>CM077222.1:31619529-32219529 GCA_039654775.1 Spinibarbus caldwelli | reverse complement strand
AAGAAACAGCAAGTAACACGTTGAATTAAATGTAAATGTGAATTCTGAAGTAGAAGGACTGACATAGCGTTTCCTGTAAAACATATTCAAATAATCTTTTTTATTTACAACTTCAAAAATAATTCGGTACAGTTTTCTAAAATTAAAATGTATAAATATTTTGTTAATTGTTTTGTCAGAGTAATTTTTGAAGTATTTGTTTGGTGCTGTGTGTTGTAGTTACAGGCATCCACCAGCAGGAGATATTGGGGTCATGCTAACCAGCCAAACCTTGATGCCTCAGTTGCTTTATGATGTATATTTGGTAACAGTGATTCCTCTTTACCCTTTCAAAAGAGGGCGCCACTCTTCCAAACTTTCTCACTCCTCTTTCTACTTTTTAAAAATCTCTTCTTTCATGTTGTCCCTCCTTCTATTTATCTAATTATTGGTCAACCCCAGTCAACTCCCCTCCAACCCTCTCTCCTCCCTCTACTTCTGTCTGTCTGTGAATCTGTATGAAGAGTGTGTCCCAGGATTCTTAGAGAGGAAACACATGCTAACAGAAAGAAAAAAAAGTACTGAGGACAAAGACTGAGCGTGGAGGAATATTCCAGTTTCTTTAAATTTTTTCTTCTTAACTGAATGCATGTGTGCATGCAACTCTTGTATACTGAATGAAACTTTATTGCTGCATGCAAGCTCAGAGAATTGTTTCTGCATTACACAAAATGTGTCTATCTGCATGTACGTTTGCTGTATCACATACTTTATTATGCTTGCCTTTGAACACTGAACTACTGAATTTCCCTTGAAGTTTTTCCCTGTAGCATGTGGCTCTGATTTTGATTGTTTGCTAGACTTGTTTTTCGTTCGCTCTGCTCCTTTGAAGTTGTCTCTGTTGTAGGCTGTTGCATAGAAGGATGGATTCCTCTACACTTCACTTTCTTTTATTTTTGCTTTTCACCTTGCTCTCCTACGTTATTGCTGGAATGGACTCTTGCTACGATGAGGAGGGCGTCCCGAGCCGCTGTTTGCCTAAATTTGAAAATGCGGCCTTCAGTCGAACAGTGATCGTTTCAAATGTGTGCGGTATCCCACCTGAGGACTATTGCATGCAGACGGGGTCCACACGATCATGCCACTTCTGTGATGCCTTGGACTTGGAACTGAATCGCAACGCCACTTACCTGACAGACTTCCACACGGATGAAGAGCCCACCTGGTGGCAGAGCCAGTCCATGTTCTATGGAGTTCAGTATCCTAATTCAGTCAACATCACGCTGCATCTTGGTAAGACACCCAGTTTGGGCTTTAATATTGATCAAACAATGGGAAAAGATGCATGTTTCTAAACATTAAATGAAAAAAAAAAAAAATCGGTAAGCCAAAAGTTATATGCATTTGTGCAAAAATGTGTACCGAACGTTTTACAGATAGTTTTATTATTAACTGAAACTTATATTTGAAATTGTTTTCAGTAATTGAAATAAAACTGAAATAAAATATAAATATAAAATATATAAATAATAAATATTAAATGAATCTTATAAATGTTGTATTGGCACCTAGCTGAAAAAAAAAAAAATGTTCTAAAATTACTAAAATTTAAATTAAAAAAAAAATCAACGCTGTAAAGAAATGCAAAAAAATAAAATCACAACACAATGATTAAAACAATCTAAAATTAAAATAGTACTGAAGATATAGAAATAAAAGCCAATTTAAAATATGAATATTATATAAGTATTATAAATATTAATTATATTTTATAAGTAACTCCAGCACTGGTACAGACAACATAAAACTGTTAGTTAGTGAAATGATTACTAAATATTAAAATACAAAAATAATACTAGTATTTCATTTTACTAAACTACACTTTTGAGACAATAAAAAGCTATCTAGATAGATTATTAGCATGAAACACCTTAATATGTGCCACCTGTCCTCCTATTACAGCTGTCTGCAGTGGTAAACATGTATCTGAATGTTGTGAGCTGTCTAAATGCATCCTATTCTTTATTTTACTAAACATAGGTCTGCTTGTTTTTACTATATTAAACATTCAACTAAGTGTCCTATACTGTGTAAACTGTATGCTAACTGAACAGCAACTAAGAAGCAAAAACCTTGCTAGTCACAATGAGTTTCCCAGCTGTGAATTTGATGCTGCCTGTAAATGTGAACATCTCAGAAATCTAATGTCATTTTGGTGGCCTATAAGATTAGATGACTCTGATATCTCAGCTGGTTTCTAGTTTTATTACATTATTGCCCTGCAGACTTTATGCTACAATGTTTTCAATCACAAGCATTCCCATATGTCTCTAAGAATGTAACGATTTTGAAACTTAAAATGACATTTGTATTCTGTAAGGTGAAATTTTCCTCTTGTTTTTCTTCTTTAAGCCTCAGAGAACAGCGCAATTAAAAATACCTAACTTTCACTGAATAGGAGTAAACACAGCTGACGCTCTAAAACTGATCACAACAATGGTTTTGGTTATTAGAACTGCCACAGCTCTCTAAAATCACACAAAACAACGTAAAAGTCTGTGGACACAATTTGTAACATTTTTGTAGCAACTTCATCAATTTACAAAGTAAATAAGTAATAAATTATATATAAGTAATAAATTGTTTTTATGTGTAGTAATGGGAAAAGGCTTACATTCCCTGATATTCTGGACGTTTTTTCTAAACAAAGCAGAAATGCAATACTAGCCATTGGGGGGTCAAATTTTTTTGTTCTTAATAGAAAAAAAATGGCTTATTCAATGAACCTATAGCCTATTCAATGAACTGCACAAAAAAATATTAAGTGTTTCTAGAGCTGTTTCATCATTATTGTCTTATTACCATAACATTTTATACTGGAAAAAATTATTATTATTATTATTTTTTTTTTTTTGTAATTAAGTCATGTTAAAACATGACTTTGACACGAATGTTTACTACAGCATTTAAATGGTCAAATAGTGAAATTTCTTCACTTATCTTGACTGCAAAACTTTCACTTTCTGTATCAAAAAAATAGTACTGAAATTTTGCAACCCTAAATGTGCAGTGCTGAAATTTTTCAGTGTTTTTCCATATTATTATTGAAAATTTTGTCTAAAAGAAATATATATGTTTTAACAAATACCATTCTAAAGACATGTTTAAGGGTAAAGACAAAGTAATGGGTTCGATTCCCAGGGAATGCACAAACTGATAAAATGTATATGAATGCAGTGTAATTCAGTGTGATTTCAAGACAAGTGTCTGCAAATATGTAAATGCAAAAACGTGAAGTTATACAATCAGTTTGAAACACACACACACACACACACGCACACACACACACACAGACACAAACTGTGGATGGTCTCTTTACATGTTACAGGCTACAAATGGCTTCTTCCTGTCTCAGTGGGCTGTTCTAAGTTGTAATGTGAAGCAGACTTGGTTGTAGTCAAAAGTTTGGCTATGAAGGCTACACTACAGTATTGAGCATATCTTTTCATCTTTTTCTTATCATTCTCAAGGACTGTCAATACCAAAACCGTTGATTCACAGTGCAAACAAACTTCTGTCATCCGGATTCTCTTCTCATAAAACTATTGCTGCTAGCTGAAATCACAGTGCATGTGTACCTTGTGGTTATTTTCATAACAGCTTTCAGCTTCTGCACATTAAAAAATTAGATGTGATTTGGTGATTCTCAGGAAACACATTTATGAAAGAGAGAAAAGAAAAAATGGGAGATGAAAGGGCACTAAAATTATTTTTTAACAGGCTAATCAGGCATAAAAGTGTATGTTCTTGTTTGCTCTGATTCAAAGATGCCTTGCAGTTGGGTGTCTATGAAAGGCCTTCTCATATTTCCAAACCAAACAGATATATCCTAGGGAGGTCGAAACACACACACACACACACACACACACACACACACACACAGCGGAGAGAGCGATGGGGGTGGTACAGAAAACACTACAAAGAATAAGACAAACACAAAAAGCAGCAGAGGTCCAGTGGCAGGTCAGGTCTTTCCCATACACACATGTAAACATACACAAACACACACTTGCAGACTTCTAAGGAATGTTTCCACATCTGGTTTCCATTGTGGTTTTCATTCAAAGATGTTCAAAGGTCCGATATGAGATACAGATGTTTTCTGCAAAATACTTCAACAGAACATTAAAGACTGTTGTGTGCAAATCAGACCGTTTTAACAAACTGTCTAGACCAAGTGCACTTAGAAATGTCACGTTTGTAGATGCTAGAAGAACGCCGTTAATAACTGAACATTTTCTGGTTGGTCTGCAAACTCAATGTGCATATCTTCAAGTTCATGTCAGTTATATAGTGCACTGAAAATGACATATGTTAACATGAATTTGTTATGCATTCATTTATAGTGTTTACCATCAAATCCACAAATCCAAATCGTAACAAAAGAAAAAAATCATTCCAGTTTTACTATGCACACTGTACAGTCATGACTACGTTACAGTTTATTTATAAATATTGAGTCTGGTCAGGTTCAGTCAAGTTCAGAACCAAACACACCCACACATATACACAGATAAGTTTAGTCTACTCATTCTTTCTGTGATAACAGCTGTAGCACGAATACTGGTGGCTTTCTATGGAAGTACATATGAATACACATTAAACCTGTGGGTGACGAACACATTATATGTATGTGTACATTCAATTCAAGTCCAGTTGAATGATTTTTGTTTTGTTCCAGACAGTTTCATCATCCAGATTAGAACTGGAGACCAACTCTTTTCTTTTTCTTTTGCTCCTGTCTGTTTTTTCTCCATTTCCTTCCTTTTTTTTCCAGCCAAGATAATCTTCTCACATGCTGAGATGAAATTATGCTTAAATGATTTCAGCATGGCATCCAAAATGCTGTGGGTGAGCGTGTTTATATGGCTGAAATTATGATTTATAAAAGATAATAGAAAGATTAAAAAAAAGAAAGTAAGAATAAAAGATCCTTTTTTGTAGTAGGGACTCTTTATGCTTAGGCCTACATCATTTTGCCAATAGGTGGCGATAAGTGAATTGTGTCTTTATGAGTGAGTCATTGATTCATTCACTGAACCGATTCATTCAAAAACTGATTAATTCATTAACAAATAAGTGACTGTTTGAACTTGGAATAGCATACCACTCTTACTATATCTTAATAAGAAAATGGTTAATAAGTTTGTTTGTATGCTATTTGAGTCATACTGAATGATTCACTCATAAAGATAGTTGCTCAACCGATTCATTCAAAAACACTGATTCAAACACCATTACTGTGTTTGGACCTGTTTTTATACAGTCTATGGTTTGGACATATTTTGGCTGGCGGAGAAAGACTAGACAAAGAAACTGTTAATATTGTGTCTGAAACGTAACTTAATATTTTTTTTTTTTCATTTATGTACAATAAATATCACACTGGCAGTCGCACTGTTCGTCTGTATATAAGTAAGGTCATGTAATTATTGCTTATTGAGACGTCATGCAGTCATATGCCAGCTGTGGGATAGTTGATGATGACCCAGTGATCTTCTGGCAGCAACAATGGTGATAAACATATTAGTTTTACAGGAATGGTAGCAAATTCCAAAATATGGCAGAACAACAGTAGACTTTCTGTTGACTAAATATCTCTTTCATTGCACTGGCTGCAGGAACAGTCCCCCTGGAGCAACCCAGGGTTAAAGACTTCTCAGGAACTCTCCAGTTCATTAGGACAATTATATTCAAGCAGCAATTAAACTGACAAAGTACCACCAAGTATGCCATTTTCTCAAGTCTCACATATTCTCGGCAGACACACAAGAAAGCTACTATACGCTCTAAATTGGATAAAGCTTCCTCATCCTCTTTTTCCTTTTTTATCCTTAATATTCTTTTGGTTTAATCTTCCACCTGCTCACTCTTAGTTTGGACCATCATCACTGACGTGATAAAGATGAAGGGATGTAGATGTAAATTTTTAATGGCATGGACTTTAATTATTAGGCTACAGTAACTATAAAGGTACTGAATTTTGTGGGACCTGCCCATAATAATTGTAATGACACTAACATTGTTGTTGTTTTTCAAGGCAAGGCCTTTGAGATCACATATGTCCGTTTGAAGTTCTACACCAGCCGACCGGAGAGCTTCGCCATCTACAAGCGTACTGAGGAGAATGGACCATGGCAACCGTACCAATATTACAGCGCTTCCTGTCACAAGATGTACGGGAGGGACAATAAGGGCTTCATACGTCCAGGCGAGAACGAAAGGACGGCAGTCTGCACGGATGAATTTAGTGACATCTCACCTCTAACTGGCGGAAATGTGGCCTTCTCCACATTGGAGGGACGACCCAGTGCCTACAACTTCGACCAGAGTGCTGTGTTACAGGTATATCATGTTATTTTATGATAAGATGTAATGCAATACTACGGTTTATATTTAACCCATCTGGATACATCTTTTAGCATGCCAGATATAAACATGAGCAACTTCTAATGTAAACCCGAGGCATTTACAGTGTGTATGTGTGCAAAATATTTATCTTCATGGCTTGCTGACAGTGACTTGCTGTTTTAGTTAGCGGCTCCTCTCCTTGGCCTTTAGATATGTAGATGGGTGTGCTTTGTTGTTCCAGAGGAAAGCTTTAAGGGAAATATACCTCACTGTCAAGCTTCTCTAACTTTCACAACAGAATCTCTTGGCTAAACATGAGTGTGCTCAGCATGCCGTGCTACTCAATACAGCCTGCAAGCTTTTCCAAAGATTTCTAGGGAGCTTCTTCTACACAGTGATGCAGTCACAGCTGTCAGATGAAGTTCAGAAAATCACAGGTGACAGGCAACTGGCAGAGCTCACCCAACTATTTGATACAGTATATGAATACACATATATATGGGTGTTTCTGCAACTATAGACATTTGGTTCTGAAGAAAATAAACTCATTTCACACTCTCGCCAGTTTATTTGTCTAGCAGCAATTTCCAATAGCGCATACACATACTTGACAGAAAAGTTCTTTCATTTTTTCATTTTGTTTCAGAGTAATGAACATTTGCACTGCAGTGTCACAAGATTATGTACTGTCGTTGCTAGCATTATGTGGTAGAAATTACATTTTTAATGTTTTTATAATGAAATTACAAACTCTTTTTTAAAATAATATTTTCATATGTTTTGCATGTTCTGATAAAATTGTGATGGAAAGTGTCACAATTTATTATTATTATTTTACAGAAATTATGTAAATGTTACACAATAAATAATCAAATGATTTGATTTTCATTATTTGTTAATCATTTATTTTTTATATCATTTTTATTGAGCCTGGTTAAATCAAAAGGCATTTGAAAACCATTTAAAAAGTTAAATTATGTTGAAGACATTCCAAAATGTTTACAAGACAGTTTTAATGTGACCTTCAAAAAAATCTATTCTGGCTGGAACATTGAAGTGTCCAAGCTGAAGAATTTCAAAGCAGATTTGACAGGATATTAGATGATCAGTACCTGCAAGAAGAGCACTCAGAATGGGAGCTCACCGCCTCCACATCTATTTTTGTGACAAGAAATGGATGGAAGGGAAAGAATGTGTTCTCGTTAACAGAAGGGTCATACCAATTGAAATTGATGTGCATATAATTCCCCATAAGGTGTTTGAATGCAGCTTCCTAAAAAAATAATCTTATGTAAATAATTACATTGCAGGATTATTGTCGGTAAGATTGAAACAAAAGATGTTACAAGTGAGCAGGAAAGAAAACGATTGAAAAGGATGTGTTTTAGCCTGTGATTTTTGACTGTAGTGTAGGCCTATGTTTTAGTACAATGCAGCAAAGTTTGAATCACTTGTTTTCATTTGTCTCATAATGATCACATATTAGTAGGTGGCTAATATGCAGTCACAAAATGTTTAAGGCCCCATTTACACCTGTATTAAGTGCTGATCTTATCACAAAAAAAAAAACCTTAATGGGGTAAACATGGTCCTTGACTTTCATCAGTTGAACAGGCATAAATATGTTTGGACCTACTGAGGTTTGTTGTGGAATTGTGAACAAACCAATTTTAGGTAAAAGCTTTTTCACTTTCAGTCTTTTCATCATTCTCTTTTCAGTTTTTCAAAGAAAAACAGCCAGCCCATCTATTTACAAAAGTAAAAGCCACTAGAGGAGGACATGAGAGGGAGCAACAGAAAAGAAGGGGATGTCATTTTATTTAAGAGCAGAGATAACAGTTTGGCTTCTTGTGATTGAGGCTTGTAGCCTGATGTGTGAAATAGAATCTCCCTATCACACAGATGGGAGATGAATTGTTTTTTTGTTTTGTTTGTTTTGTTTTAACTGAGTATGTAAGGGGACTCCAGTGTCCCTGCAAAAAAAACAGAGGAGGAACTGGAAGAGAGTGCTTGACTTGATGTAGTCCAGCTGCTGGGTTGAGAGGTACAGAGTAATCAGCATATGTGTATACATGTACACACATTGTCCAGTGTGTCTTCCACTCTGGACCTAGATCCTGAAGGCTAAGCATTTACATTTATGCATTTAGCAGATGCTTTTATCCAACGTCAGTTCATCAAAGAGCCAGCAATATTCATAATATACAATGCCAGGTTTATTAAACAATTCGATTATGAAGCAAGCTATAGCAGAGAAGAAATTCAGAGATTTTTGGGTGCATGTGTTTGTAGGTGCATTAGTTTAAGGTTTTGGTGTGAATTGCCTGCGGAAGAGATGTTTCTTCAGATGCTTCTTAAAAGATGTCTCAGTAGTTCAGGTGGAGTTGGATGCTCATTCCACCAGAGAGGAACAGAGAGGGTGAAGGTTTTGGACTTTTTGTCACATTGTTCGTTAGGTTACCTGAACTGGCATGAACTGAGGTGAGGAGGTGCTATTCCAGTGCAAAGCCAGCGTCAAAACCTTAAATTTAATTATGGCTGCATCTTTGAGCCAGTAGAGTGAGATCAGGAGATCTGACAAGAACCACTTTATTCAGTGAAGCTTATTTTTGTTCGACCTGTTTATAATGACTAATAGCTAAGAATCTAATTCTCACACATGTATAATGGGCTCTCTGCAAGTGGAAATGGATCGTCTGCAGACAGAAGAAGAACTAAGATTCTCCAATTACCCAAATGTCACCCTGTTGCTAGCCTAGTTATTTTAATTAATTTACTTGATTTCCTGTGATTGACATGAGAGAATGCAGAGAGCAAGAAGGATGAAAATAAATGAGATGAGAGCTGAAAATAATCACTTATGAGAATGTTAAACTTCTGGTTTCATTTAAGTAGAATTCAGATCCAACACTGAAATAGGATGTACTGTAGGAAATGTAAAAAATTACAGCAACATTCAGCAACATTTTTAAAAACAGTGACAAATAATTCAAAACCTATTCACACCAAGAATTAAATTTAAATGCATACTTTAAAGTCAGGTGCACTTTGGTGGAATTTTGGTTGTTGATGTTTTTATTCTAACACTGTAGATTAGGGAACACTATTAACTAGTTGCTTATTAGCATGCATATTACTAGAATATTAATAGTATGTATTATTATATACTTATATATATTATTGCCTTATCCGCATTACCATATTGTAGATCCCTTAATCCTACCCCATATCTAAACAGAATTACTACAATAACTACCTATCAATAAGCAGCAAATTGGGGATTTATTGAAGGAGAGCTCTTAGTTAATAGCTAATATGTTTTCCCTTATATAAAGCGTTACCGTTTACTTTATGGCTATGTTTTGTTGTTGTTGTTGTTGTTGTTGTTGTTGTTGTTGTTTTGTTCTTGGTGTGAATAGGCCTCTATACTTGATCACATTACATTCTAGGGATGTGCAAAATACAGATTTAAATTCATTATTTGGAATTTGAGTTGAACTGGCCACACCCTGCAGGAAGTGGAGTTGGAATGACAGGAAGTAGAATTTACTGAATTACAAATTCAGAGAAATTAACAAGTAATGCCTTCAAAGAAATGTGTTTTTCCACACTGGTCCATAAATGTGTTAAATATAAAGATGTATACATAAAAATTAAGTGCAAAGTTCTATAGATGACATAACAAATCTGTCTACACCTTTAAGAACTATACATATTCAAGACCTTTTCTAATTAAAAATTACAATTATTGCGTAAATGGTTTTATATCTCCGTTCATCTTAATTCTACTTTGTAAATTTCAGATTTTAATTGCAATTCAGTTCACTGTTTGCAGTAATACAAATTTCAGCTCAATTTACAAGGCTCCCAATCCTGTTTCATACATAAAAACAATGACTGATGGATTACAAATACTTCATAGTATAGTATTGTGATATGATCTATTCTGAGACACTGAGTCAAGGTTTTGCATGAACACTTCACTTTTTACTTTTTCTTCCCTGCCCCACACAAACACACACACTTGAACTCCTGCCTCCATTTATCTCCCTTTGCACTCATTACTTTAATCATGAATTCTTTCACTCTGTAATTAGAGAGTGGAAGTAGTGATTTAGACACTCTGTGAAACAGAGGGGAAGTTAAGTGTCTTTTATTTTCTTGCCAATCCTCTTTTCTAAAGTCCGAACCCCTGAACCTTCCACTGCCACCAGATTTCTTTTACAGCGGAGTTTTATTTATGGCAGCCCCAGTCTGACTGCTGTGATCAGATGCTTCTGGGGGAATAAATTCTCCCCCTGCTTCCACATGAAAGGCACCGCTTACCTACATCCAAAAACTTGCTACATTTTCTGTTGTTTAAATTTGGGAAAGATCTCAGTTACTCTGTTTTTAATATTTTAGCTGTCTGGTTGGACTTATAGTTTATAATGTTATGACTGAGTGTGGTTCATGTAAGATAGCTAAATAAGATATTTTGGGGAAAAATGAGAACACAACAGGAAATGATAAACATCTACCACACATGGAAAAGTTTAAGTATTTTAGCTGACTGAGTGCCATTCTTAATTCTTTACTTCTGGAGTGCATTCACTGCTGCTGTTTTTAAATAGAGCTATCTAGTACGTGTGTGTGTGTGTGTATAGAGAGAGAGAGAGAGAGAGAGAGAGAGAGAGAGAGAGAGAGAGAGAGAGAGAGAGCAACAGAAGCAAAAGTTATGATACTATTTTTGTCAGATTTTCTATATGTGTACATATATATATATATATATATATATATATATATAGTAGTCAACATTTGAAGTGGATCAAAAAATTTAATCAAAGTTGTCCTAAGACAAGAACGCATTTTGGTTTTAGGACAACTTTGATGAAAGGCTGTGATCCACTTCAAAAGTTGACTAGTGTAAATACAGTATATACATGTGTGTGTGTGTGTGTGTGTGTGTATGACAAAAATAGTATCATAACTTTTGCTTCTTTTGCTCTAAACACAACATTTTTGATATTCATTTGTATTTATAAGAATAATTTTAAAAATGCATTATTTCTCTTGTTAGCTTTTAATTGATTCTAGCAGGGTATAAATATTATTTCTTTTGAACGCTGATATGCATTTTCGTTTTATGCATATGTATGCAACTTACTCTGTCCTTCAGACAGCGCCAAAACTCATTTTAGCAGATAGATTTATTAAGGTAATGTGAAACATGTAATTCATCTGTACACTGACACTCATATTATATTCAGTCACTTGTTGGAAAGCATCTGATCAGAAAGTAATGTAAATATGTTGTGCCGTATCTCTGGATTCAGCTATTTTTTCTGTTACCACCCAAGCTTTTATAACTCATCTGAAGGTTTTGTGGCAGTGCAGTTCTGCATTTTTGTGATCGTTAACAAGAATGATGGCACAGCACGCTTCCCATTTCCCCTCTCTGTCACTTCTTTGTTGATTGATCGTTTGTAGCTTTCAAAACCTCTGTAAGATTTTTTAATAGCCGAGCTTTCCCTGATGGCCCAGTTGCCAATAGATTTCTGCTCAGTGAGGCGTTCATCAACATGCTGATTAAAGCAACTCCTGATCAATACGCAAGCCAGTTTGTACATGGAGGTGTTGACAAATCTTGGGGACAAAACAAAATCTTTAATTTTTTTGTTGGTTTGTATCCACTTGGAGCATTCTTATCTCTTTCTCATTCTCTCATTCTTTGTATTTCTCCATCTTTGCACGCCATCTTATTTTAACAAGAAAATGAGCATACATTCACTTCTAATCTGAATGCAAGTGAGATCAATTAAGACACACGCACACGCACACACACACACACACACACACACACACACAGTTTTCTTCCTCCCTCTTATTTCTCCCACTGACATATTGTTAAATTAAAATGTGAAAAGGGAAAATGACTCATTTGACTGGCCATTTACAGCAGCCTGGATTTTCATGGAGAAATTCTGAATTCTGTGGACGTTATGAAGATGAGCTGACCTTTGTTAATGTTGCAGACATGGCTTGTGAAGCATGTTCTTCATTATGGCAACTTGCCTTTTTCAGTCTAGACATATACCATTTTAAAGGCCCTTCAGCTTACCTCCTCAGTCTTCTACTCTCCTCAGAAAATCTTCCACAGTGAGCTTTAAATACAAAATGTAAAAGAACAAAATAATATCACTGATATGCACCTATACTGTGTTTTATTGTGTGCATTAGAATTACTAATCGATTAGTTGCAGAAAGACCAATTTTTTTTCCCCCTTAATCCTCAAAGATCCAAGCATTAACACTGAAATATTTTATTTTTTTCTTCATTGAAAGTGATTAGTTTTAAACATGTTCTGCAATATTGCAATGTTGGTCTTTCAGAGTTACAAAATTGTCTTTATGAAGATAGATATTGTGGTGGATGTAATCTGTTTTCAATCACTACATTTGTTCACATATCACTTATACATACGTATAATACTGCAAGTCAATATTATTACTTATTTGGGAAATGGCTACATTTGTTCCTAAAGTATTAGCAATGTACAGTAGTTAGTAACCAGTGACCTTGTTGTATGACTTTAGCAAACTGACATTCAGTATTTTTTTTTTTATATTGCACAAATTCTTACTGCGATACAGTCGTGCTTCAGCTGCTGTTATATGCAAATTTTACATTTACATTTAGCCATTTAGCAGACGCTTTTATCTAAAATAACTTACAAATGAACATCACAAACACTTTATCATGCAAGAACCAACACATACCGCTATGCCAAGTTTCAAGAGTAAACTGGCACAGTGCAGAAGAAAGCAAGCAGAAGAGTTATCTACTTAACCATATTTTGGGGACAAATCTGTACCCAAAAGTGAGGTAAATTGGACAAGACCGTTGGGGGCATCCTCATTTGTAAAAAATGGTAGAAAACTGCAGTGTATATAGGTTAAGGTTTAGGTTAGGTTTCATTGTTTAAATTGTGCTACCATGGGAATTTGAGGGATAAAAATTAACTGAATATGTTAACTACCACAGATAACTGACACTTATTATATTGATATAACTGATAATTGACAATTGTTAAATTGGCATCATTAGGTTCTGTCATTCAGAAACATGGCTTTTCATATCACTGCTATGCTGATGACACTCTGATGATCCAACGATAGCTGCTCGCATCTCAGCTTGTCTAACAGACATTTCTTGCTGGATGAAGGACCATCACCTTCAACTCAACCTAGCTAAGACAGAACTGCTTGTAGTTTCAGCAAACCCATCACTTCATCACAATTTCACCTTCCAGTTAGGCTCATCAACCATTACTCCTTCAAAAACAGCCAGAAACCTTGGAGTTGTGATCGATGATAAGCTGAATTTCTCAGACCACATTGCTAAAACTGCCCGGTCCTGCAGATTTGCTTTATAAAATATTAGGAAGATCAGACCCTTTCTTTCGGAACATGCAACACAACTCCTTGTTCAAGCTCTTGTTCTGTCCAGATTGACTATTGCAATGCTCTCTTGGCAGGTCTTCCAGCCAATTCCATCAAACCTCTACAATTAATCCAAAATGCCGCTGCAAGATTAATCTTCAATGAGCTGAAAAGAACGCATGTCACACCTCTGTTCATCAATTTGCACTGGCTACCAATAGCTGCTCGCATAAAATTCAAGGCATTAATGTTTGCCTACAAAACCACCTCTGGCTCTGCACCCCTTTACCTAAATTCAGTACTTCAGACCTATGTGCCCTCTAGAAACTTGCGTTCTCCAAGTGAACGACGTATTATTGTGCCATCCCAAAAAGGCACAAAATCACTTTCTCTGACTTTTCATTCACTGTTCCCATCTGGTGGAATGACCTGCCCAACTCAATCTGAGCAGCTGAATCCTTAGCCATCTTCAAGAAACGGCTAAAAACACATCTCTTCCATCTTTATTTGACCATCTAACTCTAGCACTCTCTATTCTAATTCTATTTTATCTATCTGTCTTCTTTTTATTTAAAAACAAAAACACACACACACTTGACCCTCTATCAACTGCATATTTATTCTCTTTTCTTGAAAAACTAACACTAGCTTTCTTTTTTCTATTCTATTAACTTGTTTCTTTAAAAAAACAAAACCAAAAAAAAACAAAAAAAAAACAAAAAAACACTAGGTTTATTTTTTCTATATTCTATCTACCTTGTTTTCTATCTTGTTTTCTTTAAAAAAAAAAAAAAAAAAAACTACTACGTGTACTGCGTTAGGCTAACCGAGACTTGTCATAGCACTTGCATGTTGTTGCTCTTTTGTTGGTTTTGATTGCTTCTATTGTCCTCTTTTGTAAGTCTCTTTGGATAAATGTGTCTGCTAAATGACTAAATGTAAATGTAAAATGATTGACAGCACAGGATGCAAATCTAAATGTTCTTAACTAATTTTCACAAAAAAAGAGGCACAGACTGACACGTGGTCAACCTTGCTTGTCTCCTCTGTGAAACCATCCATATTTCATCAGCTTTAACGCCAGCAGACAGCATCCTGCCTTTAATATTAGCATTTAATCCCAGTGTGTCTCCTACAGAGCTTTCGGTAGAAAGAATTTAACAGACACACATTTCCACTCTTAAACCTTTCAGAAGAAAAAAGGGGAGAAAAGGAAGGAAGTTTGAACTTCAAATCAGATGACAGAGACGAAAGGCCCCCTGGGTTGTATTTCCATTCTGAGAATTATTTGAGAGAGGGAAAAAAAGAAAGCTCAAAGAGGAAAAGAATAGCACTCAAATCAACTGCAATATTCTCTATACAGTCATGTCGGCTATACTAAACCTTTTTTCATGAAGGCTGTTTCAGTTCTTTAAATACAGGTGTTCTGTGATATTCTTTATGTTTTTTAATTTAGGGCACTTTGATGTTTATTTTTATGCACTACTGTTCAAAAGTTTGCATCGGCAAATTTTTTTTTTTTTTTTTTTTGAGCTATTCAGCTTTGCCTTCCCAATTACATTTTTAATTATAGAAAAATACAAAGTAGTTGTTTTAAATTGTAATATTTAACATATTACGATATCTTTGGTTGAATAAATACAGTCCCAGTGAGCAGTGGTGTATTGTAACGAAGTAACAGTACTTAAGCATTTTTTGGGAATATCTGTACTTTACTTGAGTTTTTATATTTCAGCCAACTTTTACTTTTACTCCACTACATTTCCTAATTAAAATGTATACTTTTACTCCGACACATTTCCCCGAAGCATATACGTTACTTACTACAAAACAGTCAGAAAAACACAGACAGCAGGAAAGCAGGTTTGATGAATCAATGGTCTGGCGTTTGCAAGTTAGACTCCTAAAAACACCTTTGCTCATGCAAACAAGTGTGCACACAACCACAGATGAATCATTTTCCACTCAAGTCGAGTCTGCGGTGTCCAATATAGCATCGTCTGTGATAATATGGTAAGTGTTGTTGTAATGATGTGCGAGCTGACATTATCAAGTAGGCTATATCACCAAATCACACACAGAGTGCACGCACGTTGATTTATAAGTCTATTAAAACTCAAAATTCCAGGCATTCTAAATTGCAGATGGCAAAAATACTTCTGTATGCTTTTTATATTTATATAATTTAATATAGTTAACTTCTATATCACACAAAGAGTACCGTTTTTCTGCAGATATCAGCATGAACACAGAAAATAGCTCCAGACAAAGATCACAGCTGTTTTGTGTCTCTGAGCAATGGACGGTGTTTACTTATTGAATGAATCATCTTTTTGAACGAATTGGTTGAATAAATGATTCAGTGATTCACTCATTAACACAGCCAAATGCTTTGTTTCTGAATAAATCAGTCATTTGAATGAATCGGTTGAATCTCAATGACTCACTCTTTAACAGTCACTTGCGGTCACCTCCTACCGGTTTTAATTTCACATTTCGACTATTTTTTCATGTTTTAAATTATTTCAAATATCAGTATTCAACGTTTTATGTTAAAAACAAAACATTAGGCCTATTTATGCGTATGTAACTACAGTTTAAATGCATCCATGTCCCCTCTGAGATACACAAACTGTGTAAATGCATCTAAATACTATTTCAGATGCAGATTCCAGGAATGTTTTCTTATGTTGAAATGAAAAACACTAAGTACCAGATGAAGTGCTTCTTATTCTTACCCAAAAATACAAAATGGAAGAAAGAGTTAAAACTGAACACAATCTTGCTACTCAAGCTGTATGAATATTTTTTATACATATTTATTTGCTTCTTTTCCATTTTGCATTTACTTGTACTTTTACTTTCAATACTTAAGTACGTTTAAGATTTAAAAAATACTTTTCGTACTTAAGTACAATAAATATCACATACTTTAAGACTTGTACTCAAGTAATATTCTAAACAGTGACTTCAGTTTCTACCAAAGTCATTTTTGGTAAGATATCTGTACTTTTACTTGAGTATGGCTTTCAGGTACTTTATACACCACTGCTAGTGAGCATAAGCGACTTCTTTTAAAACATTTGAACATCTGTCTGTCTCTCTATAGATAAATAATAATAAGAACTAGATATTCATTCTCTAACAACTTAAAACACAGCGTTTACAACCAAGCCCAGCTCCACAGGGGGGCTTAAATCAGCCTAGCCCACCCAATTATCAGATTAGCTTCTAATTATTTTATCTGTATTGGATTACCCTCATAGTTCTGTTTAATTCATTGCTCTTCTGTCACTAGTCACTAATTCAATTGTTTATTTTTCTAATAAAGTGGAATTACTTCTCCATGGAGGAGGATCCAGATCTTGATCTGTTAATATATTCATGCTTTCCCTTTTCATCATTACTATACAAACTGGCTAGAATAAAAAACACTCACCTTGTAACCTAATACTTGATGGTTTCTTGCAAAGTAATGAATTACTTCAAAGGGGATATTTGTATGTTTTTTTTTTTTTCAGTCTGAAAGGCATTATTATATTTTTTCCCCCACACCAACAAAATCCGTGCTGAAGATGAAAGTTGTCCTATGAATTCAAATTTAATTTGTTCAGTCATCCATTAAATCGGCGTGCGTGCTGTCTCTCTCTGTCTCACTCGGTTGAGGCTGGAGAGCTGGGTGTTAAATTGGAACGCCAGGTTTGAATGAGAATGAGAGATAGAGCGCATAAAACGAGCAAAACACAGTGAACTTAAGCAATCAAATTAAAAAAGAAGTTATTCAGAAATGAGGAATTGAAATGAGGGACAAGCCTCTTCCTGATGCATTCTAATCATAAAGGCCCTCCTGGCTGTGACCCACGTAAGAGGGGAGGAAAGGAAAATGGCAGAGGGATGGAAAAAATGGTGCACCGCATGATACGAAAACAGGAAACGCAATCGAGAGACAAATGGCTAGGGGCCAGGGGTGAATAATTCACAGAAAAGCTGTACAAAAAGTAGAAAGTATGACTCCTCTAAACTCTTCAAAGAAGAAAGAGAAATTAAAACAGACGGAAGATTGAGAACCGAGAGAGTATTTCTCAATTTTCACTAAAATGTTTTGCACTTGGTCAGCAGTTTTTAGGAACTCATCAGCCAAAACCAGTAGAAGCAAATGAAGACTAATTAAGTGCTTGCTGCCGTTTGCGCAAAGAACCACCAGTAAACGATCTAATAATTAACCTTTCAAAGATTACTTCCATCCTGCCATGTAAATAATATCTCAAAGAGCAACTCGCTCGAGACAATTAGGTATAGTTCAGCTGGCATTAATCAAGAAAAAATGGCAGGATTTTTTTTTCTTTTTTTTCATTATGATCTGCATTCACTTTGAATGTCGTTGCCAGAGAGTGCTAGTAGCCTAACCCTTTGAGCTCTTTTAATGGAAATTCGAACGCTTGTTCTATAAGAAGTTATTTATTTCTTAATCAGTGTCTCACTTTTTAAAATGAACTTGCTTTGTAGGCATATATTCTGGTTCCATATAGGCAATTATGGTTTAGCAACCCTTTCATAGTCGCCTCATGGCATTTGAAATCAAATGTACTTTTAATACTAACCCCAGGGACTTTCATTCATGGTACAGGATTTGAGCCAGTAAGCTGAGCTGTGAAGTGGCAACATGATTAATCATGGCACAAATATGGTGAGATGACAGAACAGTTGCTAACACAATCCTGACTGAGGCAGATAAACCTCTTTGCTTTTCTGTTGGCGCATACCAGTACACCTTTGGTAACTAACACTATCTTCAGTGAACTGACTCTCAGCTTCAATAAGGCTAGTGTCACATGTAGATGTGTCATTGTACTGACAGCAAGAGAACCATTGTCATTTAAATCTAAAATGTTATACCATTGCTCATTTTAATGGCTTCTTAATCTTGTCAGGTTAAAAAAAAAAATGACTTGCTATATATTATTACTAATGTCAGAGATGTGAACTATAACTTCTGCAACATCAACAAGTGAAATGAATCTAAAGGTCAGTTGAGTACCTGTATGACACGTGCTTAAATTAATCTTTGCATGCTTATTATTAAAAATCCTCAGACACTGAGAATCAGTGTATAGCCTATTAGTAGAGCCCGCCACAATATATAGCTCATTAGCACAGGGTCATAGCAAACCAAATAACCTTTGCTCTTCCATTCCAAAACTGAGAGAGCTGCTTCTGCCTATACATAAGCAGCCTATTTATTGAAGTGTAACCTCATAAGCGACTGATTTGGAACATACACTACACATAGAATGCACACATTCAAAGTTTGAGGTCATTGTAATATTGTGAATATTATTACAAATTAAGACAAGTGTGTTCTTTTTCAACACTTTTAGAAAATGTAGTTTATTCCTGTGATGGCAAAGCTGAATTTTAAGCGGTCATTACTCCAGTCTTCAGTGTCACATGATCCTTCAGAAATCATTCTAATATGCTGATTTGCCTCTCCAAAAATATTTCTTATCGCAGTTGAAAACAGCTGTGCGGCTAAATATTTTTGTGGAAACCACTATACTTTTTTTCCGAAAAAGGTAACTCTTTATGTTAAGGACCGATTCTCATTATTAATGAGCAGTCATATACATAACACACACGATTTGGTGTAAAATAGTCAGATCTTGTATACCATCTTGGAGTTTGTTGTAGTGCTTAATGGGATCACCACCAATGTGAAGGATAAATGCCATGCCTCCAATAATTCAGCTAAAAGAAGATATATTAGAAGGCAGCATGATTAAGTTACCTACTTTTTGGCACAGATTTCACATCGGGAGTGTGACTATGATACCTTAAAATACTGTCTACAGAGGCAGCTCATTAGGTTGTAGAACACAACTTGTATTTCTTTCTCTCTAGTTTCCTCTCACACTGTAGTACTGGAGCTGTTATTGTTTATGATTCATGGCACATTGTTTCTCATCCAAAATAAGTCTTTTTCTACATGATGCACAAGTATTGTGAAAACAAAATCAAGAGATGCAGAGAAGAGCGAGAGAGTTGAAAAAGAAAAGTAGGCATAAAAAACTGTAGAGCCTTGGATGGGGAAGAGAAAAGGCAGGGAAATATAGAATATTGTACACAGAGAGAGGTGGAAGCAGAAGAACATTATTTTATTTTATATATATATATATATATATATATATATATATATATATATATATATATATATTATGAGGTGCCAAGCAGGAAATAATTATATAAAAATCTGAATATATAAATGTAAATCTGAATATATAGTTATAAGTATGAATATATAAATGTAAATCTGAATATATAGTTATAAGTCTGAATATATAAATGTAAATCTGAATATATAGTTATAAGTCTGAATATATAGAAGTGAATCTGAATATATAGAAGTAAATCTGAATATATAGTTATAAATCTGAATATATAGAAGTAAATCTGAATATATAGTTATAAGTCTGAATATATAAATGTAAATCTGAATATATAGTTATAAGTCTGACTATATAAATGTAAATCTGAATATATAGTTATAAATCTGAATATACAGAAGTAAATTCAATTCAATTCAATTCAAGTTTATTTGTATAGCGCTTTTCACAATACAAATCGTTGCAAAGCAGCTTTACAGGAAATTAAGTTTCTACAATATATTTATATATTGTAGAAACTTAATATATTTAACTTTTGGCGAAATTTGGTAGTTCTGTATGTTGTCTGAGGGTATGCTTCATCTGAGGTCCTCTGAGGGGTTGGCATCATCTCTTCTCAGGTGTTCTGGATCCAGACTGAAGCTTGTGTAAATCCTAGTTACCACGGGATGTTAATCCCGTGGCAGAAACAGAGAAACAAATAGAAACATAATTAGCGTAGCTGCTGTTCCAACCAAGCAACAATTATTTGTTCAATCCAAGCTAAAGAACGTCTCGGTTACGTATGTAACCCTCGTTACCTGAAGGAGGGAACGGAGACGTCACGTCGGATGACCGACGAAATTGGGATCTCGCCAGAGAGACCAATCCACTTCGAGTGTAACTAAACGAGCCAATGGACATTGGCATGCGATTATTGCATCCAGCTGCCGCTGATCACAGCGTGAGCATAAGAGGCAGCTGATGCACCGCATCAATTATGTTTTCGCTGAGGAGCCGAGCCGGCGACCCGGCAGCTCAGCGGTGGTACAGCGACTGTGGCGACGGGACGTGACGTCTCCGTTCCCTCCTTCAGGGAACGAGGGTTACATACGTAACCGAGACGTTCCCCTTTCAGTCGGTCACTCCGAGTCACGTCGGATGACCGACGAAATTGGGTTCCCTACCAAAGCGCCACAGGAGCTGCCCCTTCCAGTGCCCTGTGCAGGGCTCCTGACCCTTCCTATAAGGCAGACGATAGGACCGGGCTCTACACAGAGAAGGTCAACTACTGGTGTTCCTTGAGCAACCCAAACAGTAGGACTAGGATAACACTGGGAAGCGTGCCCTTCCACTTGGAAGAGGCACACTGCGGAGTCACCTCCTCCCAAAGGGGGTTTAAGTGACATTCAAACATGTGAAGTAACCCAGAGGGCCCTTTTGCACATGGAAGTCTCTGAGATGGCTCAGGCTGCATCTTTAGAGATGGCAGAACGTGGTCCGCCAGGGGAAACACGGCTCCAATAAGAATACCGTGGAATACACATATGGGATCCCGACAGGGTCTCTCATATGGGCACTAGCCTCGCACCAGATTTCAAGAATTCATTGGCTGAAGGCCTGGCGCCGGACGCTCCGCCGTGTCCGGGCGCCGGAGTGCTGGAGGACTCAACAGGGTTTGCCTGGTTAAGGAACTCTCTGGAGAATTTAGGCGTAAGGACGCCGCAAGCCGACTCTGAGCCGGCCCTCTCAGTGCCACTACCCGTTTGAGGTGAGAACACAGGAGGAAACCGGTTCGACACGTAGGCTATAAAACCTAGCGAACGTGTTGGGAGTCGCCCAACCCACAGCTCTACAGATGTCTGCTAGCGAGGCACCACGAGCCAGCGCCCAGGACGATGCGACACCCCTAGTGGAGTGAGCACGCAACCTGAGCGGGCAGGGCACACCTTGTGCTTCATAGGCCAAGGTGATGGCATCCACTATCCAGTGGGCCATCCTCTGCTTGGAGACAGCCTTCCCCTTCTGCTGTCCTCCGAAACAGACAAAGAGCTGTTCTGAGGTCCTGAAGCTCTGAGTTCTATCCACGTACTGACGCAGTGCGCGTACAGGACAGAGCAAAGCTAGGGCTGGGTCTGCCTCCTCCAAGGGCAGCGCTTGCAGGCTCACTACCTGGTCCCTGAAGGGCGTGGTAGGAACCTTGGGCACATAGCCGGGCCGGGGCCTCAGTGTTGCACTGGAGTCAGCCGGCCCAAACTCAAGGCACGACTCGTCGACCGAAAATGCCTGCAGGTCCCCCACCCTCTTGATTGAGGCCAATGCAGTCAGGAGTAGGGTTTTCATAGAAAGAAACTTCAACTCGACTGACTGCAATGGCTCAAAGGGGGCAGTTTGTAGGGCTCTTAGCACCAAAGCCAAATCCCAAGAGGGAAGGGAGGGAGGCCTCGGAGGATTTAACCTCCTGGCCCCCCTAAGAAACCTGACGACCAGATCGTGCTTCCCCACCGACCTCCCCTCTATGGGGTCGTGGTGGGCAGAAATAGCAGCAACATATACCTTAAGGGTGGAGGGGGACAGCCTACGCTCCAACCCTTGTTGCAAAAAGGAAAGCACGGCTCTGATCGAACATCTCCGGGGGTCCTCCTGGTAAGAGGAACACCATTCGACGAACAGGTTCCACTTCAGCGCATAGGCCCGTCTTGTGGACGGTGCTCGTGCTGAAGCGATAGTGAGCGCTACCTCCTGGGGCAGGTCACCTAGAACCTCCGCGTCCCGTCCAGGGACCACACATGAAGTTTCCACAAGTCTGGACGCGGGTGCCAGAGGGTGCCCCGTCTCTGAGAAAGCAGATCCTTCCTCAGAGGAATCGGCCAGGGAGGGGCTGTCGCGAGGAGCATGAGTTCCGGGAACCAGGTCCTGTTGGGCCAATATGGAGCCACTAACAGGACCTGCTCCTCGTCCTCCCTGATCTTGCACAATGTCTGTGCTA
Organism: Spinibarbus caldwelli; assembly: GCA_039654775.1. NCBI lineage: Eukaryota > Metazoa > Chordata > Actinopteri > Cypriniformes > Cyprinidae > Spinibarbus > Spinibarbus caldwelli. Next base: position 32,196,588 of record CM077222.1, on the reverse strand, counting down.
GCAGGCTCACTGGGGGAAACGCATACTTGCGCAAGCCCTGGGGCCAGCTGTGTGCCAGTGCATCCGTGCCGAGCGTTGCCTCGGACAGGGAGTAGAACCACTGGCAGTGGGTGGTTTCTGGAGATGCAAACAGGTCTACCTGAGCAACTCCGAACCGACTCCAAATCAGCTGGACCGCCTGGGGATGGAGTCTCCACTCCCCAGGAAGTGCCGCTCGAGACAGCTCGTCGGCCACCTGATTGAACACTCCTGGGATGTGGATGGCACGAAGGGACCTCAGATGCTTCTGACTCCAGAGGAGGAGGTGGCGGGCGAGTTGCGACATGCGACGGGAGCGCAAACCGCCTTGCCGGTTGATATAGGCAACGGTCGCAGTGTTGTCCGTACGGACCAGAACGTCCCTGCCCCGAAGGCGCCCTCTGAGGCGGCACAGGGCAAGGCGTACTGCCAGCAACTCGAGGCAATTGATATGCCAACGCAGAAGGGGGCCCGTCCAAACCCCTGATACTGCGTGCCCGTTGTACGTGGCACCCCAGCCGGTGGCCGAGGCATCCGTGAATACCACAGCATGCCTGGATACCTGCTCCAGGGGCACTCCTGCCCGAAGGAACGAAGGATCTGACCACGGGCTGAAGGTCTTGCGGCAGGCCGGTGTAATCTGAACCCGGTGAGTACCGCGTTTCCACGCCCACCTCGGGATTCGGCCATGGAGCCAGTGCTGAAGCGGTCTCATATGGAGCAGACCGAGCGGAACTATGGCCGCAGCTGCAGCCATATGCCCCAGGAGCCTCTGAAAGAGTTTCAGTGGGACCGCTGTCCTGCCTGATAAAGTCTTGAGGCAGTTCAGCACCGACTGAGCACGTTCCTGGGTGAGGCGTGCTGTCTGGTTGACCGAATCCAACTCCATGCCGAGAAAAGAGATCCTCTGCACTGGCACGAGTTGCTCTTTTCCCAATTGACCCGAAGGCCCAACTGGCTGAGGTGCCTGAGCACCAGGTCCCTGTGTGCGCACAACAGCTCTCGAGACTGTGCAAGTATGAGCCAGTCGTAGAGGTAGTTGAGAATGCGCACACCCCGTTCTCTCAGGGGAACAAGGGGCCGCCTCTGCGACTTTGGTGAAGACACGAGGCGAAAAGGGACAGCCCGAAGGGCAGGACCTTGTACTGATATGCCCGACCGTCGAACGCGAATAGCAGGAATGGCCTGTGTCGCGGGAGAATCGAACATGAAAGTACGCGTCCTTCAGGTCGATTGCTGCAAACCAATCTAGGGGACGGACGCATCCAAAAATGCGTTTCTGCGTCAACATCTTGAACGGCATCTTGTGAAGTGCACGGTTCAAAACTCGCAGATCCAAGATCGGTCGTAACCCACCGCTTTTCTTGGGCACAATGAAGTAAGGGCTGTAAAACCCCGACCTCATATCGGCTGGAGGGACCGGCTCTATTGCATCCTTCGCCAGTAGGACTGCAATCTCCGCGAGCAAGACAGGGGCATCGACGGCTTTGACTGAAGTGAACCGGATGCCCCTGAACTTGGGGGGACGCCGGGCGAACTGAATCGCATAGCCGAGTCTGATGGTCCGCAGGAGCCACCGGGACGGGCTGGGGAGCGCTAACCAGGCTCTGAGAGACCGCACCAGCGGGGCCAACGGGCCCACCGACATGCCCGCGGTGGGGCAGCGAGGTGGAACACAGGGACCGGCCCCAGGGCCTGTGACGGCCTGGCCTGTGACGGCAGGGGGCGGGGTCTGGGTGTGTAGTGTAGCACTCACCTGATTTCTCCTCGCGTGGGAGGAGACACAGGAACCCGGCTTGAGGCTTGTGACAGCCCTGCGTTTGACGACTTGAAGCGGGGACTGGAGTGCTACTGCCCTTACCTGGTTCCACGAATGGGCAGGAGGGGTGCTCTTGGGCAACCACCCGCTGCCTGCTGGCGAGAGAGGAGGAGGGAAGCGATCCTGTGATGCACGGATCACCACTCTCCTCCTCTTGAGACCCGGAGATTGAGGAGACCGCTCTTTACTGATGTTTTGGGTACCGCTGGCTGCTGGGCCAGCGGCGGAACAAAATGAACAAAAGATACTCCACCCGGCCCTCCTCCGGGGGAGGGAGTGGTGCAGTCACCATCTCCCAATGAGCAGTCTCCTCCATCTCTGGGTCGACCGTCCCAGGGCCTCTTGCACTTGCGCTTGCCGCCAGGTTTGGCGGGGGCCTGGACGGGCTGGGCGTCCTGCCTGCGACCGGCTCCACGACGCTGCCTGGTGAAAGGCTGCTGCGGCTGCGCGGGAGTGGGGGCGGCCGCAGGGGGGCGCCCACGGCGACGAGCAGGCTGAGTGGCTGCAGCCGGAGTGAAAGCAGCAGGTTTCCTCCGGCGCATGATGTGTTTGCCTCAGTCTGCTTCTGGGCTGCCGAGAACTGCTGGGCAAAGCTCTCGACAGCGTCGCCGAAAGGGCCGGTCTGTGACACGGGAGCATTCAGGAACTGTACCTTCTCCTGCTCCTTCGTGTCAGCGAGACACAGCCAGAGATGGCGCTCCTGGACATCGCACGACCCAGAGACTGTGCGGTCACCTTCGTCGCTCGTAGCGCGAGGTCCGTCGCAGCACGCAGCTCATGTAGAACCGCCAGGTCGTGACCACCCTCGTGCAGGTCTTTCAGTGCTTTGGCCTGGTGGACCTGCAGCAACGCCATAGCGTGGAGGGCGGAAGCCGCCTCCCCACAGGCTCTATAAGCACTGCCAGTTAGACCTGACGAATACTTAGAGGCCCGTGAGGGGAGACACGGATCACCCCGCAGGGTGGACGCGGCTGTTGGACACAGTTGCATGGCCACAGACCGTTCCACCGAGGGGATGCCCGCATACCCCAAAGCGGCTCCACCATCGAGGGTGGTGAGAGCGGAAGAACTACAAGATGTGTTTCGGGCAGTGAAAGGTGCCCTCCACGATCTTGTCAGCTCCTCATGCACTTCCGGAAAGAATGGCACCGGAGGGGGGCGCTGAGAACCAGCGCCACCCCCACCGAGGAACCACTCGCCCAGCCTCGAAGGATCGGGACACGGTGGCTTTTTAGGATTCCACACGAGCCCGACATTCTCGGCGGCCCGGGAAAGCATAGCCGTCATCTCTGGGTCTGGCACGGACAACGCTACCACACCCGAAGGGGGCAACGCAGCCGGGTCGTCATCCCCGGAGAGAGAGGGCCCGCCCTCCGATGCAGTGATCGACATCTGGTCGTCAGAGGGGGCACCGAAGGAAACGCGTGGCCAGCGCGCTCCTTCGGCAGCTCCACCGGCTGCGGAGTGCTTGAGGGGTGAGGAGCTCCACTTGGGGAAGCCCTCACCGTAATCCTCAAATCACCTCTGACTCCACCGGATCCAGTGTGCACGCCGGATCACGGCAGGCAGAGGGACTCTGCCATGTTTGACATAGCAGAGTCGCACTCCGAGATGGTCATGTCCCCGTAAGAAGAACATGAACCATCCACGAAAGCCACCTCAGCGTGCTGAATGCCCAGACACGTGAGGAAGCGATCGTGACCGTCCTGAGGCGCCAGGAAACGACCACACCCAGAAACGCACGGGTGAAAGGACATCTTTAAAAAGACGCGATCACCCGTGTTGCTCTTTTAGAGAAATTGCTCTTTCAGAGAAATGCTCTTTTAGTGCTGAAGCACGCAGGGGAGCTGGCCACCGCACACTCCTAGTGTGGCTGTCAGCAGGAAGACGATCTTTCTCTCCCGGACACCGTGACCACCGCTGCCGCGCCGTAACGCCCGCACTCGCTCGCAGAACACTCTCTTGGAAGGGAGAGCAGTAGCTTTAACCACTACCGCTCGGCTCCGAAGCGAAAGGATAATTGATGCGGTGCATCAGCTGCCTCTTATGCTCACGCTGTGATCAGCGGCAGCTGGATGCAATAATCGCATGCCAATGTCCATTGGCTCGTTTAGTTACACTCGAAGTGGATTGGTCTCTCTGGCGAGATCCCAATTTCGTCGGTCATCCGACGTGACTCGGAGTGACCGACTGAAAGGGGAACAATAATGCGTGTTTGATCAGATATAACTGCAGTACAAGATCATGAGATGCATTATTTGAAAGCTTGGCTAAAGAGATGTGTCTTTAATCTAGATTTAAACAGAGAGAGTGTGTCTGAACCCCGAACATTATCAGGAAGGCTATTCCAGAGTTTGGGAGCCAAATGTGAAAAGGATCTACCTCCTTTAGTTGACTTTGCTATCCTAGGCACTACCAAAAGTCCAGAGTTTTGCGACCTTAGGGAGCGTGATGGATTGTAGCGTGGTAGAAGACTAGTTAAGTACACAGGAGCTAAATCATTAAGGGCCTTATAGGTAAGTAATAATATTTTGTAACTGATGCGGAACTTAATAGGTAGCCAGTGCAGAGACTGTAAAATTGGGGTAATATGATCATATTTTCTTGACCTAGTAAGGACTCTAGCCGCTGCATTTTGGACTACCTGTAGCTTGTTTATTGAAGATGCAGGACAACCAGGTAGCAGTGCATTACAATAGTCCAGTCTAGAGGTCATGAATGCATGAACTAGCTTTTCTGCATCAGAAACAGGTAACATGTTTCGTAGCTTGGCAATGTTTCTAAGATGGAAGAATGCTGTTTTTGTAACATGGGAAATATGATTTTCAAAAGACAAGTTGCTGTCTAATATAACACCCAGATTTTTGACTGTAGAGGAAGTAACAGTACATCTGTCTAGTTGCAAATTATAATCCAAGAGATTCTGTGTACTGTTTTTTGGTCCAATAAGTAATATTTCTGTCTTATCTGAATTTAATAGGAGAAAATTACTGGTCATCCAATCTTTTACATTTTTAACACACTCTGTTAGCTTAGATAATTTAGAAGTTTCATCTGGTCTTGTTGAGATATATAGTTGAGTATCATCAGCATAACAATGGAAACTAATCCCGTATTTTCTAATAATATTACCAAGGGGCAACATATATATTGAAAATAGCAGAGGACCTAGGACAGATCCTTGTGGTACTCCATATTTTACTGGTGATAATTGAGATGACTCCCTGTTTAAATAAACAAAGTGGAAGCGATCAGACAGGTAGGATCTAAACCATCTTAAAGCCTGCCCTTGAATACCCGTATAATTTTGTAATCGATCTATGAGTATGTCATGAACTATAGTGTCGAACGCATCACTAAGATCAAGTAAAACTAGCAATGAGATGCAGCCTTGGTCTGACGCAAGAAGCAAGTCATTTGTAATTTTAACAAGTGCGGTTTCTGTGCTATGGTGGGGCCTGAAACCTGACTGAAATTCTTCATAGAGATCATTTTTTTGCAAAAAAGCGCACAACTGAGCAGATACAACTTTTTCTAAAATTTTAGACATAAACGGAAGATTAGAAATGGGTCTGTAATTTGCTAGTTCATTAGGATCTAGTTGTGGTTTTTTAATAAGAGGCTTAATAACCGCCAGCTTGAATGATTTTGGAACGTGACCTAAAGATATCGATGAGTTAATAATATTGAGAAGCGGTTCTTCTGCTACAGGTAACAACTCTTTCAGTAATTTAGTGGGTACAGGATCTAATAGGCATGTTGTTGGTTTAGATGCATTGATAAGTTTATTTAGCTCTTCCTGTCCTATAGTTGTAAAGCACTGAAGTTTTTCTTTGGGTGCAATGAATGGAGCTGAAGTACTAGACGCTGCAGAATCTACATTTGTTATTGTATTTCTGATATTATCTATCTTATCAGTGAAGAAATTCATAAAGTCATTACTATTAAATTGTGAGGGAATATTTAGATCGGGTGGCATCTGTTTATTTGTTAATCTAGCCACTGTGCTAAATAAAAACCTTGGATTGTTTTGGTTATTTTCTATGAGTTTGCGGATATGCTCTGCCCTGGAAGCTTTTAAAGCCTGTCTATAGTTGGACATACTGTTTTTCCATGCAATTCTAAAAACTTCCAAGTTAGTTTTTCTCCATTTGCGCTCAAGTTTACGAGTTTCTTTCTTGAGAGAATGGGTATTACTGTTGTACCATGGCGCAGTACGTTTTTCTCTAACCTTTTTCAATTTGATGGGCGCAACAACTTCTAATGTATTAGAGAAGATAGTGCCCATGTTGCTAGTCATTTCATCTAGTTCATGTGTATTTATGGGTACACAGAGCAGTTGAGATAAATCAGGCAGGTTATTTTTGAATCTATCTTTAGTGGTTGGAACAATAGTTCTTCCTGGACGATAACGCGGAGCCATATAGTTAATATCAGTAATACTCAGCATGCACGATACTAGGAAATGGTCAGTAACATCATCACTTTGAGGTACGATATCTATGTCAGTAAGATCAATTCCATGCGATATAATTAAATCTAGCGTATGATTAAAACGATGAGTGGGCCCGGTGACGTTTTGCTTGACTCCAAAAGAGTTTATTAGGTCAGTAAACGCAAGTCCTAACGCATCATTTGTATTATCGACGTGAATGTTAAAATCTCCAACAATTAGCGCTTTATCAACAGTAACCAATAGGTCTGAGAGGAAATCTGCAAATTCTTTTAAGAAATCTGTATACGGCCCAGGCGGTCTATACACAGTAGCCAGAGCAAGAGATAGGAGAGATTTCTTTTGCATATCTGACAGTGTAACATTAAGCAGAAGCAATTCAAATGAGTTAAACCTGTATCCTGTTTTCTGGGTAACATTGAGAATATCACTATATATTGTTGCAACACCGCCGCCACGGCCAGTCTGACGGGGCTCATGCTTATAACAGTAGCTTGGTGGAGTAGACTCATTTAGACCAATATAATCATTTGGTTTGAGCCAGGTTTCAGTCAAGCAGAGCACATCAAAACTATTATCTGTGATCATTTCATTTACAATAACAGCTTTGGGTGCGAGTGATCTAATGTTTAGGAGCCCAAGCTTTAAAAATTGCTTTTGTTTATTTGTTTTGCATTTTTCTGGTTTAATCACGATTAGATTATTTCTAGATCCTGCATTAAATTTATATTTATATTTTGGCTTCACTGTTCGGGGAACAGACACAGTCTTTATAGCTTGGACAGCACAAGTATTTCTATCATTTAAGTGGGTAGAACAAAAGTCATCATAGCAGTTATTTGTGAATGGGCTTACTAGTCAGATGGAGCGTAGAGTCCTGGAGATGTTGTCCGACAGGAGTTCTGCTCCGACTCTGCTGGGGTGCAGGCCATCAGCGCGGAAAAGCCTAGGACGCTCTCAGAAAAGATTCCAATTATTAACAAAGAGCAGTTTCTGTTCTTTACACCATGACAATAACCACTCATTTAAAGCAAAAAGTCTACTGAACCTTTCGTGTCCTCGTCGATACGTGGGAAGCGGTCCAGACACGATGATCGTCGCCGCGGGTGATGCGCTGCGCACCGTCTCGATCAGGCTCCTGAAGTCCCTCTTCAGTGTCTCCGTCTGCCGCAGCCTGGTGTCGTTCACCCCCGCGTGCAGCACGATCGCGCCGATGCTCTCGTCGTCCTTCAGGATCGCGGGTATATGCGCAGAAACATCGAGAACACGAGCGCCAGGGAAACAGTGAGTGTGCGCTTTACCTTCAGCTAACGTAGCACGGACATGCCGGACGATGGAGTCTCCGACGATCACAGCGTCGCGTTCCGTCTCGCGGAGGGGGGCGAAGTAGCGGTCCCGGGTGGAGATCTCGAAGACCGGAGGCGGTGGAGGGGGAGAGGTCCTCGCCCGGGGCCTGGCTCGCGTCTTCCGCTGCTGCTGCACCCAGGGTCCATGGTGTCCCGGCGCCGGAGTGAAGGACATCTGGGAAGATCGCGTCCTGAGTGCACAGGATCTGTGCAGAGAAACACACGGAGTAGAGGTGGTGGGAGTGTTAGCGGCGCGCTGTATACTTACCTCGGACTTGTGAGCGTCAGCCCGGGATGTTTCCAGCGCGGCTCTCCGCTCTCTCAGCTGGGCCTGCTTCTCCACCAGCTCACGGATCTGCTTCTCCACGGCCTCCAGCTCCAGCTGCACCGAATGCAGCTTGAACGTGTCCTCGCCTGCACTCAAAGGTAGACACACATCCGCCATTTAAGCAAGTAGCAGTGAGTAAAACAATGGTAATGTGTGTGAATAGAGTATTAGCAATGGAAGCGAGATTAGCGGCAACCTTCCTTGGTTGCCGCTAATGCAACCACGCTGGCGATGCTAACGGGCTATAAGCTAATAGCGGACTCTGGAAATCAAAATAAAACTAGTGATAACAAGGCGCTTTCATTGTTTTTGTTGTAGAATACGATAGGGGATATATTCACACGTTATAGAAACGAAAATGATGGTGTATAAAACAGATTTCAGGATTAGAAAATAGTCGATAAAGAATTAACTTGACTGAGCTCAAACTCAAAACACGCAGCAGCAACAAAAACTGAATCTGAATATATAGAAGTAAATCTGAATATATAGTTATAAGTCTGAATATATAAATGTAAATCTGAATATATAGTTATAAGTCTGAATATATAAATGTAAATCTGAATATATAGTTATAAGTCTGAATATATAGAAGTGAATCTGAATATATAGAAGTAAATCTGAATATATAGTTATAAATCTGAATATATAGAAGTAAATCTGAATATATAGTTATAAGTCTGAATATATAAATGTAAATCTGAATATATAGTTATAAGTCTGAATATATAGAAGTAAATCTGAATATATAGTTATGTCTGAATATATAGAAGTAAATCTGAATATATAGTTATAAATCTGAATATATAGAAGTAAATCTGAATATATAGTTATAAGTCTGAAAATATAAATGTAAATCTGAATATATAGTTATAAGTCTGAATATATAGAAGTAATTCTGAATATATAGAAGTAAATCTGAATATATAGTTATAAATCTGAATATATAGAAGTAAATCTGAATATATAGTTATAAGTCTGAATATATAAATGCAAATCTGAATATATAGTTATAAATCTGAATATATAGAAGTAAATCTGAATATATAGTTATGAATCTGAATATACAGAAGTAAATCTGAATATATAGAAGTAAATCTGAATATATAGTTATAAGTCTGAATATATAAATGTAAATCTGAATATATAGTTATAAGTCTGAATATATAGAAGTAAATCTGAATATATAGTTATAAATCTGAATATATAGAAGTAAATCTGAATATATAGTTATAAATCTGAATATATAGAAGTAAATCTGAATATATAGTTATAAGTCTGAATATATAAATGTAAATCTGAATATATAGTTATAAATCTGAATATATAGAAATAAATCTGAATATATAGTTATAAATCTGAATATATAGAAGTAAATCTGAATATATAGTTATAAATCTGAATATATAGAAGTAAATCTGAATATATAGTTATAAATCTGAATATATAAATGTAAATCTGAATATATAGTTATAAGTCTGAATATATAAATGTAAATCTGAATATATAGTTATAAATCTGAATATATAGAAGTAAATCTGAATATATAGTTATGTCTGAATATATAGAAGTAAATCTGAATATATAGTTATAAGTCTGAATATATAAATGTAAATCTGAATATATAGTTATAAATCTGAATATATAGAAATAAATCTGAATATATAGTTATAAATCTGAATATATAGAAGTAAATCTGAATATATAGTTATAAATCTGAATATATAGAAGTAAATCTGAATATATAGAAGTAAATCTGAATATATAGTTATAAATCTGAATGTATAAATGTAAATCTGAATATGTGATGCGATATAGGAAAACCCAACACATGGTGAAATTTGACCTTTTTAGGTTTTGATACCATGGAAGCTGGGTTCAAGTCCTTTCCAAAACTGTTATGGCTATCTGAATTTGGCTGATAGCTATTATTTTCAGGAATGGAATTTTGAGAAAAACAGGTTTAAAGGGAGACGGGTTTCACTTTCACTTCATGGGTTTAACGAGAGCTGTCTGTCAGGAGCGCTATTCTGCATCATTACACAAACAGACTAACGTTACCCTGAAGAGGACAGTTTTCCGTTGTTTATCATGATGGGCATAGACTCTGAACTTTTGATCACCCCTTGTATGTTTAGATAGCACCAATAGTGTAGCTACCTTGTGGTTTACATTTAGAACTGTTCGCGCACCTGTGCATATAGGCTAACAGACTGTCATCGGACTCTTCCTCTTTAGTAACTTCATCTTCCGATTATTCATCTCTAGTCAATTATAACATCGTGTAGGGCACTACCATCACCAAGATTGAGCAGACTGAGATGTGCAAGATCGTTTAAGTGAGCAGCTAATGTTACTTCAGACTGTTCTCCCGTGTTCCGCCATATCATAATATACTTAATACTTAATAAATTATTATTTACTTAATTAATAAATAAATAAATAAATAAACAAACTTTGCATGCCATAGTTTAAACAGGACTGGCGGGAAATGTGCATTGATCCAACTTTATTATATATGTTACGTGGTTTATTTTGATAGGTTAACAGTTTTTGTGGTGTTAAGAGAAAGCACCTCCTCAGCGCGTCCTTAACATAAGAGAAAGACACAGTCTTTTCTGCTTGCTGCAATATATCGCTATTTTTCTGTACTAAACAAGTGAATTTTGCCAAGATATTTTCAGAGACGATAGACAAGATGTTATAGAATAATATTTTAATAAAAACCTAATTTTGACAAAAAAAAAAATTGACATTCGACTTATTTTTCGAATTTCCTGAAAATGTCCCAGCGCGACATCCGACGGGTTTTCCCAGATTGCATCACATATATTTACATTATATTAACATTTAGTCATTTAGCAGACGCTTTTATCCAAAGCGACTTACAAATGAGGACAACAGAAGCAATCAAAACCAACAAAAGAGCAACAACATGCAAGCACTATGACAAGTCTCAGTTAGCCTAACGCAGTACACGTTGCAAGCAGATAGAATATAGAATAAAGAAACTAGTGTTTTTTTTGTTTTTTTTTTAAAGAAACAAGTAGATAGAATAGAAAAAAGAAAACTAGTGTTAGATTTGTAACTATACATTCAGATTTACCTCCATATATTCACAATTTACGTTTATATATTCAGACTTATAACTATATATTCAGATGTACTTCTATATATTCAGATTCACTTCTATATATTCAGATTTACATCTATATATTCAGACTTATAACTATATATTCAGATTTATAAGAATATATTCAGATTTACATTTATATATTCAGACTTATAACTATATTTTCAGATTTACATTTATATATTCAGACTTATAACTATATATTCAGATGTACTTCTATATATTCAGATTTATATCTATATATTCAGACTTATAACTATATATTCAGATTTATAAGAATATATTCAGATTTACATTTATATATTCAGACTTATAACTATATATTCAGATTTACATTTATATATTCAGATTTATAACTATATATTCAGATGTACTTCTATATATTCAGATTTACATTTATATATTCAGACTTATAACTATATATTCAGATTTACATTTATATATTCAGACTTATAACTGTATATTCAGATTTACTTCTATATATTCAGATTTACATTTATATATTCAGACTTATAACTATATATTCAGATTTACTTCTATATATTCAGATTTACTTCTGTATATTCAGATTCATAACTATATATTCAGATTTACTTCTATATATTCAGATTTACTTCTGTATATTCAGATTCATAACTATATATTCAGATTTACTTCTATATATTCAGATTTATAACTATATATTCAGATTTACATTTATATATTCAGACTTATAACTATATATTCAGATTTACATTTATATATTCAGACTTATAACTATATATTCAAATTTACTTCTATATATTCAGATTTATAACTATATATTCAGATTTACTTCTATATATTCAGATTTACTTCTATATATTCAGATTTACTTCTATATATTCAGATTTACTTCTATATATTCAGACTTATAACTATATATTCAGATTTACATTTATATATTCAGACTTATAACTATATATTCAGATTTACATTTATATATTCTGAATTATAACTATATATTCAGATTTACTTCTATATATTCAGATTTATAACTATATATTCAGATTTACTTCTATATATTCAGATTTACTTCTATATATTCAGACTTATAACTATATATTCAGATTTACATTTATATATTCTGACTTATAACTATATATTCAGATTTACTTCTATATATTCAGACTTATAACTATATATTCAGTTTTATATTTATATATTCTGACTTGTAACTATATATTCAGATTTACTTCTATATATTCAGATTTATAACTATATATTCAGATTTACTTCTATATATTCAGACTTATAACTATATATTCAGATTTACATTTATATATTCAGATTTATAACTATATATTCAGATTTACATTTATATATTCAGACTTATAACTATATATTTAGATTTACATTTATATATTCAGATTTATAACTATATATTCAGATTTTTATATAATTATTTCCTGTTTGGCCCCTCATAATATATATATATATATATATATATATATATATATATATATATATATATATATATATATATATATATATAAAATAAAAACAGAAGAAGAGTCAGAGGAGCATAGTTAGAGAGACAAAGAGACATGGAGGGGTTATTTGTTTCTCTTTTGTTTACTCAGCTCTGAATAGGAATGGATTTACCGTCCCTCTGAGAGGAGGCTTGGATGTGCTTGCAGAGACGTGCTTTCCAACTCTGCTCCTTCTTTTATCTTGTTCCCCCAGAATGAAAGATGTGTGCACTCACCTCCACACGCCAGGCCGTCACACCAGGCGCAAAACCCATTAACACGAACAGAACAAGGGTCAACAGGCCAGCCACTGATAAGGATGACCAAACTCTATTGCTTTCACACGAACACACAAATGCATGGTCAAACCAAAACACACACTTGACAAGACATGCAGTTGCACACATACATGGTAAAAAAGAAAAGCTCTGTTGTTGTCTCCTATCTGATTATTTCTGCTTCTGTCTGTATCACATGCACATGAATTACATAGAGGTGCTAGCTTTGTTTTCCTTGAAGTTCACTTCAACACAAGAATTATGAAAAAAGTTGCTCGGTGCTCTATTTTCCATGACCTCAGACCAACCCTCTCACCGATGCTGCATCTAAATTTCGAATTTACTTCCAGACCGTTAATAAAGTACATTCTGAAATTATGCTTGTGTGTAGTATATAATGTGGACATGTAAATCTGCTGTTGGTATTGTCATGTGACCTTCTACATCAGCTGTGTTTCTGTTCCCTACAGCTCTTGGCCTTATGGGAGAGTAAAATTAAAATTTGAGAAAAAAAAAAAATGTGTTTAGGGTAGTCGAGGGTTGACAGAATTTTATTATATATATAATGTCATATATATTCTAAAGATCATTCTAAAAATGTTGTGATCTTTTTTTTTTTCTTTACTCTAGTTTAAAGCAGTAAGTAAATATTCTTCAGGTAATATTTTAATTTGCTTTACTACATTGATAAAATTGGATTGACTACATAAAATCCAATTATTTAATTCTGAATGTCTTTATACAGCATTTATGCAATAGAACTGGGTCTTAATACACTACCGTTTAAAAGTTTGAGATTTATTTATTTTTCAAAAAAGTGCTTTTATTTGATTTGATTGTATAAGTAATATTGTGACACATTTCAATTTAAAATAACATTTTGTGTTTTAATATATTTTCAGTTGTAATACTTTTTTCTGTTATGACAAATTTGGTACTCTAGTTTCAGTGTTACATGATCCTTCAGAAATTTGAAAGAGAAATATTTTGTTGCAACACATATATTTGTAACATAAATGCCTTATCACATGCTTTAATGTCTTCACTGTTGTTTTTGATCACTCTAATGCATCCTTGCTGAATAAAAGTATTTCTTAACATATAACGGTAGTGTCTTAGGCAGATTAACCATATGGGCAATTGAGCAAGTGCCCAGGGGCAACATGCAAACTTCATACTAAAAATAAAAATAAAAAAAATACATATATATATATATATATATATATATATATATATATATTTTTTTTTTTTTTTTTTTTTTTTTTTTTTGTGTGAATCCCATGATAGATTGTGAATACACTGATATTAGACTATGGCTATGCACTGCTTGTCTTAGTGGAAAAATTATATATATATATTTTTTTTCCACTAAGACAAGCAGTGCATAGCCATAGTCTAATATCAGTTACAAATATATGTATGTTACAACAAAATACAACAAAATGTTTCTCTTTCAAATTTCTGAAGGATCATGTGACACTGAAACTAGAGTTTCAGTGTTACATGATCCTTCAAAGAAAAAAATAAAAAAATAAAAATATATATATATATATATATATATATATATATATATATATATATATATATATTTTCCACTAAGACAAGCAGTGCATAGCCATAGTCTAATATCAGTGTATTCACAATCTATCATGGGATTCACACATACTATTATATAGACGTGAAATAAAAACCTATTGCTTACACTGCAGTCGTGGCCTAATGGATAGAGAGTTGGACTTGTAACCTGAAGATTGCGGGTTCGTGTCTCAGGTCCGGGTGGGGTGGGGTGGGGTGAATAACCAGCGCTCTCTCCACCTTCAATACCACGACTGAGGTGAGACCCTTGAGCAAGGCACTCAGTAGCCCCTCACTGCAGAACAAAGATCCAGGGGGCGGGGTTGGATCCACATCCAGGGGGTGGAGATTGGTAGATTTAGGGGTGGAGACGGATAGGTTTAGGTAAATGTAAGGTGGGAGGAGTTGGATCTAGATCCAGCCACACCCCCTGGATCTTGTGTTCTGCAGTGAGGACCATCTCAAGGCACTGAACCCCCAACTGCTCCCCGGGCGCTGCAGCATTGGCTGCCCACTGCTCCGGGTATGTGTTCACTACTGTGTGGGTGCACTTGGATGGGTTAAATGCAGAGCACAAATTCCAAGTATGGGTCACCATACTTGGCCACACGTCACTTCACTTTCACTTCACACTGTATATGTGAAATCCCATAGATGCATGCATGGAAAGACAGATGACAGCAGGGGTTCTCAACTCGGGACCTCGAGATCCCCTTTTCTGCAGAGTTTTGCTCCAACCTTGATCAAACTCTCCTGACTATAACTCTCTAATAATCCCAAAGACCTTGATTAGCTTGTTCAGGTGTGGAGCTAAACTCTGCAGGAAAATGGATTTCACAGACCAGAGTTGAGATCCTTGGGATTACAGCATTCACACTATTAGCACGCTTTGCAATTTCGCATCCCATTCACAGAAGTGAAAACGCATTGCTCATGGATGTGTGAATCTCATACAGAGCATCACAAGAAGTAGTGCAAAGTGTAGACAAGTGAGTGATTAGCTTTATTTTCAGATCAAAATTTCACAAAATATGTAACCACAGAACGTTTATTGGAAACAAGAAGACCCATTGTCCCTTCCAAAAAACAAGACATACTTGTCTACCTTTTTACCTTTCTTTGAAGAGACTAAAGCATTTGAAAATTATTTACTACATTAAATATGAGTGAATGAGCTGAAAACAAATGACTCAGAAAGGACGGTCTGCATGTTCTTTGTTGGCCACAGAGTCTTAAGTGGTAAATGGCTAGGGTTTTAAGAATGTGGATGACCAGTTTGTAGTGCACTGCAATCAAAATCTAGAAAACAGATTTTAGTGGGCAGTTTATTATGATTTGCTTGGATCTTGACATGTTGTAGTCAGTTTGCAGTTGTGCAGATTTAGTTTTTATAATGATTAGCTACTGTATATTTTATTCAAATTTAAATCTTGGTTATTAAATTAAACAAATGGCTATTATATATAGCTGTGTTATATACTGTATATAGCTATAACAATTAACTGGTTCTTAAATTTATTATATTTAGCTGCTTACATGTTCAGATCTTAGAAAAGTTATATAACAGTTGGCTCACAATTTATCAGAGTGTACTGTAAAAAGTTGCAACCTGCATTTTTAAGATTTTTTTTTCCCTACTTAATCTAACATTTAAAATGTTGTACTTTAGTAATAGTATTTAATGTTTTTAATTTATTTAATTTCCCTCTCTCTTTCTAGGACTGGGTGACAGCTACTGATATCCTCATCTCTCTGGACAGACTGAACACTTTCGGAGATGAGTTCTTCAAAGATCCCAAAGTGCTTCGTTCATATTTTTATGCTATTTCTGATTTCTCCGTGGGGGGCAGGTAAATAAAAACACAACTATGTAGATGAGCCTTTCAGCTGTCACCAATGTTTTGTTGGCAGATGTATACTGACAAAGAGAAAAGGGAAAGTTAGCAAATGAAGGAAAATGGCAATAGAGGGAGTGATGAATAGGACAATTAGACAGAGAAAGAGCTCTAAATATCAAGGGGAACTGGGCTTTAGTAAGAGAGAGAGAGAGAGAGAGAGAGAGAGAGAGAGAGAGAGAGAGAGAGAGAGAAAGTTTTGCCAGCCATGTGATCTGCATTCTACATCATCAGTGTATTTGTAATATAAACAGGATGTGGAAGAGACAGTGTTTTCGTATTTGTGTTTGTCACCATCTGTATATTGTTTGTCTGTGTTTGAGTTTGTGCATGTCTGTTTTTTTTTTTTGTTTTTTTTTTGTCAACAGCTTTTCTCTGATTGTTTTGTCTTACAATAAACTGCACAAACATGCTAATGCTACAGTAGTTATCAGGCCAAGTTGGTAAAAATACACATCACTTGTAAATCTAATTTCCTGCCAAACTTATGGCAATAATAATAAATGCAGTATCTACACTGTGGTCAGAATGCATTACTACTTAATATATCTGACAATACTGATAAACTCTGCCAGTTCATATTTTCTTTTAAAGTCCCTGTAGCATATCGTAATTTGCTTTGTGCTTTGGTGTCATTTGGTTTTAAATTCAACCATCTGGCTCGTCCCAGTATGCCACATCCTGAGTTTTTTTTTTAGGTAAAGGGAATTTTTTATGAGTGTCTACAGAGACAATGAGCCTTAAAAGTATGCTAATGTTCTCTCCACTGTTTTGCAGGTGCAAGTGTAATGGCCATGCCAGTGACTGCTTCACCAATGAGGAGGGACGTTTGGTGTGTGCTTGTGAGCACAACACTGCAGGGGTCGACTGTCAGCACTGTGCCCCCTTCTACCAGGACCGACCATGGGCACGGGCTACCGCCGATTCAGCCAACCAGTGTGTGAGTGAGTACAGCCCGATTCTTTATCTGTTCGACTAGATTCACCCTCAACCTGACAATCCTACACTCAGAATTTGATAGAGACAATGGTGATAAATAAACAACAATTGGAGAATAAAAAAATATATATGCAAAGCAAAACATATAATATTAAGTCTTTTTTCCTCATTAATTCTGTTAAAAGTTAAAAGTTTTATCATCTGGTTCATAAATATATTGGCACCTCAACCCATTGATATTATAATCGAGAAAAAGAGCTGAAAAAATGCATTAGGCCCCAAATAAATTTTACATTATATGATTAATTTAACAATGTTTTTCATTTTACTAGTTAATAATAAATGATTTTTAATCCATTTTCTGTGTTTTGAAGTAACAAATGTAAATTTAAATCAGTCAGAAGGAACTGAAGTTTTAACCGAGGGCTCATCTGCACATCTGTGTATTGTGGTTGGAGTATCTGAGAAATGGAAATTAACAAACAGTGAATTTAGCTTCTATGAGTCTCCACATCTGCATTATATATTTAATGCTTTAAACTTCATTAAACATGAAATTCTGTTGGAGACTGCAGAGTTTTACTTTCTCAAATTAACTTTCAAATGAAGTTGTTTAAAAAGTTAATTTGTTGCCTCTTGCGCATTGGCTGTGATTTCATTTGCTTAGTTTACTCAATGTAACTGAGCTGATTTAATGAAAACAAATAATTAGAATGTGGTAAGTTCTCTATCTAAAATGTACTGTAGATCAATTTCGTGCAACCATGTACCTTAAAAGAAGTTTGCAAAATCCAAAAAGTTAGCTTTGCATGTTGTACAGTACAATGTCACCTCCGTATGAAGTTACCGGTATCATCAGCATTATCATAGCAATATCTTGGAAAGATCACGTTTCTTTCGCTCACTTAGCTGCACAGTATTTACAGCACAATCTTACATGAAGATGCTCACAGCAGTCAGTAATTCAATCAAACAACACATCATTAGCCTTTCAGCACAATAACTAAGTTTTGTTTGTGTAATGTGTTGTGTGCGTGTGTGCTGTCATGCGTCTCTGGTAAATACTTTAGGTGGATGCTGTAATTGGCTATTCTGACAAACTCATAAGGCGGCAAAAGCCATGTTAATTATTTTCATTCTGTATTCCACTAAGCTCCACGTTCCTTTAATTAACTCTCTGTTTCAGTGGTCAACAGATGGTTTTCTGTTGGTAATTGTTGTTCCTTCTCATCAAAGTGGATTTAATGAATAAACAGGTTTCTGGTTGCAAAAGTAGCGCTATCTGTTGGTGAGGAGGTGGAGTCAATCGCCGATGCATTCTGTGCATGGTTGCTTCTCAAAGTTTTTCGTCATAAACTCTGCCAAGTTTATCATTTGCATGGCAGACTCTAAAAGCTTCCACCATATGCCTCTCTTGTAATGCTTCAAACAGATGGACAAAGGACGTCTTTTTTACCCTCCAATCTGAAAGTGTGTGAGAAAAGACGAAAAACTAGCTTGCAAACAGCACAAAATCCTTGTTTTCCTTGTTCTCATACGGTTTGTTGCTGTTTGTTATCACAGTTTTCTTTATATATGCAATGGAAATTCTTTGTTAAATTGCAATGCTCTTCTCTGCATAACTAAAAATTAGAAGAGTAATTAGGACTACCTAGAAATGTTTATTTATTATGTCCACACTTATCTTAAATGCATATTTACTAAAACATGTTGCAACTATGTGAAACCAGCCATAATTAGAAAATACTACCAATTGCTCCTAAGTTTGTTTCCATTTCTTCCGTCTATTCTGATGTCTTTGAACACAGTAGTTTCACAGTAATATGCATTTTTCTTTCTGTTTTTATTTTTATTTTTTATTACTAGTGGCACTTAACAGAATTGCAAAAATAATGATTTTTCAGAGGTTTTCAAACAGGTTTCCTGAACTCTGCCTGTCGGTTGTTTTTCAATAAAGATGTAGTCCTGCCCCAGGCTCACACCACTGGTTGAATTAATAAATACTTTTACATGCGTAGTTATAATGGAGTTCCAGCAGGTTTTTGTGTAGTTGACTTAGTTTTCGTCTGTCTGTCCATGTATGCATGACACATATGGATAATTGAATATTTTGCGCATGTCATTCATTGTGTTTTGAAGCATACGCTCAACGCCAAGGCAAATGTAGTCCGATTAACATGTATGCTAGCTGAAGCCTGTTTCAGAAGCACCAAAGAGCCACATATTGTACACTACCATTCAAAAGTTTGTGTTTGGTGCAGTTTTGGTTTTGGAAGGTGTTTTTTTTTTTTTTTTTTTTTAAGTAAATAGAGTTATAAAATAACTATTTTCTACTTCAGTTTGTTTTAAAATGTAATATATGCCTATGATGGCAAAGCTGAATTTTCAAGCAGCCATTACTTAGTCTTCAGTGTCACATGATATTTTAATATGCTTATTTGCTCCTCAAGAAATATTTCTTATCACAGTTAAAAACAGTTGTGTTTTCTGCTTGTTTATTTATTTTTTTTTTTTGGAAACCATGATACATTTTTTCAGGATTATTTGAATAGAAAGAACAGCATTACAATGGAACAGTCTTTACTGTCACTTTAAATCAATTTAATGCATCTTTGCTGAATTAAGGTATTAATTCCTTTACCAAACCCTTTTGGAATGCTAGTTTATGTTTTAGAGAAATCTTTGAAAAATGTGTTTACTTATTGTTGTCTGTGCTCATTAAGAAAGTATTTTAATGTAAAAGAAATTGAGATTTAATTCATTTGAATAAGCATTTCTCCCGTTCCTTAGCACATTTTCTTTATTGTAATAGCATGCATTCCTTTTTTCAGTGGCAGCTCGAGAAACTGTGTCCCATTAGAAAGTGATAATGTGATGGTTATTGCAGAGTCAATAGACTGTCGGAGCTGTAATAAAACGAGAAATGTCCCACAATGCCCCCCTAGGTAGCGGGGTGCATAAAAAGCTGACTTTGTGTGTTCTGGTTCGATGATATGTTGAGAAGAAGGGGCCTGTGGCAGGGGAGCTTATTAGGTAGTGTGTGTGATCTAAAGCCTATTGAGACTGAACACGCTGGTGTGAATTTGACCGAAAGCTTTAGAAGAACGTCAACTGCTATTTTTAATCCGTTTTATTAGTTTTTCTTGTTTTGCCTGTTTTTCCTCTGTTACATCCTTATACGTTCCTCCGCTTCTTTCTCTTGTTTCTCAGGCTGTAACTGCAGTGGTCATGCTGATGAATGTGTGTTTGATGCAGAGCAGTACCGCAGCACAGGAAGTGGGGGGCGCTGTGTTGGCTGCAGGGAAAACACAGCTGGCCCTCACTGTGAGAGATGCAGAGAGAACTTCTTTAGATCCTTACCGCAGCAGACCTGTCAAAACTGTAACTGTAATACAGTGGGTGAGTTATACAAACGTACTCAACCAATTGTGCATCAGTCACACTCACTCAGCCCATGTAATCGGCCTTGAATCTCATACATTCATGCAAATGAACATATATGCATACAAATATACAGTTCTGAAGTGACTACAGCTAAGAAAAATCTCACACACACAAATTCAAACATGGGTTTTCTTTTTATTATAGTTAATATTAACAAAATGCAAGACTGCAGGTGATTTAAAAAAAAAAAAAAAAAAAAGCTTATTTAAAATATATCAAATATGCTGCCTATTGGTGTAATATTTAAATATTTATTTGCATTCGGATATTGCAATATTAATGGATTTAAATTCCCTGAATGCCAGATAAAAAAATCATGCACTTTTAAAATGATTTATAGCTGTTTAATACATGCTAATTGTGTTTGTCTTGTATCTGAAATATCTGATTTTGCTCCAGGTGGCAAAATGTGTGTATAAGATATGTTAAAATTAGCATATAGTGGCTGAATTTTTAGATAAGGAAATGATTCTTTAATGCAGCTGAAACTATCCATGTACTCATTAAAAAACCTAAAGGCTATGAAAGTCTGTCAAAACTTGTCTTCTCTCTCTCTCTCTCTCTCTTCAGGCTCTGTGAGTTTGCAGTGTGATGCAGAGGGAGTGTGTATGTGCTGGCCAGGTGTGTCTGGTGTGAAGTGTGACATTTGCAAGTCCGGTTTCCATTCTCTCGGCCCTGGTGGATGCAGGTAATGAGAGCGAGAATATCCCTACCAAGAATTCGTCTAACAAGAAAAACATTTGATTTTCGCATGCAGAATTCTGCAGAAATGTCTGACTAGAACATTTGAAAACTCATGCAGAGCAGAATTAGGCCAATATACTTCACACTCACAGAACAATACTGTGAATCGAATTCAAATTAATCAAATTACACCACAAATAAAACAATTATATCATTGCAGACTATCTGTAAATATTGAAAGATTCAAAAATGGAGAACAGCCTTGACGAGATATAGAACCAGCAGACACAGGAAAACATGTATTCTACAAGAGGAAAGATTCTAAGCCTTGTACTTTATCATATCAAAAGAAAAATATATAAAAACATTGTAATACCATAGTGCTTATTTGTAAAAGTATGAGGAAACAGTATAAAACGAAAAACTACAAACGAAAAACAAACACGGGGAGACGGAGCACCGCTTACTTTCGATTTCGGTCCGGTATTCTGTCTCGGTGCTGCTTCTGTGAAGGAGCGAAGGAGCAAGGAGACAAAGGAGAATTCGTGAAACGAGTCTTTATTACCCAACAGAACTCAGGAACACATGTAGCAGGGGATAGACGAACAATACCGGACGCTGGACACAGGAAAACACATGGCTTAAATACTCAGAATGAAATGAGGAAATCAATGGGACACAGCTGGAATCAAATCAAATTTAATAGGCACAGGAACAGGAAAAACCATATATGGACATAAACACGGGAGAAACTGGGACATGGAGAGAACATGAGGGGGAAAAAAACAAGACAAAGGAACACAGGGCTAACACATACAGCAATCATTTTTATAACTATAGGGTTAAAAAGAGCTTTCAATTCTGATGAAAATAATCATACATTTACAGGCAGGCCAGATTTGATGGTAGATGATTCCATATCCACCCAAGGTGGGCAGTCCTGAGATAAAAAACAAAAAAACATATAAAGCAGTCCAATAATACCAACAAATAAAACAGCCCAATAATACCAATGTAGACTAGGACACTGTATCAAATGACAAATATAAAAGTGTCAGGCAGAGTCTGGAATGTGTGTTATTTCAAATTAATGTAGTGAACTTTTTTTTTTTTTTTTGTTAATGTTGAAATAGATGTGTAGGGGGAGGCAGAGGAATGTAACAGTCATTTATGTTGTTTAATTTATGCCTTATATTAAATGTATTGTTTAAGAGTCTGTTGCAGTTGTACTGTTACTTAATTTTGCATCTGTTATTTTAATTATTTTAAAAAAGAAAGAAAAACATTTCAGTATTGAGCTGCGTACAGATTATATCCACCTGAGAAGATTTGCACTTTGCATGTGCTCATTCAATGATGCAAATAATGGTGTAATGCAGAAGAAAACACAGGAGAAAGGCAAACGACGAACTAAAATTTTATACACCACTACACTTTCATGTCGCCCATGTGGGTCACTGTTTTTGGGTGCAAATTATTTGGTTCACTGGAGCGAAACGTGAAAGAAAAAAGATGAAATGAGAGAGAAACGAGAGGAGGAAGGTTACTTGTCAGATAAGAGAATTATGGGTAATGGCAAGCCAGGTAAAACCATGGTTTCAGGCCATGTAGCAGATCATAGTGAGATAAAAAAATAAATAAATACACCCAACAGAGCAGCTCTGACCTGAGGCCGTCATCAAACTGACCCGCACACTACAGGCACATCAGTTGTGGCTCTCTCATCTGTATGTATGTATGTATGTATGTATGTGTGTGTGTGTGTGTGTGTGTGTGTGTGTGTTCAAACAGGTTGTGTGAGTGTGACAACAGGGGCAGTGTAGGAGTGTGTTCAACCGAAGACGGACGCTGCCATTGCAAGACTAATGTGGAGGGTCAGTCCTGCAACAGGTGAACTACTGCTTCTCACCCTTGCATACCATCGCTAATTACTTATATATTTACTTTGTTACTTAAAGAGATAGTTCATTCAAAAATGAAAATTGTGTCATCATTTACTCACCCTCAAGTTGGTCCAAACCTATATGAACTTCTTTCTTCTGCTGAACACAGAAGATATTGTGAAGACACTGGGTAACTAAACAGTTTTTCAGTGTTTCAAACAGAATTATAATTTTTGTGTGAACTATTCCTTTAATAAGCTTCCTATTACGTCACATCTTACGCACATACACAAATAACTCCAGTTATAATAAATCAATGGAGAAATGCTCATTTGCACTGTTCTCTGCACACTGCAAGCTCAAGAAATAAGCACCACCTTTTTCAGATCTTTACATAAATTTTGATAAATGTGAGGAAACCTGAGCACTCTGCCAGTGTACTGTATGTCTGCTTTATTTGTCTTTATACGTGTTATAGGTGTAAACCAGGCTCTTTCAACCTCCAACTGGAAAATCCAGGTGGCTGTAAAAAATGCTTTTGCTTTGGACACTCCCTCGCCTGTTCATCCTCCAATCAGTACATGGCAATTAATATTACTTCAGACTTCCTAGAAGGTGATTTATCAAACATTTATACTGTTTTGACATGATTTACATTCTGAATATCAACGTTCACAATTCCCGCCTTCCACTGCAGTCACACACTTCTTACTCCACTCACTTTATCAGCACTTTCTGTATTATTTTTCAGGTAATAGTTGAGATATATAGTGGGGTCCAAAAGAACTGAGAACACATGAAAAAAAAAAAAAAAAAATTTTAAAATACGATTTCAGGTTTTGGTCTTTTTAACATTTTAAATAAGAGAAAAAAAAATCTGTGGAGCCAAATTAATTAGAACTATTTCAGATTTTGCACATTTATTTCAGATCATTCAAACTGAATGATCAAACTTGTGACATTGATCATGTGACTCTTTGTATATAGATGGTCTAGATCAGGGCTGGGCAACTTCAGTCCTGAAGGGCTGGTGTCCTGCAGAGTTTAGCTCAAATCCTAATCAAACACAACTAAAGAAGCTAATTAATGTCTTCAATATCACTAGAAAGTTACAGGCAGGTGTGTTTGATTAGGGTTGGAGCTAAACTCTGCAGGACACCGGCCCTCCAGGACTGAAGTTGCCCAGCCCTGGTCTAGATCATAGATCCAATATACTCTTTGGATCATCTAAAATTATTTTGGTGAACATGACCATCAGGCTTTGCACAAACATTTTGAGTTAAAAGCAAAAGAGAGACAAACCAAATGCTAACACATTCTGAGATTCGGTTTAATACTTTGTTATGCTGATTTAATTTGTAAAGAATATTTTTGTATTAAATAAAGCAGAATGGAAGTACTTTCACCAATGGTCTCAGACTTTGTTGTGTGTACTCTGTGTTCAGATCCAGATGGCTGGAAGGGTGTGTTCTCCAGAGGGCACGAACAATCCCTCATCTGGAAGGAGGGAGAAGTCTATCTGTTGCCCTACAGAGAGGAGAATGGCTTCTACAAAGCACCTGGTAGGACAACAAATATACACTTCTTCTTAGAACATGTAGGAGTTGGCCTTCTTTGAAACTATTCTAGACTAGTTACGAGATTTACAGTCTCTGTCATGATTGTTGAGTTATATAGTATATGCTGCCAATCAGAATATTTTTACGACAAGGAAAATATCTTCAAGCTAAACCTGTAAAATTTATTTAAGTGTTTTACATTTAAGTACCATAGCTTATGGTTTGACTGTGTGTGGTACTGTAATTTATTCAAAGCTTTTTTTTATGCAAACAAACAAACAGATGATAAACAATGGGCTAGAATTAGCATGCTAGGCCATAAATAGTATTTTATAGAGCAGCCTTTGAAGATAAACCAGCTGTACAGGCCAGTCCAGAGGCTACGTTTAGTCCAGGTCCCCTGAATGTAGTGGACGGGCTGAGGGGATTTACTCATCTACACAGCAATTTACTGCCACGGGGAGACACTTAGCCAGACCAACTTGGCTGCTCGCTCTGGGAGAAATCCTGTTAACATCACGTCTCACGTAGTTTTTTTGATGGATTACGAGTGGGACATAGACAAATACACCATTACCAACACAACGTTATTGAACTGAATACTCTTAAAACACACAAATGTGGCTTTTTTTTGCAGCATAAATTGAATAGTAAGGTTTCATATGTATCCACAAGGTCCTAATGTGCGTGTTTATTCTCATCCATCTTTGTTTTCCCACCATCGACTGGCCACAGAGATGCAGCGTTGCCCTTTTTGCAGCACTTGGTGCCGTTTCTCTTATCGCTGCGGGGCAGAGCTTGTTTGTGCTGTTCTGGCCGCTCGGCTAAAATGTGCCGAGATCTATTGCTCCCTCGATGCGTTTAACGATCTCATTTGCTCTCCTTCCCTCTCTCTGTTTTCCTGCTTACTCGCATCTCGTCATTCACGTGCATTTCCTTTAGAGTACAGCCACTCTGACAACTGGAACAACACCCAAGGACTTTTTAGATTATCCTTTCATGAACGTCACTCTCTGATCTGCGTTGCACTCTTTATTTGGATCTTTAATGCTTTTTACACAGCACCGGTCTCAGTGGAGAGGAAATTTCGATGTGAAGGAGGAACGTTTTCCTGATTAAGTCTGTCTTGAGTATTGGAAGGATAAGTGTGTGTTTGTGTGCGAATGTTTCTTCACTTGAATAGCTCATCTAGCTGGGCACAGCTTTGGGCTTTTGACACCGCTGAGGCTGGCATGTCAACAGAGGGGTGAGACGAGATACCATAGCCAAGCAGCCAAGCCAAGAGTTTAGCTGGCTGACTGAGCCAGACTGTGTGTGTGTGTGTGTGTGTGTGTGTGTGTGTGTGTGTTCTCCCTAGAGGTACATCTGCTCCATGGTGAGAGGACAGAGTGGAACATTTATCATAGCTTTGAGGAGAAAACAACATGTCAGACACACACACACCCGCTCACATAAACACACATACACACCTCCCAAAAGCTGGTCGCAAGCTGTCTCGGAGTCACAAACACAGATGGAGAGAAACGGAGGTCGCTGTGAGATTAGAGTTAGAGAGGGATGGGTGTTGGAGGGAGATCTAAACGTCTCCCGTCCTCAGAGAGATGTGTCCAGGTACCACATTGTGTCCATGAACAACTTGGCCCGTGCACCTTAACAGCCAACCATATGCCTGGCATAAATCTCTCCGGCAATCAGAACTCGCTGGTGAGACGTATCAAATGTGATCAACTGAGACAAGTGGCACAAATTAGGCTCAATCCTTTAATCACTGAGATTGATGTTTAAAGCCAGGGTTTAATCGTGATATCCAACCCAACTTCTCCTGTATGTAAGATTGTACTGATTGTAAAATGCAGAAATATCAATAGAACTGCAGCAATAAGGCCAGACTCCTCTGTTAAAAGGTCTGATATATTCCGCATTGATGCAGCCGCTGGGTTTTTTAGTACAGTGGGTGGCGTGGGATGACACCGGGAAAAAGTGCAAGCACACCTCACTGTGGTTGCAGTGAGGTAAATACTGAATAAATACCTGATTTATAAACCTGTCCACCATCACTGACTGATCTGCCTCTCTTCTGTGTAACAGCTGGAGGATCTTCACTGTGTAACTTAAAGGGACAGTTCACCTGAAAATTACAATTCTGTCATCATTTATTCACCCTATGTTGTTCCAAACCTGACTTACTTTCTTCTGCAGAACATGAAGATATTTTGAAGAATGTTGGTAACTAAACAGTTTGGTGACCATTGATTTCCATTTTATGGACAAAAAACAACATGAGAGTAATTTCATTTTGCGGAACTATCCCTTTAATAGAGCTTTAGGAAATACAGAAACACTTTAGCAGTTTATTTTTTCCTCTTAATCACAATCCCTCAATCAGTATAGACTTTATATGTTGTGATCCAAACAAAAATGAGGCTGTAAGAGAGAAGTACAGTTGCATAATATTTTAATATATTTTTAATATTTTAATATATTTGTAGTATGTTTATATATATATATATATATATATATATATATATATATATATATATATATATATATATATATATATATATATATATATATATATATATATATATATATATATATATATATATATATATATATATAAATTGTTGCATTTTTTGTATTTTGTGTAATTATGTACAGTATATATATATTTATGATTTATATATATATATATATATATATATATATATATATATATATATATTTATATTTAATTATAATTTTATTTTTAATGCATAATTTTAATGTTTATTTTGTAGCATAAATTTTATTCATATGAAATTATGAAGGTTGTGACAGTTAGACATGAATTTAAACGGATAGTTCGTTCAAAAAATTAAAATCATGCCATTTGAAAACTGTATGACTTTCTTCTTTGGAACATAAAAGATGATATTTTGAAAAATGCTGTTTTCAAAATATCTTTAAGCAAAAGTGTTGTTGTTGCTGCTTTAACGTGACAATGGAAGTCAAAACTGTTTGCCAATATCTTTATTGTTCCAAAGAAGAAAAAAAGGCATACATTTATTTTGGAACCAAATGAGGGTGATTAAATGATAGAATTTTCATTTTTGGCTGAACTATCCATCTGCATAGTGTTGAATGGACTGAACTCACAGTTTTGCTTTCATTTGCATCACATTGACTATGTCGTCTACCCAGTCTGAGTTTTATTGCAACTGTTTAAACATTGAATGTTAAAAATAAATTGTTTCATTTCTGTTCCTTTAGAGATTATTTCTTCACATTCTGCCCTTTAAAGTACAAACCAAAAACCCCAGAAAGATGATGTAGAAAATGCATTTCAGCAGGCCTCTCCCTATAAAAACGACCCAGATGCTCAATCCATCCCCTCAGAGGAATTGTTTGTGTGAAGCTGAGGAAATTTAATTGAGGCTCAGTGGGTTTAATTGAGTCAGGGAAAAGTTAAAGCCCGGATTGATTGTTAAGTTTGATGGCGGCTCGCTAAATGTCACCAGGCTTTGTCGTCGTGGTGACGATTAATTTGTTTGTCTGAGAGAGAGTTAACACCTCCATTTAATCGAATCTGATCTTGAAGAGATGTGAGTTAAACAGGTAGCGCTGAAAGCTATGAGGGATACTGTATTCTTTTGAACTGCTAACATTACTTTTATATTATATTTTCTCATTTCTAGCTTCAGCTGTTTCACTAGACTCAGATTGTCGATTGTCTCCAGAGAATCGGTTTTGGGTGTTGGGGGAAAAAAAACACCTACTGTAGATATTTTTTTTCAAAGTTAAAATTTGCCTCAGCATCTCTACGGGTGCTGGAGTTTGTGAACAAGCTCTCATAGTGTTATATCAGACCTGAAAACAACAGGAATCCAACAGGTACAGAACATTTTAGCCTCCATTTGTTGAAGTTGAATCAAACTTGTCTCTGCATGTGAAACGGCAGGGGGGTGGAGAAGAAAACACACTCCTGCTAAGTATCTAACGAGCTTTCGGGTTGTCGGGGCTTAGAATGTTGAACAGCTCTTTGTTTCAGGTGAAGCATGTGGCGCCGTGCATGTATTTCAGGATTCAGTTTGATGGTGAAGAGATGAAACTCCTAGGGGTGCCACATAATGGTCCAATGAGAGATTTGATCCCACAGATCAGATCCCTGTTATCTAAAGCCAATGCTTTAGATAACAGGAAGGACAATCATTTTGGTATGATTTGTGTGTTGACTTTCGACAGTATGCAAAGAATGAGTTGCCTCACCACGTATTCCATTACAGCATCACAATTAGACAAGTAAATGGCTTGAATGTGTGTATTTTTTGAAACGTTGGAACTAATATTTTCTGTTACTTCACACATTAAATTACAGATTCTAAATGGGTAACTAAAGTTTAAGGGGCCACAGAATGCAATTTATTGTTTTTTTTGTTTTGTTTTTTGCACTACTTTTGCCTTGTAAAGGCAAGATGTGTGAATGGCCCATAAAACAAAAGTATTGAGAGTAAAAGAAAAGGAAGGGTTGACATTACTGAACCTCTGTCCCTAAGCAGAGCATCTAATCACCACCAGCAGGTGTAGGTGTTTCTCTCAAAGTCCCAATACAATAAAACAATTTTACTGTAACCACTGGCTATTCTATTGTCTGGGCAAAAATTTTACAGTCTGTCTTTCCCTTAGCTCACCCTCTCCATCATATTCTATCACATTTTTCACAGGTATTACTAACGCTTTATGTCCTGAGATGTGCAACTCATCTCTGGAAAATGTTCTTCGACTGAAGCAAGCATTAACTTCTGTGAGGAGTAAAGACTAACCGCCTACAGATACAGTGGCCCCAAGGAGGAATTATGGTCCTGCGAGACCCTTGGGCACCAGCTGCTTGAAGGCGCCCATCAAAAACAAATAATTAAACACACACACAACCACCTTGGGATGGGTGTAAGCATTATTTAAAAGGGTGTGCTGTATGAGAACTTACAAAGAATTCAAGTAAGATAAAACAAGATTGTTATGGTGTGTTTTAATTGTTGAGAATTTTGTTTCAATCATAATTTTGACTTTATATCTCAGAATTCCTTCTCATAATTGCAGTTTTATATTAGCTGACGCTTTTATTATATATTATTTAAATATTCTATATTATTACATGTTGGAATCAATAACTTAGTTTTTTTCATTGCTGTACACATTTTTTTTTTAATTGATTATTTATTTTAACAGTTTTTTCAAGTGCTGGCTCACTGTTTGCTATATCATTTTTATATTTGCAGTGCCTTGTTGCATTGCAGGCATCTCAACTTGAAGCTCCTGGAGGCAATAATCTATACATGAGTAACAAACTAACAAAAACTTACATTTCAATGCAATTGTTTTTAAACATCATATTTCATGGCTACTTGTTCATGGATAATAGAATAGGATGGCCTAACTTTTGCAGTGCTCAAAAACAAATTTTTGCATCATGCAAATTAATTTGGAATGCAATAAAAAAAAAAAAATTGCATTTTTCTGCATAAAGCCACTATGTTTGCACAGTAACCTCAGAAAATGGATAAAGCCACTGCACAGTATCTATACATAAATATAGTACAAAAACACCAGCCCAGTGATATTGAATTTAGAAATGAGATTCAGTAGCACATGCTTCTGCATTCTCTACTGGTATTTTAAATACTACTGCTACAAAAGGAATGTAGTAGAGCTAATGGCAAGCTTGACTGCTGATGCTATTTAAAATGTGCCAGCTACTTAACATCCACTCTGGCCTTTCTATATTACAGACTTATTCAATGGAGATGACTTTATGAGCTTCAAAATATATATATATTATATGCACACAGTATATATATATGAATGTGTGTCCGTGCATGTGAATTTTTGTGGTAGCTCAGCATGGGGTTCTTTGAAGTCTGGTTAAAGCGCTTTAATGAGGCTGGAAGATATGAGTGGCAATTATGTTCATCCTCTTACACTCTCTTGCATATAGAGATGTACAAACACAATAAGATCAGAGAGATACAACCGTCTTTTTTTTCCAAAGCAGAAAAATCCACTTTCTTTCTGTGAACTGAACATTTTGGCCTCCTATTATATTTTTACAGTTGTTATCTTTCACAGTCATACACTCTTCATTGTGCCGGTGTTTATCTTTGGTAATCGGGTCGTTGCGGCTCAGTGGCTGGTGTAATGTGCTGGTAATCTGCAGGTTGTGAGTTTGTGTTCCAGAAAATTCTGCGTTGCCCTTGAGCAAACCACTTAACTCAATTCACAGCCCAGCTGTTGCTATCAGATAGATGTTACACTCATGTTTGCTTAATCACACCATGGTCATACAAATTGGAATATCCACG
This sequence comes from Spinibarbus caldwelli, assembly GCA_039654775.1. NCBI lineage: Eukaryota > Metazoa > Chordata > Actinopteri > Cypriniformes > Cyprinidae > Spinibarbus > Spinibarbus caldwelli. Next base: position 32,165,409 of record CM077222.1, on the reverse strand, counting down.
GTACGTGTTAAATGTTTTATCTTTATATTGCAGATAAATATCTGGGGAACAGGTTGCTAAGTTACGGACGCACACTTAGCGTGTCATTTACGGCTGAGCTGGAGGAACTCTTGCCCAGAAGTGTGACCGTGATGCTGGAGGGCTCCGGAATATCAGCTACTGCTGATTTGTACTCACAACAGGAGAGTTATTCCTCATTGGAGAAGACGCCCATCAACACTTTCACTCTCAGGTGTGTGTGAGTGAGTGTGTTATTCCCTATTATTCGCTAACATGTGGGCAGATAGTGAATACATTGCTGAAATATGGCACATGGTTTAAAAGGCATTCAAAGATCAGATTTGGCTTGAACATTTCAAACTTAAACTACTTGGTGGTCTGGCAGGATTATTTCTAATATTCATCTTAAATTTCACGGTGCTTATGTAAATGGACAGAAATTGCTTAATCAGATCACTTCTCTGCCTCATTTTAGCCTCATCTGTACTCTGAATAAAGACATTGCAGACAGTAAGAGTAGCATACTATACCAAATTTAGCCAAGATTTTAAAGTAGGTGTTTAAATCAACGTAATTGAAAGGGTATTTCAATTATGCCTCATTGTGTGCTTTTAACAATGATCTGATCACTTTGTGTGTGAATAACTAAGCCAAACAGTCTTCCCACATAAGTATGTGTTGTGATTTTATATTTTCACAGAATCCTTTATCCTAGTTTTTATAGAGTGGATGCAGGTACTTTCCTTCACCAATTTTGTCATATAAAACATATCTTAATCCTTTTGTAAATCTTTTTGTGCAAAAACAAAACAGTGTAAAAAGAAATTATACTTTTCAAATGCAATTCTTCTCTATACTATTTCTTACTTTCATCTTTATTCTAGTCCACTCCTCTGAACACTGCTAACATTTTGTATTGACATATTTCTTATGTTACTGCCTCTTTAGGTTGAATCACTTTGTTGTATTACTTATTTGTAATAAAGTAATACAAGTAAATGTAATTGTATGAATCAAAAGGCATGTAGCATTTCACACAAATCAGAGAAGAGGACAACTTGCCAAAAACTCTTAAGATCAGGTGGTGAACCACAAAATAAAATAAAACAAACAATGCTCTTTAAGGACATTTGCAGGCTGGTAGGTTCACATTTTATGTTGAAATTCAATAAGAATACTTTTATTGATTTTGCTAATGAGGATGTTCATTGCATTTTAGCTTAAACGTATAACCTTGTAATGGGTGAAAAGATGCCAGATTTATCACAGCATTGGGCTTTCGGTTTAAAAATATATTGTAGTTGATCTCATGAAAGTGGTAGTTATAATTTATTCTTGCAGTGCTGCTAAAAGCGGTTTATTACACCGATTACTACACCATTTATTTAGCACTCACAACTTAAAGCATCTTAGTACCAGGTGGAAGCAGATCTATGTTATAGGAAGAAGAAAATTGTGTGAATTGCTTTTGTGTTTTCTAAAGAAGGTATTTCAGTTTCCATGGCAGACTGAAACATTTGCCCACTGAGACCACATGGCTTATCAATTATTTTTTTATGAAATAATTATAAATGCGTGAACGGCAATAATAAACATCAGAAAACAATTGTGATTTCAGTCATGACATCTGTTTGTGTGCGACGTACGTCTGTCAGCATATGGCAATTTTACTTGGCAGTGTTTTCTACTAACTTGAAGCTTTTCTGTTCATACAAGCATGTACATTTGCATTTGTTGTTTTGACAGGCACTTTCCTACCAGAGTGACAAGAAAATTCATATATTTTGTGACTCACTCATACCGAGAGACTTTCCTTATTCCGTTGGCTTAAATTGACTAGACCTAGTGTGCCTTAATGAAGAGCCTCAGTTTTTCGTAAATAAAGTCTGAGAAGCACTGTTTTCTCTTGAAAAACACTGCCGTAGTCATTTTAGCAGACACAGTCACATGTTTCTAACTATTATCTCTCTGCTTTCTGGTCTCCAGGTTAACAGAGAAGAGTGTAAATCCATCTATTGCTCCATTTGAGTTTCTCCGAATGCTTTACAATCTAACCGCACTACATATCAGCAATGCAGGAGGCCAGAACTGTAAGTTATTGTTATTTATATTTAATTTATATATATATATATATATATATATATATATATATATATATATATATATATATATATATATATATATATATATATATATATATATATATACATACATACATACATACATACATACATACATACATCATATATATATATATATATATATATATATATATATATATATATATATATATATATATATATATATATATATATATATATATATATATATATATATATATATATATATATATATATGTGTGTGTGTGTGTGTGTGTGTTGTTTATATGTTTTTATGTGTGTGTTGTGCAGTCGTGTAAGGAAAAGACATGCACTGAAATGAGACAGAAATGCAGTCATTAAAAGACTAAAAGAAATAAATTTAAAATGGCAAGGGAACATGCATTTCTAACTTGGCAGTATGGACTGTACTGTAATCAGCCATCGATTAGTAGTCTAGTGGAGCCTGGAACTTTGGTCATGCCCCCCAGTTCGTTCCTGGCCTGTGATTGTGTTTGGTGATTGCCTTTCATTGTAGCATGATTTCTGTGCTCATTGAGATATATGCAGTGATGTACCACTGTACTTGCCAGTTGGAAAATGTCACACACTGGAATGCAATACAGCTTAGTGGATTATAGGTATGAATGTTTCCATTCTAGCATGAATTCAATCTTTTATTTCTTTAAACATAAATCACCATGTTGTATTTCCTTTAACAGATTAGTTTTTGACATATATACACATAAAAAATTATATATATACACATATAAAAAAAAAAAATATAACAAAAAAAAAAACAATAATGTAATGATGATTTTGCATTTAATTATGGAAAATGAATGACAATTAGGTTTATTGAACATTACTCCTGTGCAATGACTGTTTCAGTGTAGCATAATTTGAGTTTGCATGTGTTATATTAATTTCTGTTTATATTTAGTTTTACAGGGTTAGGAGATGTGCCAAAAGGGTACTTGTGATCTTACAAGGGTACATAAAGAACTGGAGCCGGTTGCAGACTGGTCATAACTTTTTATATTCAGTTATGAAAAGGTAGACTGGTCTTATTTGTACTGGAAAAGAAAGAATGATAACCATTTGGCAACTGCTAGTATGTTTTGAATAGTATTTTCTTTACTCTTTACTAAACTATGTCTAAAAAGGGTAATATTTGATGTATTTGAGGTCTGAGATGTGGGAACAGTGAAGAGAGAGAGGTCAGCATTGCCGTCTAATCAACCAATATTTTCTTAAATAGCCTGCATAGCACTTCATCTTTTATAACATGGGATTTTGACCAAATATATTCAATCTTGATTTTTGTAAAATGTTGCAACAAGATGTTAATTTTTTGTGAACAATTACAGTTCTCATTTACATATAAAGGTAATATTTAAAAAAAAAAAATTTAAAAAAAATACCTTAAAGTAACTACATATGAGCATGTAAAACAAATATCTTAAAAAAAATAAAATAAATTCCATGTGGAGCATGCCCCCGGTTCTCACCTTTTTCCCCCCTTACCTGTTTGCATCTCTGCACATTAAAAAAAGTAAAACAGATATAATAAAACCCTTCCGATTTAAATAAATGAGTTAAATATTTGGAAGTTTAATTTCAGGCCAGAGCAGAACAGAAAGTGGCATACATACATACAGCAATTAATACACTATTTTCCCCTGTATTTAGCACTGACAAAAAAAGAAAGAAAAGAAAACATCTTAACACCAGATGGAAACAGGGGTGTGTTATAGGGAATAGTTTGTGTGAATTGCTAAAAAGACTGAAACATTGTCCACTGAGACCACATGGCTTATTATCAAGTACTTCAAGTATTTTTTTTATAATCATAAATGTGTGAACATGGATAAACATAAGAAAACAATTGTGGTTTCAGTCATGACATCGTATGCGACTATGTACGTCGGTCAGCAGGCAGTTTTACTTAGAAGTGTTTTCTGCTAACCTGAAGCTTTTCTGTTCATAGAAGCTTTTTAAATTTGCATTTGTGTACATCTTACATCTCTAAATTCTGTACATCCCTGCCAAGCTGCACTTACACGTGCAGCATAGAGTTTGAGACAAACCGTGTGATTCTGCGGTGGAGCATTACTGAATATGTCTTCTCTCACACACACACACACACGTTGTCTCTCGTCTGTTTTCTTCATCAAAGGAAGTAAATTACATCTTACCAAAGAGCATAATTATTTTTCTACTGCGTCCTGCACTGACAGGTCCTCTCATTGATTCTTGGAAACCGCTGCGCTGAAATCTGTCCATGTGTTTGAACCATAGACTTATAAGGTTTGAACCACTCTCCCCTTCTGCTACAGTGTGCACGTGATAAGCAGTTTGTCTGTATACGGCCACGCACACGCAAATGCCGGTATCTCTTAAAAGCACACGCAAACATTAGTTTTCCTGGCCATGTCGTGATATGAAAGTTGAGAAGTTGAGACGATAGGACACAGAGACCCTGGAGGAAGAGACAAATTCACTATCTATCACTATTTATGAGGCAGTGTGGATCCCTGAGAGAAACAAAGACCCACTCACCTTCACCATGTTCCACCTCTCCCCACTCAGCCCTTTTTGATTAATTCATTCCTTGTTCATTTATTCATATGGTGATCAAAGGTTCTATCTGCTTGCACCCAGTGGTCCTGATGTCTGTCTGTGTGTAAGCAAAGGTGAGAGAGGCAGAGGGGAGCTTTAGCAGGCAGGCTAGCTAAGCTACAGCGTGAGGGCAATTACAAGTGGACCGGACACAGTGATTTCGCATTCAGTGTAGATTCATGGTGGATTTCTCTTTCCAAATCCATTAGAACTGCTGAATCCTTTTTTCCCTTCAAAATAAAAAAATAAAAAAATAAAAAAAAAGAAAAATAAATAAATAAAAAATTAAAAAAAAAAAAAAAAAACAGCGCTGCAGTTTTAAATTTATGTCCTTTTAAATTAGCTATGAGGTCATGTATTGATCTGCCGTTGGTCACACGGTGTCACGTGATGTGAATTCGCAGGGCAGAGTTCACCAAGCTTGAACTTTGAAACGCAGCGAAATGCGAAAACTTTTCGCACGGGCTTGCGTTTCCTGTCTGACGTATTCGCATGTATGAATGGAAGTTAATGGAGCGAAATGTGCAGTGTGACCGCCCCTTCAGGAAGAACAAGTCGTCTCGGGGAGTGATTCGTTCTGTCGCGCATGCGCAACAACCTATAGGTTCTGCACTGGAATTAGTTCACCTGTTTCGAGTCTTCGGGTTTTTCGAGTCGTTCGTTCATCACGTGACAGTCCCATAAGCTTAAAGGTGCCATAGAATGGAAAATTGTATTTACCTTGGCATAGTTGAATTCTAACAGCTCTGTACATGGAAATGACATACCGTGAGTCTCAAACACCAATGTTTCCTACTTATGTAAATCTCGTGAATGCAAAAGACCACTGAAAAATAGGCGAATCAGAACATAACACCGACTGTGACGCAACAGTCGGGATCACTATGCCCCCAACATTTGCACATACCTGCCCATATTCTAGGCCAGCCGAGCCTGCACAGCCGAATCATCAGTTCTGCAGGCAGGTATTTTGAAGAAACAAGCGAGGACAATAGCGAAAATGGCTGTGCATGGATTGTGAAGTGCAGGGATTTGTTGGTGTCTGTATTCAGAAAGGCACGAAAAACAAATGATGCGTTCTAATAGAATAACGCGAGCCACTAGAGACATGGTTAGCTGTTTGCTAGTGATAGCATGTTACAGTACATAAGATTTCACTTACCACATAAACAGAGTAAGGAGAGATGACTGATAGGATGATGGCGATTGATTTACAGATCCCGAGCATCACCAACAAGCATCTGATCTTGTAAAATGTGTGGCATGTAGCTACTGCCGCTGTAGTTTACATAGAGCACGAACGATCGCAAAAGTGAAAGTAAAACGTGATTGTGCATTCAAAGCAGCTCCCTTATGCCCACGATTTATATACAGTATAATTAACCAACAATATAACTGCGAGAGAACGTATTTAAATATATATTTTCCTCCCTGTATTTTCTTCCTGCTGTGTGAGCCGCACTGTGAAACAGCCAATCAGAGCAGAGCCACACTGTGAAACAGCCAATCAGAGCAGAGCTCAACATTATTATTCATGACCTTTACAAATAAGGTAATAACAGAGCATTTCATTCTAGGGGCAAATCCTAGGGTTGTAAATGGACATGTAAAACCATTTCTGGAGAATTTTTGCCCTTACCTAAGCCACATACCTTCTTTGTAGATATCAGAGAACAATTTAAAATATTGTATCAAGGCACCTTTATCCTATGCAGTCTGAGCCAGAAAAAAGACTTAATAATAATAATAATAATAATAATAATAATAATAATAATAATAATAATAATGATGATAATGATGATAACCAACTCTTTATTACCTTGGTTACCACATTCAGTGTTATGGAAAAGAACCATCATGACAGAAATTCACACATTTATAAACTGTAAGATATAAAAATCTACAATTTGAGACCAGAAATGCATCACGTAACTGTAAGTGTAAATAATAATAATAATAATAATAATAATAATTATTATTATTATTATTATTATTATTATTATTATTATTATTATTATTATTATTATTATTATTATGCACCCGTTTGTAAGGAAGGTTGTAAATTAAATTTCTCTATCCAATGCTGTCACGTCACGTGACAAAAGAACGAACGACTCGAAAGACTCGAGAGATGAACTAATCAATTCTCTTTCCGGCTCAGACTGCATTGGTTAAGTTTATGAAGGTGTCACGTGATGAACGAACGACTCAAACCCGAAGACTCAAGAGATGAACTAATCAATTCTCCTTCCGGCTCAGACTGCATTGGTTAAGTTTATGGGGCTGTCATGTGATGAACGAATGACTCAAACCCAAAGACTTAACCCACTGCTTTGGGGCGTGTCAAATTTAGGGCAAAAAACCATTCGCATTTCATCATCTTCTTTTAACAGTGATTGGTTGTTGCCCGGCGTTTGTCGCTCGATATTTGCATAAAGTCGTCGAGGAATGCCCAACTTTTTGACCAAAGTCTTTAGGTGTGTTCGACTTCATGCAGCACTGTGCAGACCTATCGGTGAGAGTAGCTGCTTGCAGTCGGGGGCTGAGTTGAAAACGGACATGTCAAACCGGACACTTTCTGCTTCCGGTAGTGATGCTCATGCGGTTTTTTTTTTGTTTGTTTTTTTGGTTTTTTTTAATTATTATTATTATTATTTTTTTTTATTATTTATTTTTTTTTTTACATTTTTTTTTTTTATTATTATTGAACTTTCAAAATTACAAAATTCAACAGCAAGTTCTTCACATATTTCTCATATTTACACATTTTGTAAATACAAATTGAGAATTTTAATAAAATAAAAAACAAAATTAAAAAAAAAACAAAATAAACAAAAATAATTTGAGAAAAAAAAGGGCATCACAAGCATATTTTAAATTAATTTAGCGGAGCAAAATTGGGTTTAAAGTTACTCCATTTAGTTTGATGAATATAAAATTGTCCTAATAGCAAAAACAGATCAATAATAAATATTGTCCTTTTAGAAAAGTCATATTCATTTGAATGAAGTAAAACAAATGATAAATTTAAGACTAGGATACAGTTCATTTTAACACTTAGAAATTGTGACATTTCAGACCAAAACAAAGATGAACAGGGACAATCAAAAAATAAATGCACAATAGACTCTTTTTTACAATTACGGAAAGAGCAGTTGTAATCTATATCCAGATGAAAACGCTCTATTGTTTCTTTAACAGGATATATTCTGGCTCACACTGTGTTTGTGTACTCTATCATAGATGAAGTGAATGAAATGCAATATCTGTCAAATACATAGACGTTTCAGACATGTTTTCATGACCAACAGAAACACTTTTTTTTTTTTTTTATATATACTGCTTAATACAGCGCCATCTGTTCAAGAATAAAGTTCAACGTAAATATATACTATTTAAATGCTAATAAAGTGGGGGTATATATGCTTTTATCAGTGTTTTATGATAAACGTGACTCAATATAACATTGTGACTACAGTAAAAAAGCTTTTACTGTTACTGTTCTAAAAACACAGATTTATGAGCAGTATTGGATTTGAAGATGTTAGAAACACGTCATTGTTGTCATGTGGTAAATTTGGCCAATCGTGAAACAGCTGTGTCATCATCAGCACTCCTGCAGTCGCTCTGAAAAAGCTGCGCCAGTGCTGCCCATTTGTTTTTTGATTGTAGTATTACCAAAAAATTATGGGGTGACTTAAGCACCTATGTTTCTAACCTTACAAATGTGACCCATACCTTCGTCCTCAAAGATGTCATTTTATCATTTTGTCATTTTATCTGCTGAATATGTTGTTAATTTTCTTATATTGAATGCAAAATTCTTCATAAGCAAAAATGGCTTAAATCTCCTTTGTCTTTCCCCCTTTTTCTCTCTGAATTTGATTTTCTTGTTTCATCTCTAGGGGTGGCTCGATACCACTTTTTCAGAACCGATCCCGATCTGATACCAAAAGTTCTGAGTATCTGCCGATACCGATATCGATCCGATACCAGTGCAGTTTTTTTTTTAATCAGTGTTGAATTTTTATACCTCAATGTATGTTGACCTGATCATGGCTTTTTTTTTTTTTTTGTGTTACACACAATCTACTAAATATAGACAACTTTATTGTAAAGAAAAAGAACAAATGAATGCATATATAATTATAATCTATGACAAAAATACGATTATAATCTAGATTAGTGGATAATTCAGTGGCAAAATTTACTCTAGAATAATCACAATGCACAATTTTATAAAATCTAAAATTAGTGAGAAAAAACATTTAGTGAGGAACAAATAAAAGTGTAGGATTAAATCAAAAATGAAAATGTAAAATGAAATGCATTGCTCTTTGTATTTTTTAAAATACATTCATGAAAAATAAGTAATATATTTATATGTAAATATATATACTGTAAAATTAAAAGACATTTCATTTAAATGTATAGCACAGTAATGAGGCAGAAACATATGATAGATAAGACGAACAAGAAAGGCTATTAATATTTTTCATTGTGCAAAAGTATTACGATATGAATGGCTCCAAATGCAGAGCGGTACAAAGCGCTTATGCGCATCCTGTGCACTTGTGCTTGAAGCAGCACAGAGTCACAGCGCTCCGCATAGAAAGGTTCGAAGCACAAAGTGAAGAGATATTAATGCGTAGTGTATTAAACCTGTGCGATAGTTTGAGCCTTTTCTTTTAACAATTTTAAATTTCAGTTACTGTGCTCATTATGAACATAGTGCTCTCTTGTCCAGTGTTGTGATCTAACAGACACCAACACGATTTTGAAAACAGCACCAAGATAAAGTCCTTTTACCTTTATTTACAGATCAAGTATAATATTAGGAACATTTAATAATCTTGCAGAGTTTCATTGTCTTGAGTGACTCTAGTAACCAAACACGGCACGCAGTTTGACCGCTGAATGGAGGATGACAGACCATCGCAGCGAAGAGAGAGTGTACTTCAACTTGACTTAAATATTGATCTGTACCTCACATTAAACTATATGTAACGCCTTCAGAACACTTGAAATATAGTGCAAGAAAACTTGATGGTGTTTTATAATGCTTTTGTGAGGCTTAAAAATAACACAATAGTATACGCACACTATCCGATTTAGATTGGCTTCGTCTAACTGAAACCCCGATCTGGCAGAAAATGCCAATATCGGAGCGATACCGATACTGAATATCGGATCGGCGCACCCCTATTCATCTCTTAGACTTACAAGTAACAAAAAAAAAAAAAAAAAAAAGTACTAAATTTTTGATGCACTGACAGCTTTTCTAGAATGATGTAATTTTATTTTTGCACTTTTCTGTATAGATAATACCATAATTTGATGTACGCAAATCCAGAATATTATTTTCTGTCTTATTTTTATGATTGTTTTTTGTAGGAATGTATTCATATCTCGTTTCCCTGTTCTTGTATGTTTCTACAAGTTTTGCAAAAAAAAAAAAAAACTGCACCAGCTGAGTCAGGCGACTGCTTTCGCTATTGGGGTATTTTGATGCCACACGTGACAGTGACGTGGCGTCGGCGCCGGTTCAAGTCGGACTAAATTTCTAACTGGCATGCACTGCTTCAAGTCAGCCACCGATCGGTCTGCGCAGTGCTGCATGAAGTCGAAAGCACCTTTTGTTTTTGACGCTCTCGGCCGCTTTTAACGCTTTCTCTGCGCCGCTTTCAATCCCATAATGCACCGCGCAAGCGTTTAAGCTCAACTTCCATAGGAATTAACTGAAAACATTCGCTCCGCTGCACTTGCTACGTGCCAGTGGAAATACACCGTAACTCTTAAAAAAACCTTGTTTTTCTGTCACATAGTGTCTTGCGTATATTTACTGTTATTCAATTTCTTTGCACCCCAAGGATTGATTATTTATTTATTTGTTGGTTGGTTTGTCTGCACTACTGTTCAACAGCTTTTTTTCCTTTTTTTTTTTTTTTTTTTACATTAAAAAAAAAAAAAAAAACTCAATATCACAAAACACTAATGTTGTGAAATATTAGTTTAAAATAGCTGTTTTCTATTATTATATGTTAAAATGTAATTTTTCCTGTGATGGTGAAGCTGAATTTTTAGCATCATTACTCCAGTCTTCAGTGTCACATGATCCTTCAGAAATAAAGATTCTAATTCAAATTGTTCTAATATCTAATGTGCTCAAGAAACATTTTTTTTAAATGGTAAATATTATTATTATCAATGTTGAAAACAGTTGTGCTGCTTAATATTTCTGTGGAACTCATGATACATTAAGGATTCTTTAATGAATAGATAGTTCAAAATGAAAACATTTTATTTGAAATTTTTTGTAACATTGTATATATCTTTACTGTCACTTTAATGCGTTTTTGCCAAATAAATGACTTAATTTCTTTTTAAAAAAATGATACTGGTCTCAAACTTTTAAACTGTAGTGTATTTATTTATTTATTGTATAATTTATAAGTAGGTTGTAAAATTATTATAAGTGATGTTTCTTTTGTCTTGTTTACAGACACCTCCCAGCTCTCCAGGGTAAGCCTTGAATCGGCAGTCCGGACAAACTACAATATGGTTCCACATGCTTCATGGGTGGAGGAGTGTACTTGTCCCATAGGATTCACTGGGCAGTTCTGTGAACACTGTGCTCCTGGATTCACCAGGGAAACCCCTAATGGTGGACCTTTCTCCCCTTGTGTACCTTGCAACTGCAATCAACATGGGACCTGCCATCCTGAAACAGGTTGGGAGTGTGTTTGTTTGTTTGCATGCAGTCTCAACTTTTTAATGCAGGGTGTCATCCGGTGATACGACATATACTGTTTCCTCACCATAGTAATATTTATTTTTCCGTATAGATACACTAATCTTCAAAATTGGGAAACACTAATACGTTGTTGTTTGAGTGAAAATGACCCTTATTCACTAAGGATTCGATACATTCATGCATTTCTAATCATTAATCATGCAAGTGTCAGATATGGCTTTTTCTTTGGGCTCTTTCGAAAGGCCAGCAGCATCTCAGCATCTTCACTTGACTACTGCAAATAAAGCTGGTGTTTATCGTGTGCTGTTCAATGAAGCTTCCAGCTAAGCATCAGTGAGGGGTCTCTTTCTCAAACTGCAGACTCGTATGATCACCTCATTTTGTTGTGAATCTGGGCTGTCCACTTCTCTCCCCTGTGCTGGTTAGATCCTGTTTGCTTTGTTCTTGTGTACAGATAAGCCTTCATTTCTCAAAAGAACAGTAGAATGACTATAAAAAAAATGTGTTTGTGTTGGGCCATTTATAAAGCCAAAATTTCAAAAGTGACATTGTACAGTGACTTGCAAGAAATGTAAGTATATTCACTACTTTAACAACTGAAAGAGACTTGGTACTGCCTTTTCCACAGTTCATTAAGCAGCACAACCGTTTTCAGCTGTGCTAATTAGTGTTGTCACGGCACCAAAATTTCTGTATTCGGTATTGATACCAGTGAAAATCCACGGTTCTCGGTATCAATTTCGGTGCCAAAGCAAAACACAAAAACATGCTAGTTAAAAAACACACTATTTTTTATTAATAAAGTCAAACAAAAATAAAATGTACAAAAATCAATGCCATTCTTTATACTTATTTAAAATAGTTTTTCAAGTTTTTTCCACAAGTAGTAAAAGTCTGAAAAACAGTAAACAAGTTTCACCTAAATTTAATTTGTCTTTTAATTAATGAAATTTAAACATTTTATTTTTTGGTAAAAATTTACTATTACTAGAGACTCGCAGACCATGCAGGATTCAAATTTGAATCGACTTTTGCGGCTTAATATTTACAGATACTTGTCCATATGGCAATTTGATTTAAGTGTAATGACCTACTTTTGATTAATTAATTCAAACTTTGACAAATTCCGTGACATTCCGTGTTAAACTGTAAATTCCCTTTTTTATAACTGGATTCCAAGATTCCGTCCACGTTTTCTGCGTCACGGAAATCATAGGGCTGTACGTGTCAAGAACCGGGTTGACCAAATACTCTGTACTACCGGTGCTTAAAAAAAACCTGGTACCGTGACGTTTTCATTTTTTTAGTACCAACTTGGTACTGAAGTACCGGGTCTTTTGACAACACTAGTGCTAATAATAAGAAAAGTCTCTTGAATACCAAATCAGCACATTAGAAGGATTTCTTAAGGATTATATAGCACATGGTTTTCTTAGTAGAATGGAGTAATGGCTGCTGAAAATGTGGCTTTGCAGTCATAGCATATTTTAATATATTTTTAAATGCAATTCTTTCCTGGGATGGCCAAGCTGAATTTTCAGCAGTCATTACTCCAGTTTTCAGTTTTCAGTATATATATATATATATATATATATATATATATATATATATGTGTGTGTGTGTGTGTGTGTGTGCGCGCATTTCTGTCATGACAACTCTCGGATGGATTGGCATGGTAATGTACATGACAATGTTAATGTATTTGGTCTTGGTGGAATAGATCTGCTACGCTGCTACTGCTGCGGCAGAGCAAGTACCGAGACTTGCTACTGCCAAAACATCCACAACATGCTGCTGTGAGCATGTAGGAAATACTGCTGCTGCACATATAACACATATGAATAACCCCATATAGTATACATGATCACCTCGTAGCAGATCTATACAGGTGGATCTGGGGAAGGTGGAGGGTTTCTGAAGTGTGCGGCTAAGCTGCTATAGCAAACGAAAGCCAGGTATTTGAATATTGAGCAATGAGCTCATTGGCTACTGATACAGGAGAAAACCAATCAGCTGAGTCATATGATAATGATGTCATTAGGTCAGACTGAGTTGGACCTATCGGACTGCACCAATTTAGAGTTTCATGCCAGAACTCTGTATTTCTGTCATGACAACTCTCGGAGGGATTGGCATGGTAATGTACATGACAATGTTAATGAGCAAGTACCGAGACTTGCTACTGCCAAAACATCTACAATATGCTGCTGTGAGCATGTAGGAAATACTGCTGCTGCACATGTAACACATATGAATAACCCCCCACAAAGCAGGAGACACTGAACACAATACAATACAAGCCAATATATGCATGCCGCTGAATATAAGGATAAACTGCTGCATCAGTGGACATGCATGTATCCACACACAAAGATGAACAGACAAGGAAAGACAAGACACCCCCCACAAAGCAGATCTATCACCAAGACATGTACTGCTGCTGCTCCGAAGAGCCATGTCATCCGCATGTAATACTATCTATGTGTGCCTGGGCTACCACGCCAACCGGCTTAAGACTAGTGGCCTATGGCTATGTGAGCCTGGGCTACCACGCTGACCGGCTCAACACTAGTGGCCTATGACTATTGGCGCTTTTCCACTGCATGGTACGGCACGGTACGGTTCAGTACGGCTCATTTTGGGGGGTTTTCCACTGGGTACAGTACCTGGTACTTTTTTTAGTACCACCTCGGCTGAGGTTCCAAGCGAACCGTACTGTTACCAAAATGTGACGTGTAAACTCTGATCACTGATCAGAAAATAGTCACTGCTTGCATCATTGAACTTGCGGCACGAGACACAACAGACCTGCTAGATTTAAATCAGCACAGCCAGCAAAGGATCGAACGCAACTGTTTTGAATGAGCGCACCTTTCTTTTAACAACCAAAAAAATGGCTGTTTCGTTGGCTGTTGAGGAAATACAGACTGTCCTCTCGTTGATAGCCGAGGAGCGGATCCAGCGTGAGTGTGGTGGAGCGACGCGGAATGAAAAAGTTTTTCAGGAGTCACAGCAGTAGAGGCAGCGCAACTATAAGGACACGTGAATAATCCCGCCCACTCTAAAGCAGTACTAAACTGCAGTGGAAACGCAAACCGAGCCGAACCAAGCCGTTCTGAACCGTGCCGAGCCGAGTCATACCATGCAGTGGAAAAGCGCCATATGTGAGCCTTGGCCATCACGCCGAACCAGCTTAACAATAGTGGCCTACAACTGTGTGCACCTTGGCTACCACCCCGACTGGCTTAATAATAGTGGCCTAAGACTATGTGTGCCTGGGCTACTACACCGACTGGCTTAACTCTAATTAGACGCACACTATGTGTAATGTTAATTAACAAATTGGATATACGTTGCAATCCGATAGATAAGACCCCAGCATCCACCTGAGCAAATATCATAATTTAGTCATTTGATATCTGCTGTTACTTTCTACACTTCATCAGTCCCAGCGGCAGCGTAACAGCTCGTTAAAGGTGGGGTAAGCGATTTCTGGTAGCTAATGTTGATATTTAAAATCACCAAAACAAACATGCCCCTACCCCAAAATGGTCTCGCCCCTATTTTGATAGCTCCGCCCCACACATACGTATGGCAACGATTAGTGCTGTGAAAAAGCATTATAATCAGTGATGCTGTCTACACTGGATGCTACGTGTCGCGACAAATCCCCAACAGAAAACTGCTGCTGCTGCGTTATATTTATGACATGCTGACACAAATTTCAAATGATTTTCAACGGTCACTTTACTGTTGTGGCTTGGCGCATCCAGTGTGTTACTCACCTATTGAGAAGAAACAAAGCAACTTCGGCGTCCGATCGCAGGCCTTCCGCTCCTTGAGTTCTCTCCAGTGCTGGAAAGCTGATCTGATATTTACACGGGTCCTACTTCTTGCCTTATCGTTGCGCAGACGTTTTCCTCTTTTGGTTTTTTTATCCGCCATCTCTATCTTTCTGTTGCTCGGCTCAGGTCCGTCCTGTGCACTGAACGCTCTCTCCTCCACATCACGAGTAGACAAGCCCCTTACTGCTGATTGGCTACAAGTTTGTTTTGGTACTCTGCCCCGACTCAGTTTTCTAAAGCGTTTCTGAAAAATTACATACCCCACCTTTAATTCATGTTCGTGCAATGAGATGGACAAAGTTAGCCAATGCATGCCATTTACTCTCTTATGTAAATAAAAGTTATCTGGGTTACAGTGCACAAAACTCCTGGGTGGACTGACTTGAATGAACTGAAATAAAGCAGAATATAAATGTTTTTTCTCCATTTCCTGAACTACACAGCAAAGCTAGAGCACATGTCACACGAGCACATTTCTCCAAACTACACTACTCATAATGCATTTCATTCAGGAATACATCAACCCTAGGTAGTGATCTTAAGCGAAAACTATTAATTAGTGGTCGACTGATATATCGTCGAGGCAGTTGTGAGAATCCAGTTGTAAGATCTTGTGAAGTGTGCATTTGTATCCTGCATGATCGCGTGCTCTCTGCGTGACGGTCGGTCAGGAGGAAATCAACAAACTTTAAACTCGTGATTTCAAATTATGCTGCACTTTATGCATTTGCCCACTCATGTAATTTTCACTGTGTGCTGTATGTAAAATGACTGTTTCCTTGGCTTTATTTGAACAATATGATTCCCAGTGCACACAAACTTCCCAGAATACTGAGTGTCATATTGGTTACAGTGTTTACTTCCTTTTTAATTATATTTTTATTAAATATTTATTTATTTGTGAAAAAATATTTTGTCATCTGAAGTATAAGTATGTTTATTTTACACATTTATTTTTTAATCCCTTTTCAAATGATTTCAAATTTCTTAAATATTAATTAAAATAAATATAATTATATCAGCTATATATATCGGCCACCATGCTTTCCAAGATATCGGCATCGGCTGTCAAAAAAACATTATCGGTTGACCACTACTATTAATTCCCTTCTTTCCGCAGCACTGTGATTGATATGACTGCGATAAGCGCGTGCTTCTGACACTGCGTACAGCTGAAATCAACCACACACTCATCACTATAAAAACACTGACCTTAGAATAAAGAATGTGAACTTTGAGATTACACCGATGTAAATGGTGAATCCCAGTTGAAATGCATACACAAGAATGCTTATTTCATTTAATCTGTTTCATGTCCGTTACTATCGGCATGTCCTCAGAGCGATTACATGCTCTAAACTACCTTTGCTCCAGCTGTATAAACACAGATGCTAAATGCTGCTGCTAATATGCTTAATATTTCGCTGATGCATACAATACAAACTGCTAACATGACACTTAGTTTAAACTTGTTTATGGTTGCTCATTTTGTATTCAATTAGGCAGACCACGCAAATATACACAGCCATATGGATTAAAAGAGCATTCACTTATCTTAGATGTTGATTTCAGCAGTTCTGAAGTGCGCTGCCAAACTGCTACAGCAAACGAAAGCCAGGTATTTGAATATTGAGCAATGAGCTCATTGGCTACTGATACAGGAGAAAACCAATCAGCTGAGCCATATGATAATGATGTCATTAGGTCAGATTGAGTTGGACCTATCGGACTGCGCCAACTTAGAGTTTGAGAAGAACTCAAAGTTAGAGGAGTACATTCTTCTCTTCATTCTTCTTCTTTTTAGAAAGAACATTACATCACTAAGCCATAGTGACAGTTTAGGTGGCATTGGTGAGTTCCACTTTAAAAGAATTCTTCTACTAGCTATTAATGTTGCAAATGCCCATGCATTTTCTTTATCTTTAGTTATGTGAATGTTGTCACATGTGACTCCAAACAAAGCCATTATTGGGTATTTCCTGTCACTTTTGATAAATTTAATGCATCCTTGGTAAATAAAAGTATTAATTTCTTTCAAACAATCAATCAAAAAAAAAAAAATACAGATCCCAAACTTTTGAGAGGTAGATATAATTTTAGAATTATAATTATGAAAAACTTATGTATTTTTATTAATTAAGAGCTACATTGGTGAACAGAAGGATGAATTTCCTTCAAACAATGTCTTTAGTGTTTCCAAACTTTTTAAATAGTGGTGTAGTAAACTTACAAGTACAGTTCCTATTTCTTCTAGATTAAAAGAAGCCTCTATCAAAAAGCCCATTTGCTCTTTTATATAAAAGATGGAAGTTCTAGTCCTACAGCTGCCATACTTACTGCTGCAATTTCTCCATTTATCTACAAGTGGTCTGCTTATACTGTCTCTGACTTTAGGCTTCCAAATACATTTTTATACCTCCAGCAAAATCACTCAAATGTTCCTCTCACAATCCTCTTCTTGTTCCTGTCATTTTCTGCACTGCTTCCCCTTGTTCCCCTCTCACTTTTTCATTTCTCCTCTTGTTCTTTCCTTGACCCCATTAGCAGCTAGAATGGTGGGCTGTCTTTCTGTACAGAGTAGATAGAGTTCACACTCGTTCCTCTCTCCTCTATTAGACCTGCGAGCCAGCCAGGGGCTAATTAATTGTAATGTCGATTGCACAACATAGAGTGTTTGTTTGTGTTCGTCTACTTTCAGCGACAACTCCTCGTCCTCCCCTCTTTCTTTCTCTCTCATTCGCTCTGACTGTCTCTCTTTCACACTGATGAGTAATTTCACTCTTTTAATATGCGTCAAATTAAACCTCCATCATTCTTATTATGAGCGTAATGTGTGATTAGTTTGGTACAAGTATTTAACATTACAAATTAATGTCAGGCATGACTTTATCTACCACTCGGGGTAGGCAAAAGGACAAACGAGAGTAAGCGATTCACATGTATGCGAGAGAGAGGGAGGGAATGGAAGGAAGAAGGAAAGAGGGAATCAAAGCAAAGGAGCTCAAGGGGGGCGAAAGATCGAACGAATGTATGCACAGGAAATCTCCTCCTCCCCAGAGAAAAGGAGGAGCCCGTTCCTTTTATTTATTTATGAACCTGTTTAACTTCAAAGCAGATTTCGCCTAAGTCACAACGGGCACTGTTCATTGCCATTTAGCTGCTTAAATATTTTCCAGGTTCGTAAATAGAACTAGGCCCGCAAGGTCCCTGCTGAAAACCAGCATGCTTTTGATTAGCATATGCATACGTCACTCTTCATTTTTCTCCGCGCCAAAAACCAAAGTGTGTTTTAATCTCGTTTCGCATTCGTAAGCGTAATTATGTTTTGTTAGTCCTTTGATGAGCATTAATTCAATCTCATTTCCACTTCAGGAAGGGTTTGTGTACTGACGGGCCACACCCCTTTGATTTATTATTTCTGAATGAGAGGGTGTTTCTCACGGTTTTGTAATATGGTTGTAATTGACTGTTAATTGGTTATTAGTCTTGTCCCTCAGCACAGGTGTTGTTTGTTTGGTCGGAGATAAGAGAGGAGGGAAGCTCACCTCTCCAAGCTGGATCCAGTGGTGCTTTGTAATTGTGATTTATTTAAAGTCCGCCTGTTCGTGTCATCTTTATTTTCCTGCGAGCAATACAACAGATTGGAAAAAGTTAATATTTGTAGCGGAAAAATGGAACAGTGGCACAGTCTTGTGCTGGTGGGTTAATGAAGTCAAGCATATGTCCTTCGGATGCAAATATATTTTGCGTGTGTGTGTTTTCTGGTCTCCTTCTTGAGTACTTTTCCGGAGCGTGTTAATTTAAGGGATCCCATCCATAAAATTAGGCTGAGAGGGCTTGTATTTGTATGGAAGAATCAGGGAAAGAACAGAGAGCAGCAGAAAAAGAGGGGTTTGCTGAGAATGTGGGTTTTCATATAAATGTATTTACATTAACTGCTACAGTCTCAGAAAGTGCGAGAGCATTTATATCTCACCTTGCGCCATTGTGTTGTTTTCATTCTCTCTTCCTCACACTTGCTTTCTCTCCGCACCCTTTGCAAAAGAGATGTGCATTCGATTTGGATCAGTAAATATAGCAAAAACAATGAATAATTTTATAGCGCATAACAGCACATAAAAATAACATTCATGTGCTTAGGATGTTTGTCTGTAATATTTTCTTAATTAAAACCAGCAAATAAAGAAGAAAACAGCACAAGCTTGCCTAAAGAGAACTGAATGGTCACCTCAGACTTAAATATGTTCTCACATCCTTGTATTACATTAGGTCCTGCATTCACATGGGTTTTAAAATGTTTTATAAGGGTGGCTCATACATTTAAAAGGCTGTTTTTTCTGTATGTTCTATTCTGATTTCTCTCTCTGTTCCTACCATCATCATTGTTCCTACAGTGAAGCTGGCCTTATGAAGGAGGTGAAAAAGATAATGAAAGGAGAAGGGAAAATACATGGAAGACGTTCTGTAGTGAGAAAAGACATCTGTCTGTCTTTGTCATAGATGATCGGTTGTCTATTGTTCAGAGTTGTGAGAACATATCTTCAGTTCAAAGACTGAATGAAAAGACTCAGCTTTCAATCTTCATAGTTTCTCTTTTAGAAGTAAGTATCAGGGCATCAGTGAGTAAAATCATTCTGAGGCTTCAGATGTCCGTTTGCCAATACACCTTGTGCATGGTACACGATACAATAATTATTTATTTATTAAAAATTTGTTTTATTTTATTTCTGGACTACTATATATTCCTTAGTTTTTGAGGCTCACCAAGGCTGCGTATATTTGTTTAAAAATACAGTAAAAACAGTAATATTGTGAAATGCAACCAAATTAGCTGTATTTTCTTTTAAAATATTTTAAAATGTAATTTATTCCTGTAATGGCAAAGCCAAATTTTCAGAGGCCATTACTCCAGTCAGCATCACATGATCCCTCAGAAATTATTCTAATATGCTGATTTACTGCTCAAGAAACATTTCTTATTACAATAGAATAAAATCATTTCTTTGAAGAAGAAATTCAAAAGTTCGACTCGAGACTTTTGAACGATAGTCTATACTCAGAAATGCTGTGCTGTACATAACAGCAGAAGGTAAAACAAAGCATAAATAAAGACACATACAAACTCTTAAATAAATCTTTTTGCTGTAATTGATTACAAAGATTTATTCTATCTGATGCCATTGCAACACAAAAAGTATTTGGCTAACCATCTGGAGCCTCATAAATGAAAATGCTACAGTCTAATTAGCTCTTTAATGTAGACCAAACTGTAATGAATATTCTAACAAGCTCGACCGCCTTATGACGGATGTAGTCTGGCAGCTAGCGGAGGTCAAAAGCGCCCTTTTCTCAAAGGACAGCTGAGGGATGGGTCCTTTTCATGCCTCTGTTTTTGGAAAGAGAGGGACGTCTTTATTTTACTCTCATTCTTTCACCACTCTCAAAGAGTCAGGAAGGGCCCATGTGGAGGTGCTGACATTTAGCCACCCTAAAGCAGTGAATAATTCAAAAAGAGGAAAGGTACAAATGTCAGGCGCTAGGAATAAACTTGCCTGAAGAGATGCAAGATTTCAAATAAAGACATTGATATGATAATCCCAGCAGACCTCTGGCCGTGGATATCGTCCTGTTTTGCATAGCACAGATGAGTCTGTGAATATTTAGGATTCTGATTTGAATACAAAATGAACCCTGCCTCTTTTGTGACCATTAGTTGGACAGCATGTAAAATTAACTTGATTAATCTTGATTGATTAGCAATTAAATATAAATCGGACTCTGTGAGAGAATGCTGATCTGATATCATCCTGAAGCAGTTTGAGGGAATAAGGAGACTTTTGTTTCAGAATGCAAATGAACGCAACTTCCATGCCAACAGCTTTTGATCTGCACACAGGGAAGTGGTTGTTTCTGTGTGTGTGTTTTTGTGTGTGTGTGTGTGTGTGTGTGTGTGTGTGTGTGTGTGTTTTTGTGTGTGTGTGTGTGTGTGTGTGTACCTGTTTTTCTATTCAGGTGTGGACTTAAACCTGAATACACACAGACTCATGGGGACTCGTGTCACGGTGGGGACCTAAATTGAGGTCCTCACGGGTAAAGAAGCTTATAAATCACACAGAATGAAGTTTTTTGAAAATCTAAAAATGCATAAAGTCTCCTGTTAGGGCTAAGTTTAGGTGTAGGGTTGGTGTAGGGCAATAGACATGGTCTGTACAGTAGAAAAACCATTACGCCTATGGAAATCTCCACAAGGATAGCGAAACAAATGTGTGTGTGTGTGTGCGTGTGTGGCATCTGCCAGTCAATAGCTGCCACATCTGTCTCATATTACCATAAGGGCGACTTTAACATCCGCCGAGGCTGACAGACAGATGGTAGCCAGCATTTCTTTTACACTCAAACAGAATTAAATGTAACCTCTCTCACCTTCCCATTCTCCCTTCTGTCTGTGCATTTATACCTTTGTGGCCAGGTGTAACTGGCTGTGCGTGATGAAAAACATCCTGTGATTAATCATTTCAGCTGTATTGCACATATTCTCATCACCGGTTGCAATGCTGACAGAAATGTCATCCGTCATCTTCAAGCACTGTTATGATTTAAATGAATCTGGTCCAAATTTTCCATGTCACCTGTTGCCTTTGGATTGCAACATTACTGGGGCAGTGAAGTGAAATGAAATGGGTCACCGACAAAATCTGTAATGTTGTCTCACTTCATGACCTTGAATTTAGTGTTTGAGAACCCATACATTTTGGTCACTCAAAAATGAATATTGTCATTTCTCACCCTCGTGCTCTCTTTCATAAAACCATATAAAACACATAATCCTTTCCATGCAGTTACAATAAATGGAGATTAAAGCTTTCAAATTGTAAAAAGCCCCCAAAAATGTGATCCATGTGGCTTCTGTACTGTATTCTGTCTTGATGCCATAAAAAGACCAAAATTGGCTTTGTTTTGCTGTACTTTAAGGTATAGCAGAGTGTTCAAAACATTTTTGCTCTGCATTATGTGGTGTTGCTGTGAGTCCTCTGTTTTGTTGTGTAAGAGAGTGGTATTGACCTTTGTGAGAGTTGAGGTTTGTCTTGGTGAAGTGATATATGGGGCGGTGGTTCTTTTAGTAAGACTTTTAGAGTTAAATTTGTTTCCTGCAGGTCAGACCGACACAGACACATATGTCTGCGCATACACACTGTGTTCCCAGACCTCCCAAAGACTGAAAATAAAATGCCTCCTAAATCTAATTCAGCAGAACAAATAAACAGAGGAAGGGAACATGGGCGAATCCAGCTGCTTATAAAATCAGACAAAAAAAAAAAAAAAAAAACCCAGACACTCCTACCATCTTTTCTTAAAAGACTCCAGACTTCTTTATGAACTAAGGTGCTTTTCATTTGAAGTTATCGCACTGGTTCCGTTATTGATCTCTCTGTCCATCTATCTGTTCCTCTCAGCCTCTTGCTTTCTTTCTCTTTATTTCTCTGCCTCTGATTTGGATCTAATAACGCTGGTCAAAATCTTCGAAATCACAAAGTCTTCCAAACTAGAGATAGTACTCTGGCTTATAAGGAAGCATGTGTTCCTGCATAGTGGTGGGGACTGAATACTATATTTTGTATGCTTTATTCACAAATATAACTCAATAACATTATTCTTTGTTATATTTGTGGAAGTATGCTTTCCATTTACATTATTGTTTGTTATCGATTACACAATACAATAAATAATTACAACAAATTATTTCATAAATAATTAAAATAATATAAATAATTAGCTGTATAATATCCATATCAGTGCATTCCTACCCCTACCCAATATTTTTATCAATCTTTTTCTCTTTTTTTCTCTGAGGCACAACTACCTCTCTCAGTGAAATTCTTATTAAATCTATTAGTGTTAACCTTGCAAATTCTCTCAGTGGCATTTAGTGCATTTGAGGGACAGCAGGAGTCTGAAGTCTTTATCCTTTAATGTTAAGGACGTGATTATCTGATTGATAATGTGAATTAACCATCACACTGAGCTCCACACGACCTCACTGACAAACAGGCTGAGTTGTTTTTCACCATCAACTTGTACTGCGTAGTGCTTATGTGCTTTTATTCAAACCATCTGAATATCTCACTCGGTTTATTAGCTTCAGTTTCTGAAAGCATCTTTACCACAGATTGGTTATTTTATGGACTTAATTTCTTTAATGCTATAGTTTTATTATTGATTTCTTTCCGTTGTTGTTACGCTGGTGATTTGTCTTTAAACTGTCTCAATAGGGAACTTCAACACTAAAGCTATATACAATATACAGAGGTTTTCACTGAAATGCATGTTAGAATATTAGTGTTTGTTATTTTATGCTGTTATTTTCCTTGATCTTTCTGAATACTTGTTCATACATACACAGGTCAAGAATCTTGTTCTTTTAATCATGAATGTACTTATGTATGAAAGTCGAAGGTCAGGAATTTACTCCCATAATGCTGTTTTGCCCTCTTATAGCAGCTTTGCCTAGTAATCTGAGAGAAAGACATATATCTGGAGATTTTATGTTCTTATTGGTAGAGAATAAATGACATTTAAGTTAAGTTCTTACCACTTAATCAGTAATATTCTATGAGCTTTTGAAGACAGATGCATTTGAACAGTTTGATAGCTTCAAGCTGCTTAGTTACTGACTAATCTTGTCACTTTCTTTCTCTCACACGTTTAATATAATAGTGTATTGCCATCTGCTGTTTCAGATGGATAGTGCACTTTTTCACCTTAACAGAGGTGAGGGTTATGCGTGTCTATATTATTTATGTATGTGCGTTGGATTCTGTACAAAGTGATTCTGTACTCTCTCACACACACATACATGCACTTGAAAAATTATAAAACATTTGTTTAATTTTATATATAATATTATAGTATTTGTTTAGTATGCGTAAACATTTCTATTTATTTATTTTGTTACTTATGTAATGTACATTCTTCCTTATTATGCACTTTAAATTAAAAAAGCGTCATTTTTTAGGGCTGGGTAAAAAAATATTGATTTCTTGATTTTAATCGATTCTCATTTTTCGAAACAGTATCGATCCTTAAATCCCAAGAATTGATTAGTCTAGCCGGTTTTCAGTTAATGAACAGAATATTGAAGCGCACCTCCCATCCAATAAATCACAATAAGCTTAGTGCTTTGTTACTTTTGATATAAAACAAAGTCTCATATTTCGAATTCTGTCCATTTTATTACTATATTCAAACAATAAATGCCATTTTAGTGCTTTTTAATGTGAAGTGACAGATCGTTGTAGCGCCTCAGTTCAAGAGAAGAGGCAGCGTGAAACGCAAGTGAACTGATCTACTCTTCCACTTCAGTTACCACGCGAAATAAACATGAATGAATGTCCAAAGGTATGTGAAAGAAAGAGGACAACTTACCGAAATCCATATCCTGCCTCATGTAATCGCTCAAATATTGTTTCAACCACGCAAAAGACATCAATATAAAAGTTTATAAACAATACAGTATGTCACGTCACATTTACCTAGGAAAGAAAAAAAAAAAAACATATTCTGTGATCAAAAATCGCTTAGAAAAATCAATAGTCAGCTAGAAAAATTAACTCTTGAGAGGAGCATTTCGCTGAATATATGCATGCACCATGACATATTCATTATAATTTTTGCTGTGCTTAAATGTTTATATTTGAGTAAATCCGTCAAGATTTTATGACAGCAATCATTTAAATATCAAAAAATGAATTGGAGTAGAAATATAACTATATAATTTATAGTTAAGGTTAGTATTATAACTTCAATATTATAAAAACTTCCATGAGTGTAATTTAAGTGTCTGTATACAAATCAGTTCATTTTAAGCTTCAATATTATTATAATGTAGTACCAACCGACACTCATGTCTATTTTACAGCATTAGTTGAAGAATTTTTTTTTCCTTGAGAAAATTTGCCATGTACAGTACCTGATATATAGGCTATACAGAATAATCATTATTGAATTGAATTGAATAGCAAGCTTGTGAAGCGTAATAGAATCGAATTGTGAAATTTGTGTCAAAACCCAGCCCTAACATTTTTGCTTGTGTGCAAGTTGTATATGCTTTCTTTGTGTGTGTTTTATTGCAGGTGTGTGTGACTGCAGGGACTTCACCACAGGCCGTTATTGTGAGCTTTGTGAAGATGGTTACTATGGCAATGCACTGACTGGCAGCCCAGGCGACTGCTTACCTTGTCCTTGTCCAGATCGCACCACCTGTGCCCAGGTCCCAGAGACGGGGGACGTGGTTTGTACCAACTGTCCAATAGGCCAAAGGGGTCAGTTGCAGTCAGTTTGTGTGCTATTTACATAATTCAGCTCAGTTCAGCATTAATATGCAAACAGATTAGTAGTTAAAATACATTATGCACTCACTGTAAATAAATATGCATTTAGCAGATGCTTCAATCTGAAGCACAAACATAAAGGGTGATAATAAATAGAAAGTAGATTGTGTTAATGGATTTTAATGGATTCCCAGGTGTACGGTGTGAATTATGTGAAGATGGTTTCTATGGCAACCCTTTGGGTTGGGGAGGCAAAGTGCAACCGTGTGTGAGGTGCAAGTGTAATCGGAACGTGGATCCCAATGCAGTGGGTGTGTGTGATCACATGACTGGACGCTGCCTGAAATGCCTGGGACATACGACTGGGGACCATTGTGAAAAATGCAGATCAGGTTACTACGGCAACGCTTTGGCCAATGAACTCAATCCAGAGCGAAAGTGCAAACGTGAGTATCATTTAAAACATGAGTGTGGCACAAAATGAAGACATTTGATTGTTGATTTTGGGGGAAAAGGAGTATGTAGTCACCTACTTATCCTCATAAGGACATTAAAATTGAAAATCAACTACATTGTGGAAACCAGCCAAAAGAAAATGGCTTAATATACTTCAGATACGTAAATGCAAATGAGTAAGAGACAGAAAATATCATTAGCTGAGTATTAAAACAATAGAAGTCAATGGAAAGGCGTTGAGGCTTTGAGACTTCAAAACTTAGATTAAATTGTTTTTGAGAAGCTCAGCAACATTAAGCATTTTGTCCTTGTTCAAGATCTTGCTTTCTTGCATGCCTCATTAGAATGTAGAACATTCAAAAAAACATTTTGTGCATGAGCTATACATCATTTGCGATCATGTGGGTGAGAAGATTTTTTGTGAAATTCTTTGTAACTCAGGAAACTTAACATTCTGGGTATTTTGCATTGTGAAGTTATGAATTTCTGTTTCTCAGCTTGTGCTTGTAACGTGGCTGGGACATCAGGGTCAGTGAATGACTGCCACCCGGATACAGGAAAATGTGATTGCCTGAGTCATGTGACAGGGAGAGACTGTGGACAGTGCGAAACTGGCTACTTCAACCTGCAGCCAGGCTTGGGCTGTGAGATGTAAGATCTATCAGTATGTCTGTCAGTCTATCAGCCTATAAACTAAACTGCAGAAATTCTATACTCTTTTCTTCTGTTCTATAGGTGTAACTGCAACCCCATTGGCTCCTCTTCTTCAGCATGTCATCCAATCACAGGACAGTGTATGTGTCGAACAGGTGTAGAGGGGCTGTCGTGTGACACATGTCGAATGGGATTCTTTGGTTTCTCCTCTAGAGGCTGCAGAGGTATTGAAATCAATCATCAGAACCAGACACTGGACATAAGTCAGATTTGCCCTGAAACAGATTGATTTATTTGGTCTTAAAAATGGTTTAATATTTAAATTTTAATGTTTTATTAGAACTTTTACATTTTTTTTTAATTATTAACAAATTAAAAATAAAACTTTTTAATAAACAAATTATAGTAGTCAGCTGTCAATGTTACTCTGCTAACCAATATATTTTACTGTGAATTCAGCTAAATAAACGTAGATTTTGATCCATTCCAGGGAGTATTATAACATGATTTAATTATTTTTAAACATGTATACATTTTAATGCATATTTAATAGGATAGTTCGCCCAAAAAATAAAAAATTGTCATTAATTACTCACCCTCATGCCGTTCCAAACCTGTAAGACCTTCGTTCATCTTCAGAGCACAAATTAAGATATTTTTGATGAAATCCGAGAGCTTTCAGACCCTCCATGGACAGAACTACAGAACTACCAAGTTCAAGGAAGAATTAGAAAGATGAATTATTCCAAAGCACTCGTAGTGACAATAAAAAGCCTTTAATTGGCTGGGCTAAATCATTAAAATAGTTAAAAAGGTCGATCTACGCATTTCGGCTTCAAAGCCTTCTTCAGGATACACATCAATTGTCCAAACAAGTGTTCTTAAAGAATTAGGAAGCAATCAAAGACAGCTGGTTAATCAGTGGGAGTGGCTAGAGCTTTCCTTGTCATTCAAAACATACAAAAAAAACACACAATGATACAACAATAATTGTAATAATATTCACACGTGAACATTCAAGGAAGAATTGTTGAATAAAGTCGGTATTTCTGTTTTCTTTGAGCACAAAAAGTTTTCTCGTAGCTTCATAAAATTACGGTTGAACCACTGATGTCACATGGACTATTATAACAATGTCCTTACTACATTTCTGGGCCTTGAACGTGTCAGTTTCGTTGCTGTCTATGGAGGGTCAGAAAGCTCTCGGATTTCATCAAAACTCATCAAAAATCTTAATTTGTGTTCTGAAGATGAACAAATGTTTGGAACAACAGGAGGGTGAATAATTAACAACAGGATTTTTATTTTTGGGTGAACTATCCCTTTAACATTTTAGATATAATTTTGTCCATTGTGTCTTTCAAATACCTGTTTCAAGTATTGGAGAGTCATTGTTTCTGTTTGTCAATCTCCCATCTATAGCATGTAATTGTGACCCCATGGGCTCGACCTTGATGCAGTGCCATGACAATGGGACGTGTTCTTGTCGCCATGGGTTTGTTGGTTATAAGTGTGACAAGTGTGAACTGAACTACTACCAGAACCGCCTGACCCACCAATGTGAGGAGTGCCCCGTGTGCTACAGTCTCATCAGAGACCAGGTTGGCCTTCCTCAGTGCATGAGAGAGAGAGAGATGATGATGAAGCATGAGAAATGATCTTTTGATGTAATGGTTGCTCAGCAAATTAAAAGGTTCACAATTAACGTGTTATCTCACCCACTCACTAAGTTTCTTTGCTCAGATGCTTAGGTCTCCCTGCCCTACATCTTCCTGGTTTTTCATAATGAGCGTGAATGGGTGGTAATGCAAGGCTAGTTTTAGCTCTGCCCTTTAAATGATAGTGCAAAGCTCAGTGGGGCTCAAGCTTATAAGGTGTGATGGATATTTTTAATAATCAAAGCTATGTCTACTGCTGTAATTGAGTGCTTTTACAAATTGTCTCTACATTTTTCACACAGGTTTTGTTAATGATTTTTTTCACATTGTTATGTGTACAGGCCAGTAAACTGAAGGCCAGACTGCATGAGTTGGAGACGCTGCTCAGCAGCTATGACTGCAATAGATACAGTCGGCATTATCGTGGACGCCAGCAGCACAGACACCAACATAACGGCCTGGACAATCACATACAGAAGGACCAAGTTGAAGACTATCTGCCCAATGCCCTGGAGGATCTCCTAGCTATTCAAGGTGAAAAGCTCTTAGACAAAAGTTATTAACCTCCTCACTCCCAAGATAAGAGAATTCACAAACACGCTGTGTTTGGTAAACACATATTAAACTGCAAAGTACCAGGGGTACAATAGTACAATAATATATAATATTACATTATATTTTATACTACAATAAATAATACTATAGTATATAATATTCAATGTCCAGTATACTGGCACAAGAAATCTGATGCAAGTACAGCACATTTACTATGTTTACTACATAGTAGGCAGATTAATTAGATAAAATATTTAAAAAATAGTTAATAATACCCCTTTTAATGCCTAATTAGTCATGATTTACATTATAGCACCATTATATTGTTAGTGGTAAGTAACACAATGTAAATAAAATGTATTTAACCTGTAATTAGAGCTGCTTGTGTAGTTGTTTGTGTATTGTTGTAATTGTTAATATGCAATATGTGCAATATGGACACTGTCATAAAATTATTACACCGAATGTCTAGTTTTCACTTGAAACTGTTCTATGAAAAATAAATGTCCAACATTTTTAAATCTAACATTTTATTGCAACATATTTTCTATCAGTGCCGTCCTGCTGACCAAAAAATCAGTTGTGTAAACACGCAGAAATTGGACTAACAACATAACTGTAGTAACACACAATGCTTTTAAAGAGTTTGTATAGTATATGTATTTTTTATGCTTTTATTCAGCAAGGACTCATTAATTTGATCAAAAATGACAGTAAAGACATTTATAATTTTACAAAAAATCTATTTCAAATAAATGCTGTTTTTTGAACTTTCTATTCATCAAAGTATCCTGAAAAAAATATTAAGCAGCTGTTTTCAGTGATGATTATAACGATAAGATATGTTTCTTGCGAACCAAATCAGCATATTAGAATCATGTGACTTTGAAGACTGGAGTAATGGCTGCTGAAATTCAGCTTTAATATTGACATAATATTGAAAATTCAAGAATATTGACATTTTAAAATACATTCAAATAGATTTTAAATTGTAATGATATTTTACAGTATTGCTGATTTTACTGTATTTTATAAGGCTGTAGAATTGCAGCCTTGGTGAGCATGAAAGTCTTATTTAAAAAAAAAAAAAAAAACTACTTTTGTTTTGAAGGGTATTGTTTGCTAAGAAAAACAAATTTGTCTAGTATGGTTTGTACAGTCACTTTTCAATTTATCACAGTTTATTTAAGACAAATGTAGAACATATTGTGCCTCCATTCAGCTTTGTTGTTTCTGCCAGTGACAGTCGTTTTGTTGGAAAC
Organism: Spinibarbus caldwelli; assembly: GCA_039654775.1. NCBI lineage: Eukaryota > Metazoa > Chordata > Actinopteri > Cypriniformes > Cyprinidae > Spinibarbus > Spinibarbus caldwelli. The sequence continues at coordinate 32,135,176 of CM077222.1, read as the reverse complement.
TCCTTACTGATGCCACACTGATGTTCCTCCTTTGATGCAGAGGCTCGTGAGGCCTTCATTAAGCAGTTCTCACAGCTGGAAACATCTGCCCAGACCTTACAGCTGCAGCTGCGTAGCATTGCAACGGCATTGAACTGCAACTTAACAGACAGCAGAGAAGTTACAGAGGAAGAAATGACTCTGAAGGGTGAAAATGAGTGTCAAGAGCTTGGTGAAACTTTATCCGCTGCTCTGAATATGCAAGACCAGCTTCAAAAGATGACTCTTGACCTTAACAGCATGGTAAGTCTGCACAGATCAATTAAATGAATATCTAATCCATCTGGCCAGAGAACGTGTCTTAATGGAGGCTTTTGTGTCTCTCTGCTTCTCTTCAAACATCTTATTCTCAGGTCATCCCATCTGTAATCCCTAAAGAACCAAACAAATGGAACGCCATAGTGAATGAGTCTGAGGTGCTAGTGAAAAGGTTAGCAGAAATACTGAATTTACTACAAATGTCTATTCGAGTTTTAGATGTGACTTCTGCATACATTGTTTCTAACGTTTTCTTTTAACAGCCACACAGACATGGCAGCTCATATAGAGCAGATAGCAGAAGATGCCTTTAAAATGGCTAAGAGAACCTATTCACAGCTGATAACTTTACTAGAAGGCAACTCTACAGAGTCCTATGTACAGGATCTCACAGAGAAGTGAGTTACATTATGTTTGTGTCTGTGTTCATCAAGCACAATTTGAGGTTCCCTGGGTATTGGTCTTTAATAACTCATTTTAAATGTCACTGTCTATCTATTTTTGTGTCAAAGGCTGGAGGAGATGCAGCAGTTGAAGGAGAATCTGACGCTTGAGGTTAATGAGACTTTAGTAACACACCTGTCACTTCAGAGGCACAACTCCGAGATAGCTGCCATTTTAGAGAACATCACCGCTTCACTATCTGAACTACGCAGAACGGACGGCAATTTCACCCTCACAGCACAGGAGTCCAATATAACGGCTTTCTCACAGATGCTCAATCAAACAAATGTCACAGCAACCCAGGATCCTGAAATCACAGAGGTTTGTTCGTGCATTATGAATGGACATTGTGGTAATGCTATTGATGCCTCAATACACTAATTATTGTTCAACATGCATGTATTTCAATCTTATTAACTAAAATCTTATACGTCTAGAGTTGATTTACGGAATATTATAAATTATTTTATAGTTAAAATTACTATGCTTAGTTGTCATCAGTTGACTTATTCCACAACATAAACAAATAATTTTCAGAAGCTTTCATAACCATTATTTTATGGTCCAGCCGTATGTTTTGTAAGCAAAGCTATATATTGAGAAGCATTTCTAATTGAACTGTCATACTTTTAAAGGGATAGTGCACCCAAAATTCTGTCATTAATTACTCACCCTCACGTAGGGGTGTGCGATATATATCGTCTGTGATAATATCGTAATTGTTGTTTTAACAATGCGCGATTTGGCATTATCGAGTATTTTGCAAAAACCAAACAAAGCACCTAGGGATTCCACGCATATATTACGTGATGAAGTCTAGTGGGTTAAACAGTGCACGTGCATTTAGAGTGCGTTCTTTCACTGCATGATTCAGTCTAATAAAATGCAGTAAGAGTGATCACAAAATTCAAGATATGGGGGCAGAAAATGTATATGTTTCGGCTATAATGATTCGGTTCAGTCGCAATGACTCACTTATTAACAGTAACTTTCTGCCATCTACTGGCAGTTTTAATTTCACTTTTAAAGTATCTTTTCATTTTTAAAATAATTTCAAATATCAGTATTCAATGTTTTATGTTTAAAATATCAAAACATTATGCATTTGTAACTGCAGGTTAAAGCACTCCATGTCCCTCTGAGCTGCATTAAACCGTGTGTAAATACATCTAAATGCCACTTCAGATGCAACTTCTGCAGAGATTAATTTTGTTGATACTGATTTCATTTGTTTGGTAACAGCCTAAATGTCTTATTATTCTAATTGACTGATTAAATGTAAGAATTTGACTCAAAAGATGCACACTATTAGGAAAAAAAAGGCTTTATTAAAGGTAAAAATGCCCATAAAAGGTAAATATCAATTTAAACTTATAGGAAAAGATTAATTTCTATCACTGATGTGAACTGACCACACAGGATATGAAGAATATCAAAAACTGCAGCTGTCCACGGTAGTCAGATATCAGCACAATAACACACTCGCCAAAATATCGTCTAATTATCGTTATCGAAAAAATCCCAGAAAATATTGAGATATCATTTTTTGTCAATATCGTACACCCCTACCCTCACGTCATTCCAAACCCATAAGACCTACATTCATCTTCGGAACACAAATTAAGATATTTCTGATGAAATACGAGAGCTTTCTGACCCTGCATGGACAGCAACGCAAATACCACGTTCAAGGCCCAGAAAGGTAGTAAGGACATTTTTAAAATTGTTATTTTTGTTTTCTTTGCGCACAAAAAGTATTCTCATCTTAATAACATTACAGTTGAACCACTGATGTCACATGGACTATTTTAACAATGTCCTTACTACCTTTCTGGGCCTTGAATGTGTCAGTTCCATTGCTGTCTATGCAGGGTCAGAAAGCTCTCGGATTTCACCCAAAATATCTTAATTTGTGTTCTGAAGATCTTACGGGTTTGGAACGAGATGAGAGTGAGTAATTAATAACAGAATTTTCATTTTTGGATGAACTATCCCTTTAATTCTAATAGGTGTTGGTTTTACCTAGAACGTTCCTTAATGGATGTTTTTAAAATGTTTTCACATGCAAAATTTGTAGGATTTTTAACAAATATAAAATCGAAAGATCTTTAGCAATAATATATTTGTTGTAATCTGTAAGAAGCTTATTTGCCTTTTTGTTTTTTTTTTTGTAAAATACTTCAGCCTTAAAAATTAGTTAATGATGCTCATTTGCCAATAAAAATCCATCCTTTTTCCGTACCGCCTATCCTCTGCAGGGTCGCAGGGCTGGAGCATATCCCAGAGTCTCAGGCCATAGGCAATAAAATATTAATAAATATTGTTTTGTTTTGTTTTTTATAAATAAATAGTGTGCTCTGAGTGTGGAGGTCATCGAAAAAATATATTCTGAACCAAATTAATCTGTATTTCAGATCGAGGACCTGATGAACAGGACAGCTGAGTTGGATGTTTCTGTCCAGTCCAAAGAGCATTTGATAAATAAGACCAGAGAGGAAATACAGCCTCACGTGGACAGTGCTGAAAAACACCTGAAAACTGTTCAAGAGCTCAAGCAGGTAAAGCCTGACCACACTGCTAAAGAAACACACAAAGAAGTATAATAAAGTCCTAGTAATTAGAGGTCTAGCAGTTCTTTCATGCTGTGAATTTTAGCACCTCCTGCCAGTCAGCCTGGTGGGAAATGTTGCAGCACAAAAGAAAAAACAACAGGGATGTGTTCTCAGCTCAAAGCAAATTCAAATGTGACAATTTCCTGCCAAAAGACAGTGTAATGAGATGCATCTTTTGTCTTTTTATCTGAAGCTGACGGCTGTGGCTGAGGGATTTAAGGTGTCAGCCGTCTCCTCTGTAGTGACAGGGAAAGAGGTTGAGGCGGAGATCCTGTCTTTACAGAAGGGTCTGGAAGGTAACTGATTCTGCTTTTTACTTCTTTCATATTTTCACTATTGATACATAGAATCCGTTTTCAAATTATGACAGATGAGCAATAAATGAGTTATATAGAAGTAAATGTGTCCTAATTACAACTTGAATGTTCTAAGCTGTGTAGTGTTAAAAACTGTAATGCAAATTGAGTTAAACGAGGTTAATATTAGGCATTTGTATTTAAAAAAAAAAAAAATGGGGATTAAAAGAGAGTAATGTGGTACAGCTGAGGACTGTGAGAAATACAGCAGCAGAATGGTATACCATTCAAAATTTTGAAATTCAGACATTTATAATCTACATTTTCTATTTCAAATAAATCCTGAACCTTCTATTCATCAAAGGATCTTGAAAAAAAAATAGTTTACACAAAAATATAGTAAGTTACACAACTGTTTTCACCTTTATAATACTAATAAATGTTTCATGAGCAGCAAATATTAGAATGATTTCTGAAGGATCGCTGAAGGACACTGAAAACTTTTCAGATTTAAAAACGTATTAAAATAGAAAACACTGCATATAGATTGTAATAGTATTTCACAATTTTACTGTTTTTGCTGTATTTTGATCAAATAAATGGGAATGTGAAAATGTTGTGATAATGTACTCTGCATTGTAAAAAATATTCTCTGCTGTAGACATGGAGCAGGATTGGCCTCAACTGCCCACATATAGCAAAGGATATCTGAAGAGAGAGAAGTTGCTGAAAGAAAAGACCCTGCTGGATGTGAAAAAAAGAGTCAAGCAGACAGAGAGAATGATCAAGCCTGCAGTGGAGAATGCTACGGCTGTGAGCAGCACAGCTAAACATGCCCAGGAATCTGCAGATGCACTGGCTAAAGTAGGCTACGCTGAAGCACACATGCATTCAAAAAACAAAAGTGGTTATATTTGTCGGTCCTGTTCAGCTAAAGTTTCTTTGTCTGAATTATGCAACAAAGAAATACTTTTCTCAAAGTCGTTGAATCGAAGTATTTATCAGTAAAGGTTTTTTTTTTTTTTTGCTATAATTCATTGTGTTAAACAAATTGTGATTACAGATGTTGTGTATAACGGAATTTTTAAAGGCAATTTAGTCAAATCAGATCTTAAGTGAATAAACACTGCATTGCCTTGAGGAGCCTGGACTGAAGCAAGAACAGATGAGAACTGAAAGCCCTGTTATGCTGTTATTCATGACAGGATGCCAAAGTGTCCCTCACGCAGGGGAAACGGACAAAGCATGCATCTGGACAGTTGCGTTCAGCTGTGGACACCACCCTGGAGCAGTTGACTGAGCTGGAAAGCCAAGCTGCACAGAAACAGGAAACCATGGAGGCAGAGGTAAACAATTTGGCATTAACTTGGTAGGGGAATTGCCAATGTTTGTCCAGTTGGATAGGACCTCAGTGTCATTATTATTAGAACACAGACTTCTGTAGGACATTCAGTACTGCCGTTCTGTTTAGGGGGTTTGAGACACTGCAGTACATGTTCCAGAGAAAGACTAGATTTAAAAAAAAGTATTAAACATGATACTTATCTGTAACATCCAGATTAGGTGACCGAGCAGGTTGTTTTTGCATAGCCATGATGCTGATGTGCCATTTCTCCTCAGGACATCCAGCTTTCTTCAAGGAGTGTGATAGACAGCATGGAGACAGCCAAGAGTCAGCTGGAGTCCTTTACAAACACACTAACTCTGCTCCTTAAACAACTGGGTAAATTTTATTAAATTTTTTATTTTATTTTATTTTAATTTATTTTAATTTTTAGTGCTGTCAAAATTAGCACATTAACGCGGGTGATAAATTTTTCCAGTTTAATGGTGTTAAAAATATTTAACACAGTTAATGCAGTTATCCAGTCTTTTAGATAGACAATGAGGTAGCTAGGGTTGACCTCCCCGCTCACAACTGCTGCTGCTTTTTTTCTTGACAAGAATTGCATTTATTTAGACGCAGAACGTCTTTACGACTACATCAAACTGGAGACTTTTCAGACGCGCACTCCACTTCGCCTCAGCGAAGTAATAGCAGACAAATAACCTAATAACCCAGCTGCTGTGATGTTTGTTAATCAGAGAACAAATGAAAAAAAAAAAAAAAAACAGAAATCAATAACTTTTGTAGCTTTAAGGATTCATCTGTTTCATTTAGAATTTAGTGTTTGATAACTTTATTCAATTTCTGTATATTTCCTACTTGGTGAGGGGCACAGGTAAATATGACTTTTAATATAACGGGTTTGTGTGAAGATTGTTTTAAGTTCACTTAAATTAGATGTTTTTTAAAGTCTAATAAATGTTAAAACTGATAGCTCTCAATTATACTGTAATGTTAGTATAGTCATAAAAAGATGCCACTAAACGAATATTAAAAATATTATCTATGTTGTTTTTACATTCATTTGAAGATTGAATGTGAAATTATTGCAATATTAAAGTATATTTAAAAACTTTAATTATACCAATTAATTTCAGAAAAAAATGTGATTAATTAGGTTTTTTTAATCGATTGACAGCACTATTTATTTTATTTTATTTTCCCTGCAACCCTATACCTAGGACAATGACTTTTTTTTGCAGTAGTTGTTCATTTTTATGTGTTTTTTTAAAAGATGGAACAAAAGTATTCCTCCAGCAATAATCTCACAATCATACTCTTCTCCCATTGATGTGAGCAGATGCTAATGTGATGCTGGAGAACCATGATCGCATCCTGAATGAGACGGCAGCCCGTCTTCGTGTTCTCCAGGGTGCTGTGGAGAGTCCGTCTCTCACCGGAAAGATTCAGAGGCTCCACAGTGCTGCGCACGATCAAGAGAATCAGCTGCAAAATCTTGAACAGAGCCTGCAGGAGATACGAGAAGAAAGAGACAGTCTGACAGACATCGCCCAGAACTTGCCTAAAACATGCCCACAAAAAGGGCACTAAGCCGGGGGGAGGAAGAAGTCTATCAGTAATCTAGCTCAAAGGAGTTAGTCGCCTCATAAAATCTGAATCAAGGGAAGCTGAAGAACAAAAAAGTATACAAACCTCTGAGATCCCCTTCTCCATTCCTCTTTCAGCTGCGTCTTGTTAGAAAAGCAATACTGAACATATTAATGACACATTAAAATGTAAATTCTTTATAAACATTCATTTGTTGTGAATACAGAGTGGCTTTACTTATTTACTCTACTGGTAAAAAGTCAAAATGCAAGTGATGGCTTTTATACACTGTAGCACTTTGAATTTAAATCATCAGTATTCAAGCAAAATGTCAGTGTGATCTTTATCGGGCTTCCAAGATGATCACATTGACATTATGCTTGAATATTGATGTTTTGCAGACTGACATTATGAAGTTCGCATGCAATGTACTGTAGTAATATGAAATTTTCCCATCCATTAACCTTAACTAATGGGAGTTCCTGACAAGATATGGACTCTTTTTGGCCACTTGAGGGAGCCATCTACTCAAATTCATTTGGTTGTTGTACACAATGTCTTGCACACAAGTTTGCAAATTGCAAATTTGGTTTTAAAGTGAGTAAATCAAGACCAAATAAACATATCTTGTCATGCTGTTCTCAAGAGTGTGATCATGCATTATGAGCATCAGTGTGTGTTTACTTGTGAGCCTGTTGACATGCAACTTATTACTTATTTAATATCTAACATGGCATATTAAATATTTATTTTTGTGCTTATTATCCATCTGTTCATAAATTATAGTCACAAAAGGAATTGGGTATGAATAGCTGAAATGTTCCATTATTTGGGATATATTATCAACATGGATGCCTGCGTGGCCCATTGTTTGCTTGTTTTCAGTTTTGATGTATCATGGCTTGTTGTATTAGCTGCTTCCTATGAAAACTGAGCTTTTGATCTGTTCTCTGAGCCATTGACTGAGCCTAGTGCCCTTTTAATGTTCTTAACCCCATTGAACCCAAGACTAGAGACACTTTGCTTAACTTTTATTTCAATACAAAGGGAACAATTTGTCAAAAACAGACAACCAGATTGAACACTTCACACTATAATGCCCATCCATATTGCATCACAAAAACCTGAATTCATAACAACTGCCATATTTGTATACCCATTATCAGTAATCACTAACGGTTAGTTACAGAGCTATATGTTTAATGTTGATCGTTCATTATCTAGATATAAATTAACGCAAAATATAATAAACCTGCCGAGAACCGCTGTTAAAGCAAATGTTGTAGTATCAAATGCAAATCATTAAAAGCACCAATGTTAAAACCTGTCTTTAATAAAACCCACACATATCAAGTCAAACTTTATTTATCAACTGCACAATAAATCATGCAACAGTAATTGCAGGAAATTAAATGCTTATGACTTGCAGATCCAAAGCAGAGATAAAATCACAGATAGCCTAAGCTGAGAGTTAAAAATTAAATGTTAAGGTGGTGAACGATAAGATAGGGGAAAAGAAAAAAATTATATTCCAATAAGAGTGTACAAGTAAAAAGAATAAATAAATAATACAATATCTATGAAATGTTAAAAACTAACTAAATGAGGCGTGCAACAGTAATTACAGGAAATGTTTCTAAGTTAAAAAAAAAATAAACGCTGAGAAAGATAAGAGGAGTACATTTAAAAAAAAAACTGTTTTGCATGCTATATGATATGTGCAAAACTGACTAAATAAAAAGTGCTTTAACAGTCACTACATTGTGGAGTTGAGCGCGTTTGGGACGCTGAAGGCGTTATATAGAAGTATATATGACTAATTGAATTACAAATAGCACTGTCCGGACGCTCCCCTGTTCAGTGTATGGGCTGCAGTACCTCTCTTCACCGCACGGCGGGTATATAGCGCACTCCTGGCGAGCAGCGAGCGCATCACAGGGAGACCTGCGCCTCTCTCCCGCACAACCGACGCGAGCAGTCACCAAACAGCAGTGTCTCTCCTCTCTCTTCCTTCATTACCGCCGCTCGACTGTCCCAGCATGCCTTCTAACCAGAATTTACAAGGTATGTCGTTTGTCGCCGGTCTGTTTTCAGTGAACTGATGCTGTATTTACTGTTATCCGCGCGAAGCCTGTTTTTGTTCTGTGCGCGCGCGCGTGCCGTTAGCGGCCGACTGTCCTTATCTCATGCCCGCGAGTGCACCAGACAGCCTGGGTAAACATCCAGACGGGTGTCTAACTGACACTGTGTCTCATTTTTCAGGCGGAAAAGCCTTCGGGTTACTCAAAGCACAGCAGAGGGAGAAGCTGGAGGAAATCAATAAGGTAAATAAGCTAACGCTGATGGATTATTATTGTTTGAATGGAGAGGAGAGATTATTTCATTGGCCTTGAGCCGCCTCCATTTACCCTGATGTTGTTCCCGCTTTGTCTGTAAATATTAGCGAGGCTATGAATTTACTTTACTCTTCTCTGCGGTCTCTTAGCTGTTAAATGTTATTTTGGACAGCAGCGGAATTGTTAAGCTCGATTTTACAGCAGCATGACCTAATTTAGTTAGACAGCTCGACCACATTAAGCCGCAGATCATTTCACAATCCAGAGCAGGACTGTGCCTCAAAATCTACTGAGCTGCCTACGGAGACAGGATTTTCTTCTTATTTTAATGCTGCACCAAACTCTAAAATTAATAAAAATCGCTATCTCGGTAGACAGCTGACTAGGTCTTGAAACACAGCCGAGTTCAACCCGCGCGTGAGTCATTCACAGCTGCGTTAAGAGCTCAAGGATTCCCCCAAACACTCTGCCCGTCCGCCATTGGTCGGACAAACAGATAGCCCCGCCCAAAACTCACGCTATTGGCTGAGCCGGTGTTAGTGTGTTGTGAGGTGCCAAGATCCTCAAACAATAGTTTTAGTGGACTCAACATACAACTGTGTACTATAATAAGCATATTAGTCTTAAAGTATTTTAAAATAAAAAATAACATGCTTAACAATTAAGTAAAGGAGGTGACCTCGTCCTGGGCGTTTCAAACAAACCCAGACCTTTTATGAAAATCCCAAGAGGCTTATTTTCTTGACTGGTGTTATTTTGAAGCTAATTTTTAAGATCAGCCCTCTTTGATGTGATAAGAGGCAGTGTGTCCCCCCGCAGCCGGCTGTCTCTGTGCCCTCAGACGGGAAACAGGTGTCTGTGATCCAGCATGAATGGACCCATTATGTGGGAGGGAGATTGAGGAGTGGGCAGCAGTCTCAGCGGCTGTTCTCTCTCTCTCTCTCTTTCTCTCATGTGGACTGCGGCTGGTGGGAGGGACAGCTTGGTCTGGTCACATGAACACTCAGAAATAAGGAGAAAATCAGGTTATGCACTGGCCTACTAGTAGTGACATCTGCAGTGTTTACCTGCACATAGTATTGAGGTGATTCTCAGGAAAGGAGTCAATAAAATGTTACAGATTTGATCTGTCTCTATCCATTCAACAGCTGGTGATTGAACTAGGCTACGGATCCACCTTACTATATTTTTTTTTTTTTTTTTTTTTTTTTTTTTTTTTTTTTATAAATGTGCGTCACAATCCAGAAGAAAAGATCTTTCACTATTTCCATTGTAATGTGACTTTAAGCACATTTCCCACCCAATTCTTGTTACCATAATGCATCCAGACATTTGTTTTATTTGTAATTTCTTTTATTCTGTATAATTATTCTTATTATTTTAGAACAATTATGAAAATCATCCTTTTAAGGACAGTTCTTTTTTTTTCAATTAATAAATTATGGTGTCTTATGTGCTTAATACTAAATAAAATGTTTTTTTGCTCTACAGTAATGAAAATGGTCTCTTTCTTGGTCCCTAATGGTAATACAAAATTAGGGCAAATGTGCTTAATTTTTATGAAAATCTTAGCAGTGCTAAAATAGCCTTAATTTTCTTTCAGTAAAACAAAGGCTAATGTCTTTTGATTTTGAGGTTGTAATATGATATGTACATGTTCTTGCATGTTTTCGTCAGTCAGATGTGTTGATGCTTTATAATCTGATAAGAGCTGCCAGTGGTGACGGTGAGATACTGCAGACCAGTGAAAAGCAAACACTGTGCTTATCAAATGAAGCAAATTCACAGTTCTGAGTTCTGGTGTGAAGGAATGTTGATGTGTAGTCGTGACTTGACTGAGGTAGAAGGCGGTACTTATGCTCTTCATCTCTCAGCATGACTCGAGGGCTGATCCTCACAGTGTAGTTTTCATCTTCTAATTCTAAAACTGTATCACGACTTGACCACAGTTTGTTAATCTAGCTTATTTTGACTCCCTCTCTCAGTATGTGTGGGTTAGAGCGAAAGAGCAGAGACAAGACGTCATGATGAGTCATACTTAACTGTTCAAGGTTGCTTGATGCTCCTCACACACACACACACACACACACACATGCTGTTTGCTTTTACAGCACATTCTTTCACTTAGTCAGCAGCATCTCCCACCAGCCATAATTAAAATCCACTCACAAACACACTCACACACACTGCGTGATCTCCTTGATAGGCACACCCACTCTAATACTTCACTGATAGTGAAGACTCATATCAAACATGTGGATCTTTGATTTATGGGCCTCATGCAGAGTCTTGTTAAAGATCATTAACAAAGATGTTAGAATTTACCAGCCTGTGTTGTTTGTCTTTTTATTATGCACTGTCCTGTTTTCTGATAACACGCTAGCTAGCACTACATGAGCTAGCAGCCTGCATTTATGAAGCATGCATATCCTCTAACTAACACTAAAGGTGCAGTCACATTAGCACAATTTCTTGGGTGAAAAAGGACTGTTGGCTATTGTCAGTAATACAGCGATGTATGAACGGCTCAAATTTCAAAATCCCTGGTAGCCCTTCGGGCAAACACACTTCGCATTTTTGGTAGGATGAAATTAATTGAATTATATCCTTATCATATTTCTGCTTTTAAACCATCTTTAAAAATCAAACCAATAACTTATCATATTAATTTAAAACATAAATGTATATCTTTTTAGAAGTCACAGTCTCTACATGTCTCTGTGTTTGTTGCATATAAAATATGGGTAGATTTCTGAACATAAACAGCAGAAAGGCTAATTGAAAATGCAGATTCATTCCCTGCCAGTAGGTGCCGCTTTTGGAAAGGCAGAATATAGCATTTTCCCGATAACAGTTGAACACAAAGCAGTGCTGCACTCATAAACGCAGCGTTATTAGGCATTACAGGCAAGATTAAATGAAAATGCCATTGAAACGTTTATGAATACAGTCGGTTCCCTTCAGAGATACATTCGTATAAAAACACCCACACTGCGTTTTGACTTGAAACGTGCAGCTCATATTTATTCAATGAAATTGAAGTTTAATCATCACATTAATCCATATCGCAATTCTCATCTTTCCGTCCTTAAATGTAAGATCTCTTGAAATTGTAATGTTGACATTTCTTATACCATTTAAGACTTTTTATGGCCTTAAATTTGATATAACTAAATTGAAGACTTTAAGGACTTTGCGGGAACCCTTATATTTAAGATCGGACAGGGTGGTGATACAGTTTGGTAGCCCGACTGGAAAACATAATAGACGTCAGGCTAGCGGTTTTCCGAGCCCTGATGATGCTCACACATAAGTCACTTTCAAACCAAGAAAATTTCTGTTGGTCAATGCAACAAATATATATATACATACATACACACACACACACACACACACACACACACACCCACCCAAACCGGGTGAAATGTTTTCAAATCACTTGTATCCTACCTGATCGAAAAAATCCAGTCTTTCACTCTGCCTGTGTCGGTTTGAATCTTGTTAAACATTTAAATCCCTGCTGCCAAGATGCTCCTCTGTCGGTCACGGATCATGGAAAGTGAAACTTAAATCTATAGGGGTGGCTGGATTTATTCACGCACGTTAAAATATTTATTTAAAGCTTCTTTCTTTTCACATTCTTATTTACAGCATTATCTCGATAGGCTGTATATTAACTTATTGGGAGAAAAACCGGTAGTTCTATGTGAAATCAGACACCGAGCACCCCCATATAGTCAAAATGGCATGATCATAACACCCCGCGAATATTCGACTGTGAGATTGGTAGTCGAATCAGGCTCCTCCTATCGAAGCATCGAATCGTCGACTATTCGGGGTCACCCCTACTACACAGCGGAGAATCCGCACTCTAAGATACTTGACACATGCTTGCTCGCCCTCTCTGGGCTTCTGCACAACCAAACAGAGATAATCATTCATCCACCCAGTCTATTCCAGTTTGAGATCATGCTAACTCTCTGTTTCTCTCTCTTGTTTGCAGGAGTTTATGGAAGATCAGAAGTACAGGGATGAAGAGGATTTACCAGAGAAGTTGGATTCTTTTAAAAGTAAGGATAGTTGAAATATTTTAAACACCGACATAGCCCACACGTTTGTGGCATGAATGCTAAGAGAGCTTGTGTGGGTCTTTGTGCATGTGTGATGGACTTGCTTTCTCCATATGGTCTTGCAGGAATGTGCTGGTCTTGCCCCCTTGTTGTTTTAGCGCTAAGGGTTTTGGACATGTGCTGCTTGTGGGAGAGGGAAATAATGGTTTGTGTGTGTGTGGGAAAGGATAACTGGAATGTAAAAGAACAGTCCTCTGAGCTTTTTGGTCAAAGCTGAAGTGTGATTTTGCTTTTCTCTTTGAAAACCCCCATGAAAACTTCAGTCACCTGAATCCTGAAGTCATCCTCCCTCTCTTTTTAATGTTAATGCTATGAAGTCAGTATTGACTTTTTAAACACACATTCTCGGTCTTATTGTGCACAGTTGATTGGTGGTGTTCCAAGTAAAAAATGTTTTTCTTTGTAATCTTTTTATTAAAATGTGATAACTTGCTCTGTCTCTGAAACTAGAGATGATTGAAAGTGCTAGAGTATTTAGACAAGAGTGTGAAGTTTTATTCACAAGTTATTTTCTGTATTGGCCAAAACTTTTAAAATCGGTGTATCCTCCTTATCTTAATCCACTTTCATTTTTGGGTGACATTATGAATTCCTCTTACTTTTCAACCCCTCCCCTCCATCTGCCTGTCTCCATTTTGGTGTGTATTGCCCACTTTTCATAATCCAATCTAGTCCTGCTCTGTTTTTTGCCCTTCTTTAAATATTCTGTGTCAGTCAGTAATGCATCAGATTATTAAAAAAAAAAAAAAAAAATGACTCTGAGACATGTTTCATGTTGAATTTTACCCAAGGGCCTCTTTTAACTCTGAATTATTTACTACCAGTTTTCCTCAGTGTGTGTGCTTGGGTTTGTGGGTCATTATCAAGAGGCAGTGATCAGGTTAAAGGGGTTAAGTGCCTCTGAATGTTACAATGATTTCTTGTTAAACAGAGTGAGAAAATGGAAGGAAGGAAAGGACAGAAGTCAAAAGCACAAGGGACAGGAGGAGTGCCAAACCCTTGAGATTTCTCTTGACATTGTTGAAATGAAAGCGCACACTCTCTCACACACACACACACACACACACACATACAGTCTGAGCACTTGCCGCAGAGTGTTTGAGCCACTAATGTCAGTATGTGTGAACACCACTGCCCTAAAAGCAGAAATGAAATGAGTTAAGAGAGAAAGAATACAGTTGATAATAAGAGGGATCATCATCCAAAAAAAGAAAAACATTTAGAGAGATAGTGATTCAGTCAGTGAAAATTGTGAGTTACGTTTAGGCAGCGTCGGTGCATTTCGACGGACGACCTCTTTTGCCAGCTCTGTTTCACACGCACTCATTCAGCTCGGGGGTGAACAGGCTGCGTTTGTGTTTATAGGGGGCCATTGTAACCCTCTCCTTCCCATCAGCCTTCTCTCACGGTGACTCTGTTACACTCTCAATGCGTTCACTCCAACAGAAGCTTCATTGTGAGAATGAAACAACACAGAATGAGAGAGATGGAGGGGACAGAGAGGAAATAGTAGAATAATCTTGCAAAATTAAATGGGACACAGATTCAAATCTGGTACTAGCTGTCCTCATTTACAGATATAGCCAGCCATCCTTTGTGAAATAGGCCTCATTTCGGATAAAAAATGCTGGGTTTTCCAAATGTCCTCTCTGTTGTTTCCCTCTGAACCGCAGCGGTCACATGCCTGACCTCCTAGATGCTACCACTGTCAGATGTTGCTGGTGGCTGTGTGTGAATTGTTTCATTTGTTTTTGTTGGACTATTAAAATCTCACCTGTCTTTTTTTTTTTTTTTTTTTTTTTTTTTTCTCTCCCAATTCACAGATAAATATGCTGAGTTTGACCTGAATGATCAGGGGGAGATTGGTAAGTGTGTGTGTGTGCATATGTAGTTAAGACTTTGAGTGTTATTGGGGAAGGGCTCTTTTGTCATGCTCACTGTGTAGGTGAGACCACACTTGACAGATGGGAAACATGAGAACTCACCTGTAACCAACTTAAAGGTCACTGTCATGTGCTGTAGAAAGAGTAGGAGTGACTCATGATAGGAGAGGGAAATTAAAAACATTGTTAAAAAACAATAATAATACAAAACGCATGCCTTGTGAATAATTAAAAACATCTTATGATTTTAATTGTAATTTTAAATGGGTGTAATTTTAGTTTTTTGGGGGAGGGGTGAATTAAAATAATAATTTTAAAATAATTTTATTTAGCCCGGAAGTTTGCTGAGGCCCTTAGTGAGAACCATTGCTCTAAAAGATTCAAGTTATGGAGAAAAAACTAAAACTTGCATTATAGAACAGTTTAATTTTCAAAGACCGCATCAAATAAAAATTGAGCAACAGTTTGAAGAAAAACTTCAGCTAGTTAAGTCAGTTTTACCTGAATAACACCAAATTTCTGGTCTAAAAAAAAAAAAAAACATGCATCAAAATGTGTTAACTTACTCTGCATTAAAACAACTTTGCAGCTGGCATAAACACTATCTAGGTGGGGATAAATAATGTTAATATTAGGGATGGGCATTCCAAGCAAAAATAATATTCGAAAATCGCTGAGTATTATTCGATTATTATTTGAAAATCGCACCCCTCCCCCGCACGCACGCACGCATTGGCTACAGCACACTACACACCCATAAACAGAGGGAGAGAGACCATTCACGCTTTCAATCTGTATGTTAAACTGTTTAATTCAGAAGATAGGCTACCTTAACTCAAGCCATATAATGATTGTAATGTGCTGAAACATATTAATATAATAAACATAACCGAATGACGGCACTTATTAACATAACAGTCCATCGATTAGCATAAATCAACTGCTACATTTCCATTTTAAAAAAATGGAACCTCTAAAGGGAATAGATACGAAATGTGAAGAAAAGTATACTTCAATATCTTCGCAATTATATCTTGGGGTAATTATACTGTATATAAACTGCGGGCATCAGGGAGCCGTTATTAATATGCGGGGCATTGAAATAGTTTTAGAACGTGCACTTGGTTTTTACTTTCACTTTCGAGATTCACAATCACATGTACGGAGCAGCACTCAGCAGTACTTGCCACACATTTTACAAGATTAGATGTTTGTCAGTGGTGCTCAGGATCTGCAAATCATTCGCCATCATCCTATCAGTCATCTCTCCTTACTCACTCCGTAGAATGCGTTATTTGTTTTCCGCGCCTTTCTGAATACGGATTCAGCCAGACCTCTAACCCAGTCGGGGGTGTTTGTGGTCTGCACAGAACTTATTTGACATCGTCTCAAGTTACTGTAACCGTTATATCCTACGCAAGTGTTTTTATTTATTTATTTATTTATTATTATTTTGTTTAATGCCACGCAAGTCTACAGTGTGTGCGTGAAACAATGTGTTCTTCTGTTGTCTTTGACAGCTTTTAGGTGCGTTATTGGCAGCGCCACCCTCTGCTTACATGAACGCATCAGCATGGAAAACATGGGGAATTTTTTTTTTAAGACAATAATCACAAAACTATTCTATAGTTAAATCAACTAATCGAATATTCGGAAATCATGACCCATCCCTAGTTAATAGGATTACAGATAAAATCATAATAATAATCTATTATTATAGTTGCCATCAATGCAATCAAATCATGATAGACAGATTGAAATCCTGTACTATTTTTCTGATTCTGTTTCATTCAGAAATGTTTAGCATGCATTTTTATGCAAATGGAAGGCTTGCCCACATAAGATGTTGGGGGAGAGTGGCATAGGCCCTTATTCCTGATTGTAAATCCAAACAGCTGAAGCATGTGTCACAGAAATAAGTGCACTTCAGAGGCTGATTCATGGGAGACTTGAACAAATGTGTAGTTTGTGGTAGCAAGTATGTTTTTTGAGAGAGAGGCATACTGTATAATGTGGGACACAAAAATTGAATACACAGTGAGGAGAAAATCATTCCACTAATGCAAATGATGTGGACAGATGAACACTGACAGCTCTGTGTAGCTCTACACTATGGTAGTATGCTTGGTGTTGTAGTATCAGCCCTGAAGCTGGTTCACAGCACAGATGACACGTATGTGGTGTTATCTTCAGGATGTCAGCACAATGCAAGTTTAAATGCATTTCTGTGAACATTATAGTTGTGCCGAACTAGTAGACCTTGTATAATTAGGCCAATTTTTGTGTCATGTACACCAAAGCAGACTCTTTCTTTCTTTTAAGGGACACTCACACAAAAGTAGGGTTCTTGACACATTTTTAGTCTAGTTAGACTATTTTTAACTTGATGCCTCACTTAAAACGCAACCCAGCAACCAAAGACTTCGGTGTACAATGTAGCCCTTCAACAGCATTAATACCAGAACTTCATCAAATATACAGGCTAAATTCTGACCTCATTAATTGACTAGTTCATTGGTGAACAACTAGTCAGCATCCCATCTTTATTAGGGATCTACTTGTCAAGCTGTAAGAGTTTGTTTGTAGTAGTTTGCTTGTGTTTCCACTTTCCAGACATGATGGGCTTGAAGCGAATGATGGAGAAGTTGGGTGTGCCAAAGACTCATCTGGAGATGAAGAAAATGATCTCGGAGGTGACGGGAGGCTGCAGCGACACCATCAACTACAGGGACTTTGTGAAAATGATGCTTGGCAAGCGATCAGCTGTTCTCAAACTGTAAGTGTGTGTATATGCGTGTTTAAACATGCTTCTTCATGGATGTTATCTCTCTGTCTTGTTTTTAATTTTGGCAAACGGCATTGTGCAGAATTGTCGGGCTATTTCCTGCTGCCGTGTGCTTTGACTCAGTCCAGCTATTTTTAGATATGTTGGCATGTGTTTAATCTCATCTGCACATCTAGTGCAGGATCAGCATATCTGTGCCATTATCTCTCAGTGGGAGAGGGATCTGCCGTGACAGGTGATGTCATCATCATGAGACACTAGGGGTTGGATCGATACCAGAAATTTGGCTTTAGTACAGTACAAGCCTCTGGTACCTCAGTATCGATATTAAATCAGTCATTAAATAAACTGCCTTGAGTGACTGATAATATGCAACTAGGGCTGTCAATTATATTGTAATACTTGACAAATGAATATTTTGTTAAAACAAACAGAACTGGTCCATGTCATGCTGCCTGAACTATTTATCACATTATCTAGGTCAGGCATTTAATTTAGCAAAATTCTGGTATTTTATGACAGTATTATATTTGATTTATTTTTTGTACAATAATTTGGTCTCAAATTGTGGCTTTTCATTAACGAATAAAGCCTTGAAAACTTTTAAAATATATAATCAAATGATGTCATGTAAGATTTTTAATGATCCAATTTTGTATAAACACACTTGTATATACAATGACACAGCACACATTTTCTTGGGTGGGGTTGGAGATACAGTTATCCCCTAATTATGGCTGTCATTGACACAAGTGTGGATGTTGTCCAAGTTGGAACGGGTACCACTAAACACCTCCCTAGTCTGTGGAAGCGATAAACACAACCTTCAACTTCCTATTTTCTTTTCCTTTTTTGCCTTTTTTGTGGATAAACATGGCTGTAGTTTGGAAAAGAAAATTGGGTTGTTTGTGAAAAAAACACATGTTTGTGCCAAGTTTCATGATTCACTGAAAACATCTTAAGCCATTTTTCACAAGGCTTTTGAGTGGACGCACGGACTGGAGTTTTGAAGTTTCTCTCAACACAAGTGCTTGCTAGATTTCATGACTTTTTTTTCACCCATTTTGTGGTACACCAAGCAGAGGTTGGTTTGTCTGACCATTTTGAAAAGTAATTGCACAATTTGTGGTATGAATTTTAGTTTTTTCTTTTGCGTAACTATCGTTTGAGTTTGTGCTAAAGTTGTCTGGTGCTTTGCCTAAGCAAACAAACTAATCATAACCACTATCACTGACTGTGTGGTTCATTGCTGTGATGCTGCAGAAATTAGATTGTTTTGCTGTGCTGGATGCAGGTGGTGTCAGAATTGATACAGACACATACTGATTTATTATTACTTTGTAGAGATGTGTATCTTCATCTGTCAGTATTGTGAATGGGTGATTTGATTTGTGACTAGCTGTTAGGTGAGTCGGGGCTTGTTAAGGGCTTATCAGAGATTTGTCAAGGTTCACCTGAAACAGAAAGTCACATGGTGTGAAAAGATCAGTCAGCAGGTCTGCACCGTCACTGGTTTTATTATTTTCTTTATTTATGTATTTATTTATTTTGCTATCTCTTAACTCCAAAACACCAGCATTTTGTGTGATCCAGCATTTGTGGTTTCACAGGCTGGTCCGATCTCTTATTATTTTTTATTTAATTTTTAATTTTTATTTTTTTTTACTTGTCTCTTGCAGTGCACTTATGCTCTCTAGCTCTCTCTACTAATCTACTCAGTGGGAAGCTGGGATAGCTTATAGCCAGTGCTGGACACTGAGTGGACACCACAACATTTGTAACTCCTTATGTTCTTAAACGCCTATATTTGGACATAGAAGCCTTATTCTTTGAAACATAGGATTAATGTGTATGTGCATTATAAAATCTTGACCTCTCATAATATTATAATTACATATAATACAATTATAATATAAATATTATATCTAAATTACAATTTATTTGAATAAATTCCCTTGTAGTGGTGAGAAGATTAAACTTGTTAATAAAAGTACTTGCAAAGCTAATATGGTTTAAATAAATGTAACAGTTGTTTTTCCACTTTAAATCACGGTTCTAATTACTTTTAGGTGGCAAGAAGAGTTAATTTTCTTTTTTAAATTCATCATAAAATGTGTGTGTATATAATATATATCTACACCCCAGTTGTGGAATATTTTAGATTTGATGGTTGAAACGAATTTTCTCTCTTCTCTCACACAGGGTTATGATGTTTGAAGACAAAGCAAACGGGACCAGCTGTAAACCTGATGGACCCCCACCCAAGCGTGACATCACCAGCCTACCATAGACCAGTGGAGATGGATTTGATTCACATCCCTGCATTTGCAAATCCCGCCCATTTAACATTAGGGGCTAGGTTTCTATAGCCTTACCTAGAATCTTTTTGCCAAGATCCAGGGAAAATCTTAGTTCAAAGACAGACAAAATTAAGAAAAAAAAGTGAAAGATGTCTATATATATATTTGCTGTGAAGAAGTCGAAGCGCAAAGTAGCTTTTTATAAGTAAACAAATGTATATATTTATATGAAAAGTGTTTTTGAATAGTGTTTATAAGCACAAATCCTGTGGGTGAAGTACTAGTGAAGTTTAGTGTGTAACACTGCAAGTGTACTAAGTATAGGGTGTGCGGGATGACAATTTTTGTTTGCAAGGCAGATTTTAAGAATTAAGATTGAGAATTAAGATTTTTCGTCTTCCCCATAATAAGTGATTTTTATTTTTTCAATTCAGTACGTTTGTGTTTGCCATTTGAGTCGCTTGAAGAGTTCTTTAGCTTATGCTTAAACACTATAGTGTGACATTGTAGATGTGCGTGAGGGTCTTTTAAGATTCAGTTAGTGCTCAGCCATGAAAAAGCTTTTCATTTAGCTTGATCTGCTTCTAAAGGCAGGATTTCCTCTAACATTTCTGTACAGGAAGGCGCAGGGAGTGAGAACGCTGGGATTTGAGTGAGGGAGAAGGCAAAAAGGGACGACCGTTCATTCCTCAAACTTTCTTTGCTCATTCTCTCTGTCCCTTTTTTACTTTCCACAGTTTCTTTTTAACCTGTTTGCATGCATCCAAATGACTGTAATCTGTAATATTACTGTACCGTATAAGCACATTAACTGTTAAGTACACACATGTATTGTGCAGATATGCTTTGAATCACAATTTTAGGATATGCTTTTATAAATTCTCCTGCTTGAATTGGAAATGATGTTGTAGGAAATATGTCGCAGATCGTCGAGTTTTAGATCCGCAGCAGGGTTGATTTTAGTCACTAGAGGCGATTATTTTTGAAACCGCTCTTTCCAAGTGCCTCACTCAGTTTGATGTAGCAGAGGTTTTGAGTGAAGATTGAGTGAAGCATCTTTGAAAAAGATTTTGTGTGTGTGTGTGTGTGTGCGCTTGGAATTCATATTCTGTCGAGTCGTATTCTGAGACATTCCAAGAATGTCGTTGTGTGGTGGAGTCCTTGGAAATGTTGTCATGTTTTAACCCAAGCAGACTTACATGCTGTGCAGCTCTGATGCAAATATACCAGTAGTGCGTTTTTCCTTTTTGTTTTTTTTACACTGTCCTCATTAAGTTTTCTTTCTATAAGATGTGCCACGTATGGAAAATAAAATGATCTCAAGAGTTTTTTTTTTTTTGTTAGATTATGATGAAATGACATCACTCAGCAGTAGCAGGTGTGGTTTTCACTTCCATTTCAGACTTCATCTGCAAACAAAGCAACTTTTATTTGTTTCTGTCACGTCATGTTCTATGGGTTTTATTTCTGTGCCTCTGTTCAAGTTTCTCATTGACGTGCTTTTATTTTCCTTTTAAAATCAGTGAAGTGTGAATTGAGGGCTGCACTGTATTGCTATTTATTAGAAATGCACTTTTAATGAGTTGTTAGAATTATGAATAGTTTTCTGTCAGCATATTAATTAGCAGAGGCATTTGTCTTTTTTTTTTTTTTTTTTTTTTTTTTTTTTTTTTTTTTTTTTTTTTTTTTTTTTTGGCAAACACCAAAGGAAGTAAATACCCTACTGTTACACCTGAACTATTAGTGGAGCTCTTTTATTTACGTCTATGTATGTACTACATATAATTGTCCCCCAGAATTGTGTAAAATGTGACACAACCTCAGTTTGGGGATATTTGGGTATGTCCTAATTTGTGAAAAACTATTAAGTAGATTTGTTCTTACAATCTTTCATAACATTAAAAATGTGAGTGAGTGTGTGTTAGGAAGTGTGGGGCCAGTAAGATTTATTTAAAAAAATCATTTCGTTCAGCAAAGACACATTAATCAAAAGTGACAGTAAAGATGTGATGCTACACACTATTTCTATTTCAATAAATGTTGTTCTTTCTATTCATCACAGAATCGAGAAAAGAATATATCATGGTTTCAACAAAAAAAAAATATTAAGCAGCACAGCTGTTTTCAACTTTGATAAATGTGTCTTGAGCAGCAAATCAGCATATTAGTATGTTTTCTGAAGCCTCGTGACGACTGGAGTAATGGCTGCTAAAATTCATCTTTGCATCAGAAGAAAAAATTACATTTTTAAAATACATTAAAATAGAAAACGCATTTTAAATTGTAATATTTTACTATATTACTATACAAATGCATTCAAAAACAAACATATCACTAACCAAAACTTTTTAATGGTAGTGTAGTCTGTTAATAATTAAAAACCTTTATGTAAACAAAGAAGTAATTTCTCACCATTTAGATAAGTAAACTAAGCTAAGTAATTGTTTACTTGAATTTCCAATGTAAAACATATCAGTAATAATTTAGTTCAGCACAAAAGTTAGTCTGTAACACAATATGCTTTCAGCTGTCTTGAGTATGTAAGGAGCTTTCTTGCTGTGTGTAGTCTACAATGTTCAAACAGTCCTAATGGAAACCACATAGATGTATGAAGAGATGGAAGCCATGACTCATAGTCTTAATATGTAACCTGTGAAACTAGCATGTTCAAAAAATATGCTTGTGGGTATGATAATGGACACAATTAGATATGTCTAGGGTTTTGTTTGTAACAGCCTGTTTTATGCTGTGTGTGTAGGTTAGGTGATTTTTCAAACAAGCTTGAAAGATGGGAATGAAAACTTCTTTAAATACAGCAAGGTTTTGTAAACCGCTTCACATAACTCTTTTTAACATAAAAAACAGAAGTTATTTTAGGGGCTTTTCCAGAATAATGATAGTAAAGAGGATCTTTTCATCTCAGTGGTCCAGTTCATTTCCTCATTAGACTTCTGCATTACAGATCTCAATAGAAGTGACCTTGTTCTCACCCACAGTTCAGTTCTTCATACAGCTTATATTTATGTATGTGTGAATAAATGTTTTGGAAGGTAATTCTTACCTCCTCCTCCACATAGTTAAACAGCAGGTCTGTATGTCACTCTATCTCTGATCATTGTTATCTGCTGTTCTTTATCTCTCTTCCTCATTCTGCATGAGGGACAACACGTACTGACACAAAAAGGAAATTTACCAAACAATGTAACACTGACCTTTGCAATAAAATAACAAACAGAGCTAGGACAGACCGAATAAAAAATTCCGCATTACCAGCAATTTTATATGAAATGATTAGTACTGCACTAGTGCTGTTTACAGCGCGGTTTTTGTTTTTTGCGCAAAGGTTTGTATGAGAGTCGTCATGATGGACTGTGTTTCCCTCTGCTGGGGTCAAATGGTAAATCACAGCATGCCACTTACAAGCCTTCACAAACAAAATAATGTCATGTGACAAATGAACCCTAACCAAATGAACAAACATTTTCACAACATAAAAAAAAAAGAAAAAAACATTTTCCAGATCCCATCTGTATTAACGGTAGCAATCACCGCTCGTCTTATTTATTGTAAATACACATAAACGATATTGGCGTAGCCTACTTAAACTTTTATAGAATTACAATATGTATTAAAAATTAATAATAAATAAATAGTCAGAGGACATCAGATGATGCCAACCCTCAGACAACATACAGAACTAATAAATTTCGCCATAAGTTAAATATAAGTTTCTACAATATATAAATATATTGTAGAAACTTAATTTCCTGTAAAGCTGCTTTGCAACGATATGTATTGTGAAAAGCGCTATACAAATAAACTTAAATTGAATTAATACTAATTATAAATTAATATTTATTAATAAATAATAATTATACACACACAGAGACACAGAGAGAGAGAGAGAATAATACAATAATACAGAAACATAAACGAACGGTTATATTCCGGGGCTAACCCGCCGAATAAACGTTAATTATGAAGTTACTAGTTTTTAAATGTTTCTAAAATATGAAGTGTCTTTAATTATGGAGTTACTAGTATTTAAACGTATATACATTTAACTAGTAACTTCATAATTAATGTTTATTCGGCGGGTTAGCCCCGGAATACCTTACCGTTCATTCATGTTTCTGGCGGACTTATTTACAGATGCACCAAAACGTGTGCGTTCACAAACTGTCGCCGGCTGTAATGATTATAAAACGCTTTTGACAGAGAACTGCCGGTTTACCGTGTTGAACATGCTGTCAGTGGGAAACGGAAACGATACGAGTTTGTTTTAGATGTATTTGTGGTCGCTGAGATTCGGCTCATCCGTGCAAGCGTTACGATGAATGAATGTCCAGTCTGATCTGAACGTGACTTTGAGCAAGCGCTGCAGTCATGTGTCGTACTGTACAACTGAAGCTTTAACTCTTTAATCAATCATTCCCTCTCAAAATGCGTTTAAATGTAGCGTTCCCCATCCTCCGAGGGGTAAGCTTTATCATTGACTGTAATTTACAGAGTAATTTAACAATACTTTCCGCCAAAATACCATGGTTACTACAGTAAATCCTTGTTTAAAGCAACCACTGTTGAATCTATTTACATAACATCTCATACACTTACATTAGTGTTTTACAGAACATATTCTCTTTCAGAGCATCAGACGCCTGATGACCAGATCCTCACAGACCTGCAGATGCAGAGTGACCTGGAGGAGAAATTACAGTTTTTATCGAGGTGAAGGACAATCGTGGATAGTTACAGAGTTCTGTATATTTTATAATTTTAGACTAGTGTCTTACTGTTAACAACTCTTTTTTTCTCTCCCATCAGATGAGGTGAAATCACTTAGAGCAGTGGTCAACCCTGACATCTCAAAGTAAGATATGACAGCCCATCTGAGCATGTTTTTACAGTATCCCTTTGAGCGTGTAAGAATAATGGTCTATTAACACCAAATGTTTCTGTTATGCTCTTGGTCAGAATTCGTAACATAGGTATCATGGCGCATATAGATGCAGGGAAGACCACCACGACAGAGAGAATGCTGTACTACTCGGGCTACACACGGGCTCTCGGAGGTGAGGTGACATTTAGAAAGAAAGTAGATGAATAATCTGATTATCATTAATTGAAATAAAGCTGAATAATATGAAATAATTAAGATAATATTAATAATATAAGCATTAAATAATTATATAATATTATGAAATAAATTAATCTAATATTAAATGAAAAACTTGCATTTAAAAAAAGTCAACTGAAATGAACTCATTTTAAATTGAAGTACTAAAATAAATCTTAAATAAAAAGCAATGCTAAATAGAAATATTTAACAAATTAAAATTGAATTAAAATGTATATATTTTTTTTAAAGTCTTATTTAAAATATTAATAAATTCTATCATAGTGTATAAATAATACTAAAATAACATGTTTAATACACGTCCTTTAATAAATATATGTATTTGTTTTATATGATATAAATGTGTTTGTGATTGGTCTTGTTTAGATGTGGATGACGGCGACACTGTGACTGATTACATGGCTCAGGAGAGGGAGAGAGGAATCACCATCCAGTCAGCTGCTGTTACCTTTGACTGGAAGGATCACAGGATTAACCTCATAGATACACCAGGTACACATGTGTCCACACAGTGCTGTATTCAATGCAGGGCAAGGGACACAGTGCAAAAGTTTGGGGTTGGTACAATAAATACAGTCAATATTAATTATCTTTCTTTTCTCAGGTCATGTTGATTTCACTCTGGAGGTTGAGAGAGCTTTACGAGTGTTGGATGGAGCGGTTGCTGTGTTTGATGCTTCTGCTGGAGTAGAGGTTTGGCAGAAATGATTTTTAGTAAAAATAATAAATCATAATATAAATAAATTATTAAATTAATATATATTAATTATTTATATATTTGAATAAATTATACAATTAATTGTACCGACAAAATATTTTAAGCTTTATTTGTATATATTTATTTAATTGGTCATAAGGGATTTTGTGTTTTGTTTTTTTAACATGAATTTCAGGCTCAAACCATGACTGTGTGGCGGCAGGCACAAAAACATAAAATCCCATGTGTGTGTTTCCTAAACAAGATGGACAAGCCTGCAGCTAGGTTTTACATATAAACATTTTTTGCCCATTTTTCAGAATCTCACACTTAAATTCAGAGAATCCATTAAAAGGTTGTCTGAAAAGTTACATGTTTTATGGATCTAAATGAATGACTGCAGTTTGCTCTCATTTCTTCTAGCCTGAGGTACTCTTTAGACAGCATAAAGACTAAACTAAAGGCCAACCCTGTTCTCCTTCAGGTAACCTTTTTAAACATAGTAACCAACTACTGTTACCAATGAAAAGATTCGTTCTGGATATTTGGTATTATTTCCAGATCCCCATTGGCTCAGGGAACAGCTTTACCGGATTGGTGGACTTGATCACTAGGCAGAAAATGACATGGCAGGGGAGCTCACTGATATATGATGGCCGTGCTTTTGAGACCAGCGCCCTTCAGCCCTCAGATGACCCAGATGTGCTGCAGGCTGTCAGTGAGGCCAGGGCCACTTTGATAGAACAGGTGAAACAAAACAAAAAAAGTAAACAATAGAATAAATACTGATACATTTATTGTTATTTGGCACATCTTGAGTACAGTAGGTTCTTAAAGGGATAGTTCACCAAAAAGAGGTTTAGAATGATATAGCTCATGACACAATTTTAATTTTTGGCTGATCTTTTTTTTGTGTGTGAACTGGACAGGTAGCAGATCTAGATGATGATTTTGCAGAGCTGCTGCTGGGACAGTACAGTGAAAACTTTGATGCAGTGCCTGCTGGGAAGGTAAGAATATACAGTTTCTCTGTACATGTGCTCTATGTTTCTTTCTCTATTGGTTCAGATACATTTGGCTATTAAATAAACAGAACTGAAATTGAATATCCAGTTGCAGGAGGCGTTGAGAAAAGTGACATTAGCTCGTAAAGGGGTGCCTGTGTTGTGTGGAAGCTCTCTGAAAAATAAAGGGGTTCAGCCTCTGCTGGATGCTATTACTGCTTACCTTCCTGCCCCCAATGAGAGGAACCATGACCTGGTGTGAGTGTAGCATCCCTCAGCCCCCTCATCAACTCATTTTACTAAAGGAGAAATAATCATGTTATGATTAAATGTATATGTGTTCCTGTCTGTCCAGACGCTGGTATAAGGATGATTTGTGTGCGTTGGCATTCAAAGTGGTCCATGATAAACAGCGGGGTCCACTCGTGTTTGTTAGGATCTATTCAGGAAGCATGAAGGCTCAGTCAGCTGTGTACAACATCAACAGGAACGGAACGTAGGTTTATTCTTTTTGATTTCAGACTTGTATGCAGTTATAATGAGCCAATGAGTCAATGCCAAATTTTCATAGTTCTCTTAAAAAAGAAATGACTGATGAATTTGTGTTACTTCTGCAGCTTTTTACTTTTGCTCTTTCATTTGTTGTGGAAAAATCACACAACACGCGCACACACACACACACACACTCAAAAAGAAAGGCTGTTATTATGGTGTTAACTAGGGGTGTCACGATATACCGGTATTGACGATAATTGTGATATTTAAATAATGAAATGTCATTATAGTGTTATTTAGGAGTATCGCCAAATACCGGTATTGGCGATATTTAAAAATGAATAGGACACATAATAATCCAGTGCCATTATGGAGAGCTAAACTCTCACATGTAACTCGTTTCATTCATACTCGATGATGGAGGGTGCCCTCTCACAATCCATCTCAAGTATTTTAATAAGGATATGTATTTATAAGGTAATGCTAATCGACATATCCTTTATCACTGTGTAGAATACGATAAAATAATATAATATATGCATCATTCTGTGATAAGTTATCTAAAACACTTGTTTAGAGTAAAAATGTTGTACTTAGACGCTGTACTAAACTATAAACGTTTGGCATTTTAGTCTGTTTAGTGTAGTTCTTTTTGTATGTAATGGTGTAATTCATTACTCAAAAAAGGAAAAAAAAAAATAAAGATTAATTTGATAGTATGGTTTATTTTTAATTTTCAAGAATTCTTTATATATCATGATATATCGTTATCGTGAAAAATCTGATATATCGCGACAGCCCTAGTGTTACATTAAGGAACTATGGTGTTAACGAAAATGACTTTTTTTATTTTTCTATTATGACCCAAGATTTATTTTATTTTAAGCTGTATCATGAAGAACAATGCTTTGTGTTTTTGTTGCTCAGGGAAAGAATGAGTCGACTTCTCTTGCCTTTTGCTGATCAGCACATAGAAATCCCGTCTTTATCTGCAGGAAACATTGCACTCACAGTTGGACTCAAACAGGTAAACAACTTTCATGGGACAAATAAAACTATGTGTTGTTTACATGATCGTTTGAACTGCTTTGTGAGGAAAATACTCACGTAACATCCTTGAAAGTGTCTTATAGTATTCGAGTGTTCTTGTGATTTAAAACAGAAATAGCAGCTACCATTAGCAGTACCACTCTTATGTAGAATGAAGATGCTTTTTTAAAGATATATTTTTGGCATTTTTTGCCTGTATTTTGATAGGACAATTTAGACCTGAGGAAGCAAAGTGGGAGAGAGTGGGAGAGGGTGTGGGGTAAATAGAGAAAGGTCCGTGAGCCTTTGAACTCAAGTTGATCATGAGGCTTTCAGCGCCATCATAAAGATGCTTTTTCTTGCCAGCTTAAAGGTCTGGAGTCTTCATCTGATGCATTACACATCTTTAGAAAATATGTTCTATCATTTTGTTTGTTTCAAATCAGACCGTGACAGGCGACACCATCGTCTCCTCCAAAGCCTCTGCTGTAGCTGCGGTGCGGCGGGCTCAGAAGGAAGCAGAGAGCAAGAGTAGCTCGCAAAGGGAGAGCAGCAGTCTGGCTCTTGCAGGGGTGGAGGTCCCTGAGCCTGTGTTCTTCTGCTCCATTGAACCTCCTACTCTGGCCAAACAAGCAGGTAAGAACATTGTGCACTTTCCAAATAGGCTGCAGCAGGTGGAAGGATTGAAATCTCACTGGGATTTGTCAAACAGTTCTGGAGCATGCACTCAACTGCCTGCAAAGAGAAGACCCCAGTCTGAAAGTCAGAACAGACCCTGATTCTGGACAGGTAAATGAGTCATTTACAAAGTATTTCATCTTATCTTTTTTCTATTAGATGGTGCATTCTGTTTATTAGAGCTGCCATAGGCATGTACATATTAAGTGCATATTTACTTGTTCAAACCTAAGCTTAGTGCTTCAAAAAGAAAAGGTTCTACACAAAGTATTACATTGTGACACGTAACCCATCCTACACCATTTGTGCTACGGACATCAGATACCCTTGAATCCTGTGTTGAGGAGTGTGTTCTGCAATGTATATTTCACTTATTCTTGCACAGACGATACTGTGTGGGATGGGAGAGCTGCACATTGAGATCATCCATGACCGTATTAAGAGAGAGTACAACATCGAAACTCACCTAGGACCCTTGCAGGTGGCCTACAGAGAGACCATCCTCCAATCAGCAACTGCCACAGGTGAGGCTAGTGCAAACTCTCCCCCTTAACAGTGTCTACCTCTGTTAAAATCATATTACTTTGTTTGTGATGAAACATCAGAACTATTTCCCAGTAACAGGTCATCTCTTTTGTTTGTCTGCTGTACTGTTTTATGGTCCAGTGCGACTTATGGTTACAGTAGACTTTGTCCATGGTAAAAAAAAAAATAAAATAGGCATAAAACAATAAAATGAAAAGGAAAACAACATATATGACTAGTCACATGCCCTGATTTAGTGTAGGTCCAAGAGTATAGGATGTTTTTATTTTTATATAAAATTAAAATATGACGAAATAGTCAGAAATTAACATGCCTATAGTTCTACACAGAACAAACTGTAATGGTAAAATAGATTATAATCTCAAATAATACAGTATTAGTCTGAGTAGTTAAGTATTACTAAATTCCAGTATGATCATTTCAGACACATTAGATCGTACTCTTGGAGACAAGAGGCATGTTGTTACTGTGGATCTTGCTGTCCATGCTCTGATGGAGTCTAGCACTTCCTGTGACGTGACTTTTGAGGAGGAAGTAAAAACTCAGCTTCCTGCTGATGTCAGAGAAGCTGTGGAAAATGGAGTTCAGAGCGCCTACCTCCAAGGTAACGGATGCTTTAAAGCTTTTATGTCTGAATCGTTCCTCACATCCATTTCTTCCTGGTACAGTATCACAGTACAGTAGAGTCTATAAATCTGATTTCATGTGCTGTTGGTCACCCAACTCCCTTTCCAGGTCCAGTGCTGGGTTTTCCTGTAGAGGGAGTAAAGACAGTTATCCAGCATGTAAGATTGGAGCCAGGCACTTCTGCAGCCATGGTGTCAGCCTGCGTGTCCCGCTGCATGCTCAAGGTACTCAAACACTGTTCTGTGCCTTTTCCCACAATCACTTTCAAATAATGCCACATCTGAGTTTATGTCCCTCTGGTTCAGGCTCTGAAGCTGGGTGGGGGGCAGGTTTTGGAACCGGTGATGGCTCTGGAAGTGACTGTAGACGAAGAGTATCTGAGCCCTGTGCTTGCGGATCTCGCCCAGCGACGCGGTACTGTATGCGACATCCAAAGTCGACAAGAAAACAAGGTTTTGCTGGCTACAGTACCTTTGGCTGAGATGGTGGTGAGTCTTTCACTAAAAATATTACACATAATCATAATCTGTCAGTAATAGCACAATTTTACTGCAAGTTAATCTCACTGTATAATAAGGCCAATAAAATGTAACTCTCACTATCTCTTACTATACACCATAACAAATGAACTATGTGAGAAACAATTTTTATATTATTTATGTATTTATTTATTTTGCGTCAAGGGGTACTCAACTGTTCTGCGTACTTTGACCTCTGGGAACGCTACTTTTTCTTTGGGGCTGTCCAGCTATGAGCCCATGAACTCTCAAGACCAGAATACACTGCTCAACAAGATGGCTGGACTAGCTTAAAACATTAACTTTCACCAACTGAACTGAACATTTATACAGGCAAATTGTGATTGGCTGCTCACATATGGTCCAGATCAAATCTTGTAGACAAGCCTACATGTACCCTGCTCAGCCCACATCCAGAGACCTGATTGGATTTTTTTCTCTGATGGAGAGAAGAGCGTAAGGTGAAAAATGCTTACTGGTGCTTGTGTGTACATGTACATAAAAAATACCAATAATTTTACAAGAACAATGCATTCTTTAATCTTTTATTTATTTCATTTATAAAACCCTTACAACATACCTAGCCTTGGGAAATAATTAAAAAGCATACTTCATTTCAAAAACTTCAAATTCTGTAAAATTTATTCACAAGAATATTAATTACAATTTAATCTAATTTAACCCTACAGAGGAAATCTAGATGTACAGAACGGTCCATTTAATAATAAAAAAAACAGCAATTACAAACATCAAGTTCTGGCAATAACTGGCTCAGTGCATAGAACAGCAAATCAAAGTTACTGGAAGGGTTAACATGGTTTTATCTTTTAAAAAGTGTTGTCCTTTTATTCCCTTTAATTGTCTACTGTGAACTGAATGTTGAAGTTCATAGGCCCATGTACTCCTGACGGCAGTGGCCAACAAATAGAGGTTGTGCAGGTATGCCTCTCCTGATGGGGGAAGAGGGAAAAATATCACTTTCACCAGTGAAACATACAAAAAAATATGCCTGTGCAAATTTTTTTCTGCTTTAATTGACCCAAAACAGACGGCCTTAAAAAATAATTAGAAATAAATAATATTGTAATAAATGAATCTATAATTAAACAAAAATCAAGGACATCAGAGATTAGTGAGGTCACTCCACTGCTAAGCATTTTGGTTCTTACTCATATAATTGAAGAATGAAATGGATAAATGTAACTGTATGTAGTATTGAATTATTAAATAATAAGGTGAGATTGCATAAATGAATTTGCCACTGTCATATTTTAACTCACTTGACCATGCGGCAGCGATGCTGGGCCAGACGATTATAGGCATTATCCACGTCTGTCACGCTTTTATCACTCCATAATCTCTCAGCAACAGCACTGGCTCTTGGCCTGCAATGGCACAAACAAACAAAGAAAAATCATAATTTACATAATTCTAAATAAATACTAGGTTTGGTTCCAGTTTTGGCACTAACTCCTAACTTTAGCTTTGATAGGAGATGGTACAGTTGAAGTAATATATCGTACCAGAGTCGAGGAGTGAGGTTGGTAGCATCCACATACTCTCCCCAAAGACAAGCCTCTCCACCAATCACCAGCTTCTTCTGTGCATCTGTGCCTGTGGTAAAATATCAATCACAAGTTATTACAAAAAGCCATCCCTCAAAGCAAAGAATCTGTGTGTCAAACACCCCTATATCAAACATCTGAATACCTGCAGACAAAGCAAACCATTTAAACTGGGTCGTGACTGAATAGACTCATAATTGTCAGTCTGTACAAAGTGCCATGATCACATGACAAGCATGTTTGTTTGCATATCCAAATGAAAACGGGTTCCTGTCAATGCTATTGCTATGACAGAGCTGTGGACTGAAAAAACTAATGCATATTGATTTAAGGATATGAGAATATCTGGTGTAAATGACACTAAAATCACATGCCACCTTTATGATTGAAACATGTTGCCTTTGAATAAGTGTAGCTGACCTTCAAAATCTAAAACCATTTGTACCAACCTTGGTTACAATGAATAAAATTCACCAGATTTTCACCAGACGTACTACATAACACTTTCGTTAAGGAAAGGTCAACCCCAACATAGCTCACAAAATCACGTATTATATAATCAGTCCATTGTTTTTTTTTTTTACTCTAAACCTTGAGATGTTGCACAAATTTAGGAGAGAAACATGTCAAACAGAAACACAGGCCCAAATCCACATAGACCTTATCTGTGAATGACACACACCAGTGAAATTTTGGGGGTCGGCTTTGTAAATGTTCACCCAGTCTTGGCCGTAGCTGATGCGGTTGAGGTACCAGGGAGTGGAGAGCAGAGCATTGAAACCAGCCGCTGTTACTTTCGCCATCTCATCCTGGTACTGCGGTCTTTCTTTCCACACATGGATCTGTGTGTCAGCTTTCAGCTACATGTGTACACATACAGATGCATGTATAACACCCAAACGAACATACGTCAACGTGGATAAATCCCTCTGGACTCCATTTAAGGTCTTTGTGAGGTTTTTCATGCTTCATTCATTAAATTCACATTTATACAAATATAGTCGCTAATATTTGTCATGAAAGAACTGTACATGGTTCATTTTAAAGTGACAAAAGATATGGATGTACAATATTTGGTATAAATTCAGCTGTAACAAACATAATTATTGGCTATCAATATTGGCACATCCCAATGTAATGAAATCAATATTCAATCTTATTAGTTAAAAATGTCAACACTACATCAAAAATTGTAATACGTTAGATCTTGAATGTAGTCCAGAGAAATATATCCATCTATTGTCATATCTTTCTGGAAGGTCAGATGCTCAGCTGTGACTCAAAATGTCTGCGTTCTCATTAGATCATTAGTTAATGGCCTCTAAACCTGACAAAAGTTAACCATTATTCTATACAGTAACATCTACGAAGAACGAAGAATTTTTAGTAGCGATATTAATTTAACAAGACTGAAGCAAGGAATTATGGCAAAGCATACACTACCATTCAAAAGTTTGTGGTCAAAAGTGACAGTAAAGATATTTACGTTCTTTTGAACTTTTTATTCAAAGACTTCTCAATGATCAAATAAACAGCCTTGGAGAGACTTTTGAAAGGTAGTGTATTTCGAGTGACACATGGCTGGGATGCGTGCTTTCCAAAGCATTCAGGAATATGTGGTTTCAGTGTCCTGACCTCAAGATGTGGCAGGAGCTCAGAGTTGATCAGGAGTGGTCGAACACTCTAGTCTTGGCAACATACTACTGACAAGCAAAACCAAAAGCCAGAGCCAGACTGACAGGATCACATTTGAACACTTCAATAATTCAGAAACTAAAGGAAATTCCATATAATTACCATATGGTCAATCAAGCTCATATGTCCTCCTTTAAAATGGAGGTGTTTCTCAATGAACCATCTCTACCCAGACCAAAGCCTCAACCCCAAGCTTGTTTATGATTCAACACCATGCCAACTCATCCATGGCAAAAATCTATTTTCAGGGCAAAAATATAGGTTAAAATGTAATAAAAGGTATAGTGATTGTCATGTCATGACATGTCAAAACCATCACACGTGGTCAATACATGTGTAAATACTGAATAACTAGAGTTTCTACGTTTGAAACCACTACTTTAGTATACTAGTGGTGCTAAACTAAAATGAAGAGTTTGACTGGAAAAACTGACCAGGGAAATTGAGTGGCTCAACTTTGTAGTAGTGTTGCCAGTCCTGTCCATAACTAATGTAGTCCAGGTACCAAGGGGCAGAAAGAATGGTTGTAAATCCTGCCCCAGTCACATTCTGTAGCTCCTCCTCCATCTTGTTCTCCTTCCACACCTCCACCACAGTGTCATCCTTCAGCTGGAACATGCATAACGCACATTATGTCCCCTAATCAATGTTTATTTTTGGGCCGTTATATTGTTATGGGCAATCATACATCTACATGCAAGCACAGTTAAAAACAGCAACTTAGTGGTATGTTAGCAGCGGCTTGTGAAAAGGCGAACATGCAAGTCAAGCTATTTGTAATTAAGAAGGTTAAAGAAAAGTAGATTAAGCTTTGATTTGAAGTCATGAAGCATTTTGGACCTGCAAGAATGTGTCTTAATTTGTGTATAAAAGGTGATAAAGACTTGTAATACAACATTTATGGATTTACATTACTTCCCAACAGCACAAGATCGTCGGCACAGAAGAGATAACCCTTACCTTCACCCCATTATCAAACACTTCCTGCCATACCATGTAACCTTTCTTGGTAGCAGCCACGATATCAAGTAATCTGTTTTCCAAAAATAAAAAATACATAATGTCAGATTGTGTTCTGATTTATATTGTCATAATCATCTTTAATTTAGACTACAAGACCACAATAAATGCATTTCCTGACTATAGTGAAGCTCTTACCTTTGAATGTAGAAAGACTCCAGTTTGCTGTAGTCTGTGCCAAAGCCCTGCTGCACCATAAACTTCTGAACATCAGGATTAGACTTCCTACAGGAACAATAAGTGGAATGTAAGCCAGGCCTTTAACAGTAACAGCTGTCCACACAAAGTAAAGCAAATAGAGAAAGAAACCATGCATGCCCTTACACTCAAGGTCCTGTGCGACAGTTACAGTTAACTATTTCTTTTAATCATAATATGATAAAATAACATGATATAAGGTAAGATTATTAGCATTACAATATTCAGGGAAACAATGTAGTTTAATAATTGACAATTGAGTAAGAAGCTCCGTTTTTCTTACCAGCAACTGAAGTCAACCTCGTCTCCCCCCAGGTGTATGTAGGCATCAGGGAAGACGGTGCTAATCTCTTTAAAAAACTGTGTCATAAAGTCATAAGAGGAGTTTAAGATGGGGTTCACCGGCCCAAATGTTCCTGAGGGAGTAGAGCCACTGTAACAAGGTGTTAGCAAATCCTTTATGCCTAAGCGAAAGAGCGACAGAGAGAGAAAACATTGTTGTCACTGTCACATTAATAAGTAACTGCAATTTAAGTGTGAACTGCTGAAACCAACAAAATATGACTTGAGGCTGGAATACACTACACAACTTGTTTACATTTGTCATGCATCTCCTAGGAATAAGGTATGATTCTTTGTGAGTTTGCTTTGTGTTTGTTTTGACTTAAAAGTCATTTTCTAAAAGTCATTTCTTTATGTTCAGATTTTAAAACTCGTGCAGTGTTATTGCAGCTCTCAACATGACTAAACAAAATATGTATAAAACTCATGTATCAAGTCCACCAACTGACCATTGCCCCATGACTGTGTGTGTCCCGGGGTGTCAAACTCAGGGATGACTCTGATCCCCCTCATGCGGGCGAACTCAATAACCATCTTCACGTCAGATGGAGTGTACACATGTGTGAATGGGTGATAGGCTCCCTGTCAATCACAAAAAATAGGAAAAACATGATCAATATACAAAGATAAACACTTTGCCAGTTAGATTTCATCAGTGGAAGTTGAGTTCCATGACCTAATTCTTTAGATTAGAGCTAAAATTTCTACACTAAAGGAAATTACACTGGAACTGGGGTGTCCTACAGCACTATCATCATTTTGTGGTAAATCTTTATCCCTTACCTTTTGCTTCCAATGCAGCAAATACAAAAAAAGTATATGAGAACGGAACTATTTTTAAAAGAATGGCATATCTTTTTTTAGCCTTACAAAAATCCTGAAATTTGTTGCAGTGTAATTATTTGTAGATACGCCTACTTGTGGTCTCCCGTTTACATGGTGGCCATCACCCTTCAGTGATAATATAATTCTAGCATGGTAATCCACTAACAACATGTTTGAAATCTACAATATATTTCATGTTCTGAAAAGAAATGTATTTAATCAGTGTGAGGCAGTCAAGCTTGAATCTAAAACAAAGTCAAGTACATCATATACTCACCTTCTGACTTAACTCAGGGAAGGTACGGCTCATATAAGGAAACGACTGATCGTCCACAATGTGCCAGTGGAATACATTAAACTTGTTCATCGCCATAGCTTCCTGTGAAAATCAGACATTTGATTACTGAACGCTGTGGGATGAGAAGCATTTCAAAACAAACAAAAAACCTTGGAAGGTAGTTGCGCACATGTCCACTAATATGAACATGTGACTCGCTCTTAATTCTAGGTCAAAACTACTGTTCGCTAACCGCAATTTTTTCCAGACAAACATTGTGATGAGCATCATCTTGTCTTGTGATTACTGTCATGTAAAAACATTAAAAACTTGACTTTCCAGTCTCATAAGTAAAATAACTTCCTTGAGCTATTTAGCTGACATAAGTCTTCTAATGAGGATATTGATGATTAATGAAAAAGTCATTGATTAATCATGGCCTATTTTTCCAATACAAAATGCCACTCTAGACCCATGCATGTGTTTAAGTAAAGCCTTTCATTGTAAAGCAAATGATTTCAGCTCACCAAATTGGCCAAAATGACTTTGAGTGGCAGGAAGTGTCGAGACGAGTCCAGCAGGATCCCTCGATAGGCAAATCGTGGGAAATCTGAGATGTCTGTCTTATTGATGTTGTTCTGTTGAGAAGACCAAAAAAAAAAAAAGATTGATGGAATTTATTAATATTTAAAGTCCTAATGAAAAACAACAATCCAATAAGTAATGGTCTACTTCAAACTTACGGCTCCATAGTCATCCTTATAGACCAGCTGGCTGAAGGTTTCCAGTCCTTACAACAAGAAAAATTAGAGGAAGTTACACGTTGATGAAATCATAAATCAAGATAAAACATGTTATATGGACATGATAAATACTGCAATCTCTTCTCTTAGGGCAGGATTACACAAAACCCAGCTTTGAAAATGCCACTGACAGGAATGGAAATGAGCTTCTAATATAGTAAAAACAGTAATATTAAGAAATGCTGTTGTAATTTAAAACAACAACAATTTTAGTATATTTTAAAAATGTAATTTCCTGTGACGGAAAAGCTGAATTTTCAGCAGGCATTTCTCCGGTCTTTAGTGCCACACGATCCTTTAGAAATCATTCTAATATGCTGATTTGCTGCTGTAGAAACATTTCTTATTACTACCAATGCTGAAAACAGTTGTGCTGCTTAATATTTTTGTGTAAACAGTTATACTTTTACACAATTCATTGATAAATAGAAAGTTTAAAGACAGCATTTATTTGAAATATATTATTTGTAACAATTTAAATGTTTACTGTCACTTTTGATCAGTTTATTGTGTCCCTGCTGAAAAAAGTATTAATTTATTCATAACAAAATAAAAGACTGACCACAGACCTTTTAATAGTAGTGTATGTGTTCAAAAGGGAAATATAAATGTGAGCTTGTTTACTGCCTTTACTGTAAAACTCCATTGTAGAGTTTCGCTTACCTCGCAAAGCTCCCCATACATTAGCAGCTTTCAGCACAGCAGAGGGTTCATCCACTGACAGCTCATCTACACAAAGAGAGCAAAACCTTACACAATTCACAGACAACCACAACATTCACTGGCTCAAGCCCACACAGTTGAGTTAAATCATCTCAACACATCTGATTGAAGAAGCAAAAAGTGACTGACTTTCACAATGCAGTCTCCATCAAATACTAAGTAGAAAAGCGTTTATAAATTTGCATGAGTCAAAAGTTACTACATCTAAAACGAGCTGCAGAATCACGTTAACCCGATTACACCTCCGAGAGGCAGATGTCAGTCGTTGATTGGATTAGAGCTGATGGAGGATCACGGAGGCGGAGGGGAAGCTCACATGACTCGTCGGCTTGCAGACTCGGGTAACCGTCGCACTCAGGATCAGCTGATGTGATCCATACCTGAAGCTCCATGAGATCTGAATCATACACTTTCTTTCGGCTCTTCTCCTGCTTCTTCAGGTCACCAAACATGTATTCAAAATATCTGCAAAGCAAAGGTCAGTTGAAGCCAAGTGCTGTATATTTGAGACGGAGCACACAGCGCTTATGAATCATACTTTACTGACACTGTACTTCCTGTTAGGCGTCTTTTATAACACAGTATCGGCGCAATATGAATAAGGTATTGTGTACAGTACCTGCGAAACGCATTGTCGAGCAGACTGCAGCTGGGTCCGGCGGAGGACTGTTTGGAGTGGACGATCTGAAAGCTGGCGGCGCTGAGTTTAAAAGCGACGGCGGACGACTGAAATTTCTGCGGTAGCGGCCAGAGAGAGATTTCATCCAGCTCCTTCTGTTTACCTCCAGAGTCGCCGAAGAGCCAGCCATTGCAGACGGCTACCGCCAAAAACAGCGGCGCACACTTGATCAGACAGTACATGGCTGTGTTGAGCGCTGTGCGGTCTGCTGACTTCTGCTTCCAGTCTGAACGGAGGAGTGTGTGGATGTGCTCTGAGCTCGGGGGCGGTGTTTACCTCAACCCAAGTCATGGGACTCACCGAGCCGCCACACCCCCTGAAGGTCTTCATCCCTTTATCTGCTAATTTGTACCCAGAACAATGAAGAAGGTCAATCCTTAGATGTAGGCTAAACTTGCAAAGGAAACGATGTGAGCTAAACAATTGTTTCAGGTTTCAACCGGGTGTGTCTCACTCACTCGTCCTGAAGAGTGAAGCTGCGGGCGCTTTGATCGCCCCCTGGCGGCTGGCTGCAGTACAGCTCATAAACCCCGCCCTCTCCATGTAAACGAATGGGACTTCAGTCAAAATAAAAAGATAAATTACACTTCCAATACAATTTTCCGAAATATTATTTTGGTCATTTAAGGTAGTTGTTATCACGCTGATATATGTTCAATTGCTCATTTCTGTGATAAGTTTGATTTTGAACAGGCATTACTTGCATGGTCATTAATCTTTAAGCACAATTTCTCCCCTCACCGGTACTTTATTTGGAACAACCAAGACGTATATAAGAGAAAATCTTCGTTTTTTAGTAATTGGTTTGAGAAAAACATTTTGATAGTTTCCCAATTATTTAACTCAGAAGGTCTTATTTTAAGTTATGAAGAATTCTTATGTAAATTAGATTTTCCAGTAACTCCCAAAGAATTCTCCATTGTCATGGACGCTATTCCTTAAGGAGCTGTCATGCTTTTAAGGGACTCTGTTAGATCATCCAGTACCTTACCTATTTCTTTGGACCCATTTGAAATCCCAGCAGGAAAACTGTGCTTTTTGTCACATCCTTCATCAGGTAACTATAAGA
The DNA here is from genome assembly GCA_039654775.1 of Spinibarbus caldwelli. Taxonomy (NCBI): domain Eukaryota; kingdom Metazoa; phylum Chordata; class Actinopteri; order Cypriniformes; family Cyprinidae; genus Spinibarbus; species Spinibarbus caldwelli. The sequence continues at coordinate 32,095,231 of CM077222.1, read as the reverse complement.
TTAGATCGCTCTTTCAAAAGGAGCTTGTAACAACTCCCTATGTGGTGTCTTATTGGAAGAATGTTGTTGATCATATTGATTGGAAAAAAGTATGGACTCTGTCTTCGAAATACATAATAACTAACAGGGTCAGAGAAATCTCATTCAAATTGTTACACAGATTTTACCCAGCTAAAGTGTTTCTGAAAAGGTTTAAATCAGACATAGATACAAGCTGTTCTTTTTGCGGTGACTCTAATGAAACTGATATGCATATTTTCTGGGATTGTCCTCACACACAGCTATTTTGGATTGAATTCTCTAATGTTATCAATCTCAGTGTGCTCCAGGGTTTCTCTTTGCTTTTTAAGGATGTACTGTTTGGCTTCTTTAATATACAAAACGATAAAATTAATGAATATTTTATTATTAACATATTATTATTTCTTGCGAAATTTCATATTCACCGCAGTAAATTCTCTCATCAAAATCCTTTATTTATTGTTTTTAAAAAAGAGGTTCAACAGTATATCCAAACTATTTCATCTTCCAAGAATCTTAAAGCTCTTAAAACAGTTAATTTATTTCATCTTTTTAATTTATTCTGTTAAAGCTTTCGTTTTATATTACTAATTTATTGTTACATACGTATATAAACAGTGCTTTGCATGTAATGTCACCTCTTTGTACGTAAAGTTGATTTTTTTTTTTTTTTTTTTTGTACTTGTATCTTTGGTACCTTGGCATTAATAAAAAAAAAATACTGAGATGAATTGGCTTCAGTTTCCTATAGTGGAAGGAAGCGGAGACGCGTCAATGTTCCTTTTTAAGAATTACAAGAAAAGTAACACTGAACACTGTAAATTACATCAAACCTACCCAGAGCTGGGTTACCCAAAAGCATTGTAAGCATAAGTAGATCATACAGAACATTGGTGTCAATGGTGCTAAATATGATTTTGAGAAACTCAGCTCAGTTACAGAGCTACTGACTGATGTGTTTGTGTGTGTGTGTGTGTGTGTGTGTACGTGTTTTTGTGAAAAGTCAGGACATAGATTTGTATAATGACAAAGGTATGACATAGGTATTACAAGGAGAAGGTGACTTTTCAGGACATTACCTCATGTCCCCACTTTTCAAAACGCTTATAAATCACACAGAATGGAGTGTATTGAAAATCTCCTGTGAGGGCTAAGTTTAGGTGTAGGGTTGGTGTAGGGCAATAGCACATACAGTTTGTACAGTATAAAAACCATTATGCCTATGGGATGTTCCCACTTTTCACAAAAACGAACGTGTGTGTGTGTGTGTGTGTGTGTGTGTGTACCTGTTTTTCTATTCAGGTGGGGACTTAAACCTGAATACACACAGACTCATGGGGACTCGTGTCACGGTGGGGACCTAAATTGAGGTCCCCACGGGTAAAGAAGCTTATAAATCACACAGAATGAAGTTTTTTGAAAATCTAAAAATGCAAAAAGTCTCCTGTGAGGGCTAAGTTTAGGTGTAGGGTTGGTGTAGGGCAATAGAATATACAGTCTGTACAGTAGAAAAACCATTATGCCTATGGAAATCCCCACAAGGATAGTGAAACAAGTGTGTGTGTGTGTGTGTGTGTGTGTGTGTGTGTGTGTTTGTGTACTGGTGTTCACTATGTTATGGGGACCCACAAGTATAGAAATACCATTAAAATTTGACCTTGTGGAGACTTTTTTAGGTCCCAATGAAGAAACAAGCTTATAAATAATACAGAATGTGTTTTGAAATCTAAAAATGCTGAATGTTTTGTATGTGAGAGGTAGAGTTAGGGTTAGGGGATAGAAAATACAGTGTACAGAATAAAAACCTTTATGCCTATGGAATGTCCCCATAATGATAGGAATACCATTCATACCCCCCCCCCCCCCCCCCCCCCCTCTCTCTCTCTCTCTCTCTCTCTCTCTCTCTCTCTCTTTCTCTCTCTCTCTCTGTGTGTGGCGTCCGCTAGGTAGCGCGTCCTTGTGTTCCATACGAATGCAACAAATTATATCCCCCGTACAGTGACACTACATCAGTTTACATTTGCAAACATCCATTTTGCCATTATGGAGCCACATACTTAAGTCTACCACAATACTGCCCAAGAAGACCCAAGATCAATCGTGACATTTTTAATTCGAAAGATTTACACACTTCAAGAGCATTTACAGGTGGAATGCAGACAACGCAAATGCGCCTTTTGTTCAGCAGGGGGCAACATTGTTCCGTGAATTTAAATTCAACACTCGCTCTGAACCTAGTGTGTGCATGGTAGTGCATCTCAGAGAAATGAGAATAAAGTTTAAGCCGGATGCACAATATATAGACTAGTTGTTTGGAATGACTTTCACTTGACAAAACAGCATTGCCACTGGAGTTGCTGTTTAAGTAGGATGACTCTTAAGTAGCTTTTCCTAAAAGGTCAGTTATATGAGAAGTATACAGTAATGCATACAGAGACTTTGAATACTTTGATACACACAAACCCATTGGTGATATGCTGCCTAGTAAAATTCCTCTATTATTCTATTAATGAGCCCCGCCGCAATCTCCTTATCTCTTTTCACGCCAGTTCATCGGTCTATCTCCTCCCACATTCTCCTAAAGAGCAGCAGCGCTCCGCCTCTCTTTCTTCCTCCTCTAAAAGCTGTTCACACCCGTCAGCTGTTCACTATTGAGACCTGCACACACACACACACACACGCAGTGGCGGAGCTGCTGTGTGACGATACGAGCGAATGTAGTTGTGCACCGTAGTCACAAAGATAGAGGAGCTCAAGCAGTTTTCTGTGTAACTCAGCATCAATAGACCAAACTGTATTTCTAGGCCGGTTGCTTACGTTAAAAGCAAGTGGATTAAATTACTCCTCATTTGTTTATTTTGTGGTTTATCCGCGCGACATCGGACGCTGTTGCCAGGATTGTGACTCTGCTCGCGTCTCGTTGTGGCATGTTTGTGGGCCAAAGCAGTCGGAACTGAAGTCCTCATTGCTCCTGAACAGGTAATTTATACGCTCTGTATCTTCATAAATGTAAATGCAATCTTAAGTTACCCTAGGTTGTTTCTAGGACATATATCATAGGACATTTCTCTATTAAAACATGTGAAAACATAAGAAAAATACACATTTAAAACATTAAATAATTATTCTAGTTGTCACTTATTTCAAAATAAATTTTGAATGATACAAATATTTATCAAAATAGTCATTGCACCTATGAGATTGTCATGAGAATGTTGATCTGTCAAAATTCAAAATTAGTTTTCTTTAACAGGTGTGGTGTTTGAAAAGCACTTTTTTTAAATTGAGACTACTTGTTGTAAGATATGATTTGTCATTACACTCCTTATTGTAACCTATTAACTGATTGTTTATGATTTATCATAAACATATCATTCGCACAACATTGCTATTCTTCAGTGCTGTGCTGCAAAATAATTAATAGCCAATGTCAGCACAGGGTTTCTGGCTCTTGTACTTCACAGCTGTGGCCAATATAAATGGATTATTGGACTGTATCAGGTGTGATACATCAACGTAGCTTGTGTGTCCTTAATGTATTTAGCCAAGTTCGGAACTACATTTTGCCTCTGCACAACATTAGCGGAAACACAATTAAATTCTCCCCGGAGGGATGTTGACAGCCGGCAGGGACCGGGGGGCGTGTATCGGTTACACTGAAATTCAGACTGATTGGTTTTGAATGTGCACCATATAGGCGACCAGATGGTAGCCGGTGACATTGACACACTTAGTGCTGACTCTGTGCCTGGTTCTCCACTCTTTGTTCGTTTTTCCACAGTGAATTTTCAGGCAGGGGTGTTTACTTCTCAAAGTTTTTTTTCCTTCAGTTTCCCCCTCCTTATCCGCCTGCCTTTGAGCACCTGGCAATGATTAGACTTCCCTGCATGTGTTCGCATTCCAGTCGGCTAGACATCAGAGAGGCTTCCAGTGGGTTTTTTTGTTGTGTTTGCAGAATTACATCATCTTCTCTGCCTTCATGTTGAGGTTTGGCATGCACTTTGTGTATTTTGCTGATACTGATCATATCACTGTTCAAAACAATGTCAGTCAACTCCTAGAATGGACAACAGAGGCTATTCAAGCCACAGCAACATGCCTGTTGTCACTAGGGTACACAGGTGCTATTAAAATATTGTCTTTCATCCTCAGTGTGATTTTAATTGTCTAAAAAGGTTAGCAGCACACATTCCCTGTAGAAAAGGTTATTTGTGATAAGTTTTTATTTTTGCATCTTTTGTAAAAAAGAACAATTTTTCTCTCTTTTTTCAGGATTCAATGAAAATGTCTGTCTGCGTCCACGAGAACCGCAAGTCTCGTGCCAGCACGGGCTCTATGAACATCTACCTGTTCCACAAGTCCTCGTATGCCGACAGTGTGCTAATGCATCTGAATGCTCTTCGGCAGCAGAGACTCTTCACTGATGTTCTGCTCCACGCGGGGAACCGCTCTTTCCCGTGCCACAGGGCTGTGCTGGCCGCCTGCAGCCGCTACTTTGAAGCAATGTTCAGCGGAGGGCTGAGAGAGAGTCAGGACAGTGAAGTGGACTTCAGGGACTCCATTCATCCAGAGGTACTGGGGAAGTGCTTGAATTTGTATAATAGTCAAAGAGTGCAAGGGATAGTTCAGCCAAAAATTTAAATTCTGTTATTTACCCACCCCATATGGTTCCAAACCTGTGTGATTTTTTTTTTTCTGTGGAATACAGTAGATGTTTAGAAAAATCTTTTTTCCTCCCATTGTAGGACAAAACAAAAACTTCAAAATGCCATCTTTTGTGTTAAATAATGGTTTGAAATAACATGAGGGTGAGTAGATGACAGAAATCAATTTTGTCATTGTAAGCTACTCTGATTTAATGTACAACACATTATTAATTGAAGAGTACTGAAACCTTGGAGTAGCTCTGGGGTTTAACATCAGGTTGAACATCAGGCTTTTGCAAATCAATAGTGTAATGGTTTTCAAGTAACTCATATTACAGTTTGACTGCAAAAAGTTTTGTCAGTTTATTTAGGTTAATTTTGCATTTACTCTGCGTTGTCTAGGTATTGGAGCTTCTTCTGGACTATGCCTACTCATCAAGAGTGATAATAAATGAGGAGAATGCGGAGTCTCTCCTTGAGGCCGGTGACATGCTGGAGTTTCAGGACATCCGTGATGCCTGTGCCGAGTTCCTGGAGAAGAACCTTCACCCATCCAACTGCCTGGGCATGCTGCTGCTCTCAGATGCTCACCAGTGCACCCAGCTGTTCCAGCTGTCCTGGAGCATGTGCCTCAGCAACTTCCCTGCTATCTGCAAGACTGAAGAGTTTCTCCAGCTGCCTAAGGACATGCTGGTCCAACTGCTTGCACACGAAGAGCTCGAAACTGAGGACGAGCGTCTGGTCTACGAGTCAGCGCTTAACTGGGTGAACTACGACCTTGAGAGGAGGCACTGTCACCTTCCGGAGCTGCTCCGTACTGTGCGCCTGGCTCTCCTGCCTGCCATCTTCCTCATGGAGAACGTCTCTATGGAGGAGCTCATCATCGCACAGGCTAAAAGCAAAGAGCTGGTGGACGAGGCCATTCGCTGCAAACTGCGCATCTTGCAAAACGACGGCGTCGTCAATAGTCCTTGCGCCCGGCCCCGCAAGACCAGCCATGCCCTTTTCCTGTTGGGTGGCCCCACGTTCATGTGCGACAAGCTCTATCTGGTGGACCAGAAGGCCAAAGAGATCATTCCAAAGGCAGACATCCCCAGTCCTCGCAAGGAGTTCAGCGCCTGTGCCATTGGCTGCAAAGTGTATGTGACTGGGGGCCGGGGCTCAGAGAACGGTGTGTCTAAGGACGTTTGGGTGTATGACACATTACATGAAGAATGGTCCAAAGCGGCTCCGATGCTGATAGCACGTTTCGGTCACGGTTCCGCTGAGTTACGCCACTGCCTGTACGTCGTTGGAGGTCACACAGCTGCTACTGGCTGTCTGCCTGCATCACCATCTGTGTCCTTGAAGCAGGTAGAGCAGTTTGACCCAGTTGCTAACAAGTGGAGCATGGTGGCACCGCTGCGAGAAGGAGTTAGCAATGCTGCTGTCGTCAGTGTAAAGCTGAAGTTATTCGCCTTCGGTGGGACGAGTGTGGCACACGACAAGCTGCCTAAAGTTCAGTGCTACGATCCCTCAGAAAATCGCTGGACGGTCCCGGCATCCTGTCCACAGCCGTGGCGCTACACCGCAGCTGCTGTTCTCGGCAACCAGATCTTTGTAATGGGAGGCGACACAGAATTCTCCGCTTGCTCTGCCTACAAATTCAGCAGTGAGACTTATCAGTGGACTAAAGTTGGAGATGTTACGGCAAAACGAATGAGCTGCCAAGCGGTGGCCTCTGGAAACAAACTTTATGTGGTGGGTGGCTACTTTGGTACACAGCGCTGTAAAACCCTGGACTGTTACGACCCCACGCTGGATGCCTGGAACAGCATCACTACCGTACCATATTCCTTAATCCCCACTGCCTTCGTGAGCACCTGGAAACATCTCCCAGCCTAAAGCACGCCTGTTCTCCCCTGTGTGACCCTACTGTTCCTACGAGGTAGGTCATGCAAAAAAGAATTACCAGGCTTAGTAGGCATGTAACTCTTTTTTTTTTTTTTTTGTCCAATTACAGAAAAGGATGAAATGAATAGTAGTACCATATCAGCAATCTAATGATAGTAGAGTTTTAAATCTACAGTATTTTTCTTAGTTAATATTTTTAAAGTAATATTTTAATAACACTATAAAATGTTTATCAAATGTCAAAATCTAGTCAGGGCATCCTATTTTCATACTGTACACCATAAAGTTGTGATGTTTACATTAATTTAAAATGAAATGGCTCTTCAAATAAACTGTTTTATTTTAAATCTATTTTAATAAAATAGTATAGAATTTTCTTATGTTCTGTTTATCAGTGATCATTTATCAGACTTAACATGTAATTATTGGCTTATTATTGGCCAGAATTTCTAAATCCCTGTCTGTATATTTGGGCATTTTATGTATTACTAGGATCAGTTTCAGTTTCATTTCATGGTGGACATTCATCCAGAAAGTCACATTGTTGTTTACATTCTGTCTACAAGTGATTGAGCTTATCTTTTCATGGTCAAAGTGGTTTGTGAGGACTTAAATAAATTGAGAGAATTATTCTTTGGAACGCGAGAAATTTTCAGAGGAATGAGATGCACCCAGCCCTTGTTAGTTAAGGTCGTGAACCTGTTTAGATAATATTTGCTCATTATTTGTTTTCCCAAAATATTTTTAACTATTAATTATAAAAATTCCAATGTTGTGGTAAACTCTTTGAAAATGTATAGATGCACTGAAAAATTCCTGTGTACAATTTTACACATCTCTGTGTGTTCATATGCACACTGCATTTGGATATAGAGCTTTCATTTATCCCTCATGATCTGCCTCGTACATACATTGACAAAAAACCTTATTAAAATCAATAGCAAATTAAGTATTGACAGAACAATTAGATTGTTTTAGGAGGCAGAGAGGAAAGAAATGGCAAGGCAGCATGCTATGAATATCAACCAGGTCATCACAGCCCATATGCAAAATCAGATATCTTTCTTTTCATTCTGTCAGTTCCCCAGTGCTTTTTTGTGTTCTTTCTCATTCCTTGACTGGTGGTCTTTTTGCTGCTTTCCATCTTTGTTTCTGTGTGGATATTCTTCTGTTGTGTATGTAGGCATACTAATCTCAGCGTTTTGCTTTAATCGATAACTTTCAAAGCTGGTGCATTAATGGATGTTTTATAATAGGTTGCTACAGATGTCACGTCTCCCGAGAGTCCATAAAAATAGTGGCTATTAAGCATTGAGCCTTGCTCAGTCTTCAGGAAAACAGGCTTCGGTCACAGCACTGCATCGGAAAAGGGTATCATGCTTTCCAGTATCTACCTCCAAGCAGTGATATGCCCAGCGATGCAGTGTGCACGCGCTCTGTCTGGTCTGGCTGATATGGAGATTCTTCTGTATCTGATCAGTCTCCAGAACTGTGAGGGAGGGAAAAAAATAGAAATCCTTGCTTGAGAGAATTCAAAGGATTGGTCTTTGAGCTGGAGATTGAGGCTCCATACACCTACCAGAAAAAGATGCTAGGTCACACCTGAATTTCAGTGTGCATGTGGGCATATGCAAATCTTCACATGTAAAATTTAGATCCAGAGTAAAACAGTGTTTGTGTGCCTCTGTTGTGAGGAAGCAGCTTGCGGTAGGGCTGAATGAGTTATGAGTGTGCAGTGAGGGGCGTTGCACCGAGGGTAATTGAAGCAGAATAGAAGACCTTTATTGTTCCTGAGGGGGGACTTTGTCTAAGGGTGGAGGAAGGAGGAAAGAGAGGTAGGGCAAATAAGGGAGGAGGGAGGGCTCGGAGAACAGACAGAGAAAGAAACGGTGAGGTGTGTTTAATTTGGATGAGCAGCAGTGTGTTGACGACATGGAGCATGCTAGCATGAAGTCTGAGCAAAGTTCTGTATCTTTGCAGTATGGTTACAATAGGCTTTTGCATTGTTTAGCCACAGTCTTTGTCTGTCTAAGTATATATGCCACTATGTGTAATCAAATATTGATTAAATAGACATTGTGCATCACCACTGTCTCTCTGGTTAAAGGTGTGGTCACATTTACAGTTGTTCAGTGAATTTTCACAGGAAATGCAGTCATTTTAATAGGAATATACATAGTCTGTAATTTGTATTTTTTTTATTTTTTTTTTTGACGGTGTAAGATTTCCCCATGTAGATTCAGCGTTGGTTTAAGTTGATCTCACACATTTGCATAGCTGACTGGCAAATATCAATAACAATTTCTCTTGAAATTTTGCAAATGTAACCACACCTAATGCATGTACATGCTGGATAAAGCAGTGCTACAATCCCATTATGTAGATTTAAAAAATAATAATAATAATAATATAAAAACAATTACTAATGCAATTTAAGTCTGACTAAAGCATTTATATGATTTAACTGTAAGATGTATCTACTGTGATTGGTTAATCATTGATGAAATAAAGATGGTGAAATAAACATACTTGTTTGAAATACATATAGATAAAACACAGTGTCTAGTAATACAAAACTGAGTAAAGTCAGAGATCAGTGTAACACCCACGCTGTTGCTGAGTCACTTGGTTTCTACTAGGAAATATTTTGGCTTGACTCATATATTGCTTAACTTTAGCATATTAAGTAAATGAGATGAAGTAATTCAGATGAGTCATAGCTGTTGTTTTCCATAAACGGTATCTGCATTGCCGATCACTGTGTTTTGCAGCGTGCTGAAATCCTTGCGATTCAGACTGAGATGTGAGTTTAGGTGCAAAAATCAATCTGGATGCATTTATATTCTGAGAGTATAACAGTGGAAAATAAGAACGTTTTAGGCAATATTTTCATTCTTATTTAATGAATATCTGTTGAAAGTAATGGGGGCGTTTATATTTAGCACTTTCTTTGAGTAAAAGCATAACAATAGAAAGATTTATATCTCCCTTGTAGAATGAAATTAATATTTTATACATTCATTTCTCCTCTCCCTTCGTGGCAGGTAATCAGTCTGACTGCAGCGAGAACAGAACAACCCATAAATGCTGATAGAGTGAATCAAACTCCAGGACAGTAGACTAAATAGAACGAACACCAACTTAACTTCCTCCTCACTGAAAAACAAAAACTGAGACAGTCCTCCACACTCATTCCATTCCTGACCCTTCGGCACTGGTCATTTAGCTTCGCTTTTAAAGTCTCTGTGACCGTGTGAGTGTGAAATGCCGCCCACCTTGACAGGGCAGTTCATTTCAAAGTGGTGGTCCTGCCTTTGTTCACTGAGCCATTCCTATGCATTTAAAAGACCATGAAGTGTTCTAAGCAAGCTTCCTCCCTACTAACAATGAGGAGCCTCACTGCTGGCCAGAGGAGTGGGAGGAGAGAGAAGACAGAGATGAGGGGAGAGGGGGAGGACTGGATAAGGGAGGGTAAACAAAGATTTTCAGTCTTGCTCTTTCTTTCTCTCCAACTGGCTGTGTTTTCTCACACTCAAACTCCTGCTATCTTTCTCCCATGGGAATGCATCTGGTTACAGAGAATCCTCCCTTTCCTACAGACACACTGCTTTCTTTATCTCTTATCTTTTCCCTCTCTCTGTGAAACCATTTTTTGTACAAATGTGCTGTTGAACTCAGTGATGGTTCAGTGATGTTCTTCGCTGAAGTATTCCATTATACCAGAACAGACAGAATAACAAACTACATATCTGTATGTACAGTTTTTTTTGTTTTTTTTTATTCCTAAAAGATGGCCAACTACAAATAGCACTTAAAAAGTAGTGATGGATCGAAATGTCAAATAGTTGACTATTTTGAGTTTCACAAATTTAATTGAATAAATGTGTTAAGTAAATAAAAATGATTTACAATATGGTTAAACATTTTGGGTAATAGTTGAAATGGTATTATAATTTAAAATTACTTCTTTGTTTTAATATATTTTACTGTGTTGACAAAGCTCATTTTTCAGCAGCCATTACTCCAGGCTTAAGTGTCACATGATTCTTTAGAAATCATTCTGATATGCTAATTTGGTGCTCAAAAATAATTTCTTACTATTGTCAATGTTGAAAATGGTTGTGCTGCTTAATATTTTTTTGTGTTAATAGTGATAATTTTTCTCCAGGATTTGTTTTATTAATAGACCGCAAAGAAAAGGGGGTTAAACATTTTCTTTAAAGGACAGGGAGAGGTTTGCTCAGTATAAAATAAATAAATAGAAATCAATGGAAAATATCCACTATGCTAAAAACTAAGCTTGTATGTTGCTGCGCGTGTGCACGAGTGTGAGCTACACATACGCGTGTGTGTTCATGCCAGGCTTGTGTTTGGTGGGTGTGGGAGTGGAGGGAGGTCATTATCCTAAGCTGTGTTCATTCACCGTCAACTCCATGCTGCTTAGATGAAGTGCCATGGTTCACCGAACATTTTGTTTTCAAAAGCAGCTCTGTAGAATCTACACTCAGTCGGCCCTGGGATCGATGGAGGGATAGATTTGGCTTTGCCCCCTTCCAGTCTCGTTGGGCTTCTGTTTGAGTGGATTTTAATTGGCAAGCGATTCTTCTGTAACTGCAGGGCTCTGCTGCCCTTTACTGTCATTTATATGAACTGTATGCAGAACTTAAAAGAAGGAAGTGGGAGTTGGGAAGGAAAAGAGAGAGAAAATGTCTGCTAACGACTTGACTTGGTCGCTCTGGGATACTTCAGTTTTCAAATGACCACCTCCACTTCATTTTTCTCCTTTATTTCAAGCTAGAGGCCCTGAGAGAGAATACGTGACTTCAGAATGGATATTGGCCTTTACGGAAGCTTAAGGCTGTAAAACGATAGTACAGACAAAGCCAAAGAGGAAAAACATACTGTTGCATTTGGTACAACAATGGAGAGAAGAGGAAGCCTTTGTTGCACTACATTCAGTTGTGCTCTTGGTTCCTAAATGTGCCTTTGTTAATCGAATTAATACCGTTAATGATCTGACTGGATGCAGTATTTTAAAGAGTGCAGGCCTGTGTGTGTGTGTGTGTGTATTGTAATGTCTTGTGTTCTACTGTTGAACAGGTGCTTCTTTTGTTTTTCCTTGATGGGAAAAAAGAAAAGATAAGGAACAAATGGTCTGGTTCAGTGTCTTAATTTATATTTGTGAGATGTTATTCTTTCCTGAAATGCATGTGTGAATGTGTGGCGTAAATGTGAAGTTCTAGTCTAGCATTCAAAAGTAGAATAATGAGAAATTGAAATTCCTAATGTGTTTTTGTTGTCTTATCTTTCCACAGAATTCTGTGTCCATTTGTCGATATTGTCTACTGGATTCCAACTGTGAAGAAACACTATAACGTTCCTGTGCAATTTTATGAAGAGACTTTCTCCCATAAGAGCTAGCCTAAATATTGTGTACAAAGTCCAGTTGCAAAGCTTTTTTTCTGCTGCAAGTTTGCCAGTTTTTTTTTAACTTCCTACTTGGAAGTTTTAAGTACATTTATGCCTCATCCTTCATTTTGTGGAGTATCAGAACTTGGGCTTCACCGTGAAAACCAAAAGAACTGCAACGCACCCTGAAGTCCAGTCTGCTTTCATCGTAACCAGCATAATCCTCATCTTCGTCTCCCACATTTGTGTACTCTGACCGTTTTTGTAAAATGCTGATGCCATGCAAGCTAAAATAGATGCGTATGGCTGTCTTAATTTGCATACTGCATGAAGGATGAGTGGAAGATTTTGATTGGGAGAACAACAAGAGTCTCAACGCATGATTGGAGATGTTAAGATACTCCAGGAAAAGTACCTCATGTCCTGATATGTATCTACCTTATATTCTCCCATGTTGATGTTAAAAAATAGACCTTGCTCAGAAGAAGAAAGGCTGATACGGACTCTTAGACTGATAAACATCAAAAAAAGGAAAGAAGGAAACATGAGCAAGCATTTAAGTATTTGTCCTTCACACATCTGTACGAGGAGGACAGGCTGATGCTGAACTGTTCCTGTTGAACAGACCTTAGCAGCTTGGTGTGAAAATGGACACGGGCACAGTGTGTCCCAAGGTACACATGCCAGCTCTGCGTTTGCGACTAAGCGAGTGCGGGAGAGGCATGTCCCAGCATGTCCGTCTGACCCCACTCTTCACCCAATCATACTCCCACCCCCTCAAAAATAAATAGCGTGAGCATGCCCTTTGAGAAAGCACCAACAAACACGGTCCTTCCAGCTTCTGATGACTGGCCAACTAGTTTTACGTTTCTCCTGCACAAGACTTCAACTGTGTGAGACGCTTCTGTTTTGCTGTTTTTGCCTGTACTATTCTAAGCACATACAGTCACGTAAACGTGAACGACAGAAGGAGAGAGAAAAGAAGTGAGAGTCATTTCGTCACCCTGCGAGGGAATGCAGTCTCTATGGCAACAACAATGAAACTGTAAATTAAAAAAAAAAGGACAAGAAAAAAAAGTGCAAGAAACTGGTTGTCTGGCTTCACATATTTCAGTGTCTATTAATAGTCTTAATTTATTATTTTTTAAGCTGTTTGTTTTGTTTGATCCATTGTGTATTAACAATAATTTTTTTTTTATTTATTGTTAATTGTTCTGCTTGCATACATGTTTGGATGTGTAGAAGTTGACAGGTTTTTGTACCGCGCATGGCCCAAAACGCTCTGTGTTCCTGCTGCTCTTTTGCACATTTACATAAGGTCATTTTGACTGAGCAGGTGGAATTTGTAGTGGTCAGCGAATTCTTGAGCCTTTTTCTCATCTGATCAAAAACAGGGAGGCTTGGAGGTCAAAGGTCATTGACAGGATAAGAATCGTCCGAATGACGTCAAGAGGTTCAGATTACCCAGGGTGGGCAGGTCAGCAGATGGGAGAGTTGGGTAGTGGTTTTGAGAGTTTGGGGGATGGCTTTCTTCAAAATGAAGGGCCAATTCACCCAAAAATGAAGATTGTCATCTTGTACTCCCTCTCAAAATTGTAATTTTTAGGTGAACTATCCCTTTAAATTTTACCCAAATGAATCCGGTTCTTTAGATTAAGTAATTGAGATGTGCTGATGTGCTTTAACCACAGTTCAATTCATCTAGTCGTGATGATTCTCTGACCTGCATCAACTGTTTGTGATCTTATACAATATAGAATGACCTCAAACCTCCATCGAAAAAGCATTACATTTCGCTTACTAGAACATTAGCGTAGTTTAGCAAGTGCTTTCGACAAGTGACCCCATGCCAAACTGGGGTCAGTATTCAGCCTCTGTAAATCTGCTCTGCATCCATCACTCTGTCAGTACTGAAACTAAGACTGACACAGGGTATCTTTGGGTTGTAAGGGTCCTGTAGTGCTATCTGAGGAATGTGACATCCGCAGTTGCTCTCAGAACAGCTGGAACTGTCACCAGCATGTTGTAACTTTGACTGTCCCTTACAGTTCAGCAATGCTGTTAACATTATGATTGAATTAGGAATATGTCACAGTCACTTTGCTGGATACACTCTTAAAAACACAGGTTCCAAAAAGAATTTTTTGCAGTGATGCCATAGACAAACCATTTTGGGTTCTTCAAAGAACTTTTCGATGGATAGATTCTTCCAAGAATCTTTTTTTCTCAGTTCGGAACGTTCCACAAATGCCAAAAAATCAGCTGCGATAGCTTCCCATTGTGCCACAGTACAGCAAGGGAGAAACTCTGGCTTCAGGGCTTTCCAAAGTGCTTTACAGACCTCTGAAACGATGGAGGACACTGTGCACGGCGCCAGTTTGTAGCTAGCTGCTACAGTCTGTTAGTTAGCACCAGAAGCTAACACCCGAAGGGTCACCGCCAGTCTTTGCCGAAGATCAATTGGCATGCCATGGGTACACTGATGCGAAATTAAAGGCTGTAAACGACGAACCAAATCGACTTGCTGACATGCGAATATATCGGAAATGCATCTGTTCATCTATGGCCCGCATTTGTTTAACAAGCATGACAAATTCTCCATCTTGTTGTCTCGTCTGGTGCAATGGTCATACAAACCATCTTCTCTTCCGCTGTTGTAACTTTTTTTTTTTTTGTCGCTTTAAACGAATTATCTGTTCTTCGATGGTTAACAACTCAAGCTGCAAAAGTAGTCTCTTTCTATTCGCCGCCATCACCGCTCCTGCTTCTTCTTCGGCTTCTGACTTGATACTATGGGTTACACCAGCAACATGCCTGTGGACACTGCATACTAGCGGTCTGCATGTGTAATTGCACATTGACGCGGACAACGACGCAGAAGTATAAATGAAAACCGACGCATAACCTACGCCGTAGAGGCTTTAAGTGTTTACACTGGACATGAATGATGCATTACAACAAAAGCAAATAGAGCCCTTTATAAACAGCAAAGCTGTCTACACTGGTTGTGACATGACAGACTATAAACTTATGCCCCTTTATGTTTCTGGCACACTCCACGCGATTTTGCTACTTCCGACAACAGTACAAATGGATTCAGAACTTTTGTTTCGCATTCATTATAGACGCCAAACTATGTAGACACCGTGTTAGTATGAAGAACATTTCTAACAATAATCTAAGGAATAAAGAACCTCAATACAAAACCTTTATTTTTAAGAGTGGATAGTTGCTACAGCCTGTGACATAAAAAGTGATGATTTCATCGGGGAAATTTAATGATGATGACTAAAATGGTGTTTATTATGATAAAGCTGAATCCCAAAGTTCTTGAAATAACTAACAGTGATGTATACATAAGGGCAAAGACCATAGTGCTTTCATGTCAATGCCAAATGTACTGCCTGTAGAGATGATCTGTCTGTTTGAATATTCACTGCAGAGCGACACAGTGACAACAGTGTTCGGGAAGGTTGAATAACACCACTGACAGTTTGCTACACTATAGCTGTTGTGACAACACTGTTCTACATGCTACAAACCAGTTATATAGCTTTAAATTAATAGAATATAGTATTCCATGTTGTTCAATTGCACAGCGACTGCAAAGTTGAAGCAAAGCCCCGAGAGAGGAAAATCGGTAGCAAGCATTTCACCCACAATCCCTCTTATCCCCTCCAGAAAATTCTTGCTTACAATATTCCGATTAGCCTTTAGGGTCTTTCACCCCCTCCATCGTTGACCCCCTCCTTCCCCCTTCTAGAATACCTCTTCACAGAACACTGCACACTCTCCAGCCAATCAAAAAACCCCATTCTGCCCCACTCGCATAGCACAGTTGCCACAGCGATGGTCAATAATCATTGCCCCCTCTCCATTTGAACTACAAAGTGTTTTGTTTTTCCTCCTCCTCTTCCTCTTACTCCTTTGCCCTCCCTTCATCCCTCTCTCCTCCTGCTGAAGGGAAAGATTGATTCAGACTCATAAGCCTGTGTGCATTTAGAACTCTTAAACGCTGTATGCCTTCACAAACAGACACATTGCTAAAGCACTGTCAATGTTGGGCTGTACTGTTGTTTTTGTGGGTGTCATTTTTCTTTTCATTTCTATATTTGTCGTGTTATATAATTGTATTATTTTCTCAACCACTGCGGTTAACATTATTTTGTACAAGTGATTTTTTCACAATGTGAAATTCATGGCTAAATAAAGATAAGAGTTTTTCCTCTTGATAGTATAAAAGCTTGCATTATTCAGGTTTTCCTGATTTGTCAAAAATAACTTCAGTACATGCTTTTATGATCCTGAACTAAGTTTTTGTCTCTCTTATGTAAAGAAATTAAGCTTTTAATTCCAGCATGGCTTATTTGGAGCTCATTAAAACATTTCTCACATATCTGGCCAGCTTTATATGGCAGGCAGCACTTGTCTGTACAAAGTATTAAATGGGTGTGTGTTTATTAAGAGCCCCTAAAAATGTACAGAAAAGACTGAGATCATCTCGTCGTGTGTGTGTCTGCAAGACAGGAAGTAACAGCCATACATGACCCATAAGATACTTTCCGTTTTATTCCAGTGTTGCCGTGGCAACCCTGACCATTATCTGGAAATTCTGGCAGCTGATGTGAAACATGAAAATTTAAAAAGACCTCCTTTGCCACAGGCCTCCTTTTCTTGTCCTCTTTACATTTTTCATGGAAGTTCCTCCTATGTTCTTTATCGTCCTCTTACCTTGTTCCTGTAATTCCATAATGGATATCAAATAACCATGCATGGTCTATTTTTAACCATTCCAAACATTTTGCATCCTGCCCACAATAACTACCAGGCATACCATGAGTAAACAGACACACAGTGATGCACAATGTTACAAACCTGCTCGTCCTGAGGACAGGAGTGTTTACATTCTTGTGATAAAGTGACTCCCTTTCAGTAGGTTAAAGAAAGACCAGTTTTACAGGCTCTTGACACATACCCAAGCAAACTATGGCAAGATGATAAGGATGTGCTTAATCACACCCTGAGAAAACCATAAAATTCACACTTCTCACAGGCTCATATAACCCAAGTGATTACAATATATCTCCATGATAATAACATGTTGTCTTAGGATAATAAATATTAATGTTAATATTGGAGATATTATATGGATTGTGTAATGGCATGGTCATTTCCTCCAATCAAAACTAATTACATATAAGTAACACTGCATATACATGCAATAAACACAGTCATGTGATATCGTGTCCCTCGTGTTCCTGTTGCCAGGCAACATGTCTATCAGTTCCAGAGAGCTGTCACATACGCTGTGTTTTTTGCCATGGTAAGAGCCTCATTGAGATGTCACGTGGTCTCTTGGCCAATAATAGGTTGCTCTGAGTGAAATCTGATCCGATCATCAATCAGGTGTAGAGCACCTATTCAGCCAATGGCTATAATAAAAATAGCAGACTAATTGCAAAACAAGTGTGTCTTTCTCTGCTGGCATTCTCTAATTAACAACACTCATGGCCAGTCTTAAACCCTTATCATTCAGTGTGGTTTCTTAACGGAATAGTTCACCCAAAAATGAAAATTCTGTCATTAATTACCCATCCTCATGTCGTTCCAAACCTGTAAAACCTCTGTTTTTCTTCATAACACAAATTAAGATATTTTTAATGAAATACGAGAGCTTTCTGACTCTGCATAGACGGCAACGCAACTGAAACATTCAAGGCCCATAAAGGTAGTAAGGACATCGTTAAAGTAGTCAATGTGACATCAGTGGTTCAACAATAATTTTACGAATTTTACGAAGCTTTGCTCTACAAGACCTATGTTGACCGAAGTTGACGCTTTTGTTATTTGCTTGATTTCTTCTATTTATGGCGTCGTGCCAGATAGCCACTCCCACACCAAAACCTCATTTGACCGAAATACCACTTCCTACGTCATGATGTAATTAAATGTCAAACCGGACAAGGAGTTTGGGATCGGATATTTTATGAGAAATCTCTCGAGTACAAAGAAAATCATAAAAAGGGTGATGTCTGGTGAAGAATCACGGCAGTCACAAAGATACAAGGTATGTGTTTTTAGTTTTACACTACTGCAGTGCGTTGTGACAGAGAGGACTGTTCTGATTGGCTGTGTTTGGTGGTCGATTGTGTCACGTCACGCTCCGTTTTCGGTGGTGAGTGACAGAAATAGAATTGCCTTGTCATATCGCGAGCACGATATTTATAATATATCAGTCTATTAGCTACATTTCTAATATTTCACCATTTTCCTCAAGCATAAAATTGTGTTATAAGGAAATGGATATTCTGTATTGAACCTTGTGACTGATATCAGTTTGAAACCCACAGAATAAATAACACATGTTTCAAAAACAAGAAGATGACATGACCACAGAATCTTCATTATTGGCTAAACTAATCATTTCAGGTTCCATACCAAACCAGAACCTCCTATAATGTGACAGTCAGTCATGTTTCGGTCAGTTTCAGGGTTAAAAGCAAAATATATTCCCAAATGACCAATATAAACTGTAAGACCACACATATAGAAAATGCCCTTATATTGACCTTTGAGGAAGGTTAGCTGCCTTTAGACGTGCCTGTTTGTGATCAGGCCCACCTGCAGCACATTAAAAAAGAAGAGGAAGAGAGGAAAGAGAAAGTGACCGTGTAAACAGAGCGATGGATGGAGAGAGAAGGCAGCAGAGGAGGGGTGGGTCTCAAGGGGCTTGTGATTGAGAACACACACAAAAGCCTGGAATCATCCGAGCCTTTTCCCTCTCTCCCTTTCTCCTCCAGAGCCTTGCTGCACTCTTTCACTAAAGAGCTCTTTGGATCAGTATTACGAGGCCTGCGCTGAATATCCTCTCAATAGCTTTTTCCCCTCTCTTTTGCATATCTTCATCATTTGGTTAAGATTACCCACCAGCCGCTGTCATTATTATCCTGTGACTCTAGGAGAATTTTGACTGTTGGGATGAATTTTGAAAGCATTATTGAGTGATGTAGGTAGCACTTAATGTTTGTATTTAATTTAATTCAGTTCAGTTTACATTTTAATAATACCCTTGTATAATCAATTAGCTTCCCTTCATTTTCTAGAATTCAACTCTTTGTATGTGCACATTTTTAGTTTTACACTGCATTGTTATTACTGTCTCATTTAAACTGCTGTCATGAACTGGAAACGCCTCATTATATATCAAAACACTATCGCCCTCTCCATTAAATCTGCTGTGATTATTTGATTGCGATAAATGGTGGTAAATTGTTGCTTAAATGTCATTATTTTGTACTTGGATACTGTTTATTATTCATTGGCTTTGAAAACATAGCCAGGCCCAAAACCACAGCAACACATACTGATTTAATGCTGTTTTTCAGGGCCAAAGAAGCTGTTAAGTTGTAAATCTCTTTCTTTTCTTTTTTTTTTTTTTTTTCTTTTTTTTTTGCGGGGGGCAGGGGTTTGGAGAGTTAGCGAAGTTTCTCTAAACCCATCTTGTCTCATTAATCCAAGAGCTGTTGAAAATGCTAGAGATACTCTGAGGACAGACAGGCTGTCATAACAGGAAACCTCATTTAAAATAACAGACTTGTGGAGTTTGCTTCACTGATCAGTGTGAATCAGTGAAGGACACACAGCAGCATGAACTAGTGAATCTCCACTCCAGCTTGAAACTGAAATAAAGAAAAGAGAAATTTATCAGGTTTATTGACCTTTAATTAAAGGAGTGAATGCTCATGCATCAGCTGGCGCGAGTGGTTTCACTCTTATCAGTCTCTGCCATTCTCGTTAAAGACGCTGCTCTTTAATGAACTGGAAAAGTAATTACTGAGGGAGGAATGCTGTCAATATCAGCCTGCCCTGATGCAGACATATATTGACTGTTTGCACTGTTGCTTTGATGAATTTAACATTAAATACTTGCCTGATGCTTAGTTAAGAAGGAGGTCTATGTACTTTACATGACATAATCTAGTAAAACTGTCAATTTATGACTTTTATGTGCCAAAGTCATTGATTTTTATCTACTTTACATTTTCAATCAAAACCAAATTTTCACTCTCTCTGATCAGTTCTTGTGGTAAAAATTTTAAGAGATATAGCAAAGAAAAAAAGTGTGTGTGTGTGTATGTATATATATATATATATATATATATATATAATATTTTTATTCTTCAGTCCAAGGAGTGATGTTCATGCTTAAGCCGAGTCTATTGTGAACAGTTCCCAAAAATTTGAGGTGAGTCTATTATGCACGGCACACCAAATTCATTTGTCATATCTCACGCTGGGATGATATGGACCAGTGAACTTGTAAAATAGTTATTGTGTTGCACTTTATAGAACAGAGGAAATTATATCATGTCTCTAAAAGAACACCAATTGGCTATTTTAATTTTTATGTTTGACAAAAATAAAATAAAATACGCTGTATACGGTCAGGTTCACTAAAAGTTTACATTTTCATGTCATTATGTGGCTAGAAAAAGATGCAAATAAGAAACATTTGCAATAGGCAGCCATTAAAGTGTGTGTGTGTGTGTGTGTGTGCAGGATGTGTTGGATGCACAGAAAAACAGACCAAATCAACAGCTTCCTTGCAACACCCCTCAGTAAAAAAACACTAATAAGAGGCGGTGTCCTTAATCTTAAGGAGCTGAATCGGTCAATGACGTATTAAGGTAGGATAGCCACTGTTAATGAGGCAGTGTAAAACACACACAAACCCAAAGGCAGCCTCCGAGGCACCAGTTTGTGTTGTTAATAGGCTAAAGCACCAGAGGCTTTAGATTCTTCACTGGGACTGCGGTCTGACGTTTGGGGGCCGCCTTCCCTTTCATCAGTTAAATGAGCTGCTCCCTAATTAGACAGCACGCGAGCAGATGGAGTGTGTGCGAGCGTGTGTTTGGGTGGGAGGAGGAACCCGGAGAGTTTGGAATTAGTTAAGTATCATAGGAAATCCAATACCTGTTTGGAATTATAACATTTCTTGAACAATTCCTCTCCGTGACACTTTACCTTGTAGCCTTTCTATGCACTGCACTTTCTATTCTTCTCCGCAGTGCTCAAAGAAACACTACTGGGGATCCTTTTTATAATGTTTTGTCGTCTTGATTGTTGTGTATATGCGAGTATGTGCGCGTGAGTCCTGTATCTCCCATGGTGGCTTATTAACTGTAGGCTGTCGTGACAGGCTGCCGAGACTCTCCAGTGAATGTTTCTTTGAACTTCTCCCTCTTCCATTCTCGCTTTCAGTTTCTCTATTTCCCCCATCTCTTTTAAGGTATCAGTGTCTCTTTCTAATTTATTCTCCCTTCATTTTTCCTGCCTGGTCTGGCTGTGTGGCTAAATAAGATCCAGAATTTTTATTGCCTTGCAAGTTGTAAAACAGAGGAATTTAGAGGTGTAAGCAGGGAACACAAACATGCATTCTGAGTGAAAAACTGTGTTCTAAACAGATTTGCTTGATTGAGACCACACACATACAAATGGCAAAAGTCATATGGCAAACATACAACATATCTGGCACACTCTCAGACAGCCATGTCTGCGTTAGATTCTTGTGTACATGCATGTGTAAACACACCTGATGGACACATTTCCACAACTATGGACTGTAACAGGGCTGATGAGATGTGAGACGTGCGGATCCAAGTGCAAGCTTTTATTGTGAAACATGGTCACATACAGGCAGGGTCGAACAACGACAAATAGGTATGGCATGGGCAAGACACAGAGTAATCCTAGGACAAGTGTGGGTCGATGATCGGCGAACAATATCCAAAGGGCAGGGCAGAGAGATAGTCCAGGTACACAGATATAATCCAAGCAGGGGCAAACAGAGTCTGAACGGTGAGACAGGGGTAAATACAGGGAACACAGACTAGAAAACAAGAAACAGATTCCGTATCGCAGCTAACACTAGGGGAGTGAAAAACGAAGGACAATACTGGAACTGAATAGAAACATGGAATGGCACAGTAAGGTAGCTAGCGCTTGAGGAGTGCTATACGCAGATCAATACTCGGCAGTGTAACTGAAGAAGTCCATGGCTTAAGTAGAGTGTGTGATTGTGTAATGAGTCTCAGGTGTGAGTGTGTGATTAGGGAGATGGCTGCTTGTACTTAGTGCAAAGAATGATGGGAATTGTAGTCCGTGGGTGACGTGCAACAGTAGTGTAGTGCAAGACTCAGTGTAATGGAATAGCGACCTCGGGTGGCCAGCGGACAGAAGTCCATGAACCAGATTCATGACATGGACAGAGAGTTAAATTAAGAGTTTACCCAAAAATGAAAGGTGTGTCATCATTTACTTACCCTCATTGTTCCAAATTTGTGTGACTTTATTTTATTTTATTTCATTTTTGTGGAACAAAAAAACAAGATATTTTGAAGTACTTTGGTGGTCTAAAAACCTTTTGTTCCTTAGAAGAAAGTAAGTTATGCAGGTGAGTAAATGAGTGTTATTTTATTAATATTTATATATTTATGTTTTAGTTTTATTCATGCTTGTGAGATAGCATTAGTTTTTATGTTTATTTTTAATTATTATTTTTATAATTTTAGTTAAATTTCTAGTAATTTTATGTGCTTTTGACATTTTTATTATTTATTTTTAAAATAATATTTTGAAATACATTTATTTTAATTTTAATTCCATGTCAGTAATTGCATAAAATGTTTTTAAGTGTGTGTGTGTGTGTGTGTGTGTATGCTACCAAATGTCCCCACAAGGATAGTAAAACCTGAAATTTTTGACATTGAGGGGACAGGCCTGCGGTCCCCACGAGGGAAAAATTGATTAAAAATAATAAATTATGTTTATCTGAAAGTGTAACAACGCAAACAGGATTTCTGTAAGGGGTAAATTTAGGGTTAGGGTTGGGTTTAGGGGATAAACAATATTGTTTGGTCAGTATAAAAGTAATAGAAGTCTTTGGAAAGTCCCCACAATTCACAGAAACAAAGGTGTGTGTGTGTGTGTGTGCGTGCGTGCATGTCTGGGTGGAACCTGTGGACTCAGTAATCACATTTTCCATTTAAGGACTTGAAGATCTCAAAGTTTACTAACACGGCTTGACAAATTGGTGGACAGCTGTAAAAGAACAACACTTCACTGGACGCTGGACATCGCTGATTATTTGTTTTGTAAACACCAGGGTTATTTAACAAGGGTTAACGATGATGTGTGTTTACACAAACAAATGTCTGCTGGATGAGTCAAATCATTTGAGTGAGACGAAAAACAAAGTGTACCGACAGTTCACACGCACCAAGATGACACTATGTCTGGACCGTCAGGACGGCATGTAAACAGGCCACGCTCTTGGAAAACATTTCAACACTGAAGTGCCACACTATGGACAAACTACCATCCAAGCAAATGCGCTTTCTCAGTGCATGGTTAGCCATCTCCGCTGTCATGTTTCACTATGTTTTTTGTTCAATTCAGGTCACACATTTAGCATTTGTGTTAGATAGATTAGAATGGATTAGAATGATTGATAGGATCGATAAATGTAGCATGCTTGAGTTGTTGAGGTGACCGTGTTTAAGTTAGATTGTAATTGGCAGAAAACAATTACTGCACAGACGGTTTTATCCTAATCTTAGGCTAATCCCTTTGTTGTTCTGATATTAGCTTAGCAAGAGATCTGATGTAGGTCAACGCTTCTGATGCTTGCGTGAAATGTGTTTGGACAAAGTGTTGGGTCACAAAAAAATTTGGAAGAAGACGTGATGTTGGTTAGGAAATAGGAATAGGAAAAAGATAGATATGAATGAGTTAATATGGATGAAAATAGACCATATTCTTCATATGGGTAAAATCTTCACTTTGATCTTATGATTAAATCTGATTAAATGAGAATATGGTTTAATATGAGCATAAAATATTCAAGATAGATTAAATTCTGCATATTGAATCATACTTAATCATATGAAGTGACTAGAGCGTGTTTCCTCTCTGCACTAAAGCACACTTCAGCTTCCTTTGCTAAAAGCTTCTCATTTTGAGGCTAATTCATTTTAAATTACGAGTGGACTCCTCTTTATCAGACTGCAGTGTTTACGAGACTCTTATTTTCAAGTATTGATATAATAAATCAGGAGATTCTCAGATGTAATATAATTGATTATGTTTGTTTACTTTCCAGACTGATGTGAAACTATCACAGAAATGACTCAAGACTAACATCGATGTGATTCTACGTTATTGTAGAATCTACTCAATATTTGAGTGATTAGAGTGTCGCGGTGTGTCCTACTACACCTCACTTCCTCCCATTCTCTCTCTCTCCCTCTCTCTCTCTCTCTCTCTCTCTCTCTCACACACACGCACACACAAACACTGTGTGTTTCAATACTACAATACCAAGTAAACATTTTCAGTTATCAGCTGCGCTCTGTTTTATGAGCCGTATCTGTTAACCGGTCTTAACGACAGTAACTTTAGCTTTGTACTAAAAGCTCAAAAATTATGAAAGGTGTGAAGAAAGAATGTTATATGTGTAAAGGCCTTATCATAAACAGTAGGTAACAGTGCACTGGTGGAAGCAGTAGTGAGTGTAGTGAGTGAGTTTCAATATACTATGTTTTACTTATTATTATAGTTCCATTATAAAAATTAATGGGACAAAAATATCAAAATAGAATCTCTCTCTTTCTTTCTCTCACTCACTTTCCTTTCATAACACTGTCCCTGAAGGAAGCAATAACCAAAGGTCCATGGCGTGAACATCTAATATTCCAGTGCTGATATTTTTATATGGCAATTTTTGCTTTATCCATTTTCTGGAACACTGAATTTATGGCTTTTGACATTTACAACCAAAGTGATCTGAGTGGAAAAACAGACATTGAACTGAACAAATTAAGCATGCCCAAGACAGACAGACAGAGAGAGAGGAAAGTAATGTCTTGTGTCACAGAGCCAATTAAATCCAGTTTCTCTTTCAAATGGTCCAATCACAGCTGGGGCAGTGGACCTAAATGGAGTTTTTGTCTCTGACCAGAAAAACAAGTCCTCTCTCAGGCTGGAGGTCACATACCTGCTGTTCACAAATCTTTTTATTATCGTAATTGTATATGACCACACTAATGTATGTATTTAAAATATTTACAAAACACTCTAAAGATGGTTCTGAACAGTACCAGATATTTGGCTTATATACAATACAATACATACAATAGCAGAACCTTTTTGGTGTTAAATAGGACCCTTTTTATAAGGTTCGACAAAGAAACATGCTTTTAAAAAGTGCTATAAAGAAACCTAATGGTGCTATGAATAACATTTTAAGAAGATTCATATTTCTTTTCTGCTCTACTAGTTTGAGATTTTTATGTACATGAGGTTGTTTGGTTTAGTACTGATTGAATGATTATGCTTACATTATCCTTGCCTGTATATCGATATTATTGATGCATTTGATATTATTTGTCCCTGTCAAATAAACCTGAAAAAAAGGAAATTATTAAACAAATTATTAATTTTACAAATACAAATAACCATCATTGCAAATAACTATTGCAGGAAAGGGGTTCTTCAGGATGGTATAATTCTAGCTGTAAAGAACCTTTTTAAAAAAACACCTTTTTAGTGTATTTTATATACAGTATTTTTATTTGTTTTTAATAAATATTAACATTTCACTTTGAAATGTTTACATTTCTTAAAAAATACATTTATTTTATAGTTTATTATATATTATAAAGATTATAAGGTCATGTAAACACCTGAAACAGTGTTCTTTTATCTGGTAAAGGTCATTAAGGTCTGAGGAATACCTACATTTGACCATTTGCTTGATTTTAATTTGTGTGTAAACATGATCACAATTATCAGCTTATTGACTGTACACATGTCTGTTTACCTTTTTATTTATTTATTTATTTATTTTACCTTTTTTATGGCTGGTGAAGAACCTGGTGAATTAAAATACCAGGTAAAAACAGATTTCTTGCATTGTTGAGTTCATATAATCTGTTGTTATTTACCATCTCTCAAATTCAAACACCATTTTGCCACTTTTTTAATTACTTTTTTTTTTTTGGAAAAGCCAAGTTCAAAAATAAATATCATACCTAAAACATATCTTAAATTTGATCATTGATTTACCATTATCTTTCCCAAACAAAAACAAACAAACAACAACAACAAAATAATCTTCATGATGTAGTTTATATACAAATAGTCTTTTTAGTCTAACTAAGTTCAAGTTAAAAGTTCCTTTTTATTTTTTATTTGTTTATTTGTTTGTTTGAAACACTCTCCTTCATTTATAGAGAAAGGGAGCAGACAGTTTGAAGCTGCTTTTGACCGCTCCACAGTCCACACACAAACACACACATTTAATCATTTCCCAGCCCAATATGAGGCCCGTTTTCCCAGATAAGGTTCTTCCTCAGAGGAATTCCTCCTGATCAGGTCAGGTCTGGTCTCTGCCTTTGGTGCTGTCTGTGGGGAAGCTGCTTTATCAGTTCACCCCAAGTGTCTCCCCTGCCACACAGCTTACTCATATCTCTCAGACAGCTGATAGTGAAATCAGACTCATCTTAACTTTGTCTGCCATCCTTACTTTTATTCTTTCTGTCCCTGCCTTGTTCTTTCTCCCCTTCCGTTTTTTTTTTTTTTTTTTTGTACCTCAGTCATACATTTTCTCTCCCTCTCTCACTGATTCTGCGTCTTAGATGTTACTGGGAGTTCACATTTAGTCTCTCTGGCCCAATATCAGGAAGGTTATCCAAAGGTCAGGACTTCATCTCCACATTTCCTGTAGCTGCAGGAGGATCATGTGTGTTGGCGCTCATGACTCTTGTAATTTTAGTGTGTATCAGTCCTTGTTCTACAACAACAGTCCTGTTGTGTGACTTGCAGTACTCTCAGTACAGAGGTCAAAAGTCAGAGGTTAAAACAAGGGCCTTTACAGCCCCAGCACTGCCATCCTGTGTCCTCCCATTGCCTTTCAGTGAGACCATATGGATTTTGGATTGCTAATTGTATTTCATTATGCCTAGTTTTGTTTGTATTTTTGTATTTCAGCACATCTTATATGTAAATAACCAAAATCGTTTGATTCTTTGTTTTTCAATTGACTTGTTGAAATGTTCCATAGATAGTATTATATTTACAAAGCAGGGTTACTTATTATTTATTAACCTGAAACAGTAGTAGGAATGTGTTGCCAATCGATCGGACAATTACAGATTAACCATCTAATAGCAGGGTTATTCACATCCGTCTCAACTGTGTTTATACGTGCTATTAAAAGACAATGAATCAACCAAAATTTTTATTTAGTTTGCATACGTTTGAGAACTATGCCATCCAAATCTTTCCCTCTCATGCCTTCTTTTTATCTGTCTGTCTGTCGCTCTCTCTCTCTACCTTCTTTTTTAAATGTTTGCCATGTCCATCTGGCTGAGAGGCAGATAGATGAGTATGATGATATAGCAATGAAGGACTGAGAAATTGTTTACGAAAATGAATTGTCAGTGCTTAAAGTCATAGGATGACTGTACTTAATTTGCTGTTGTGGGTGGATGTTTTGGGTGAGTAATTGAGCAGGCACATGTTTATGTGAATCTGAACACTGCGTTGATTCAAACTATTACTTAGAAACGGGCGACAAGGTTTTTCATAAAAATATATATCTTATCACTCGCTTCTAAGCACCTTTTTTGAATGAATGCACAGCCAGTGTGTTCACGTTCACACAAACATGCAAATTTACCCACCCATTCGTTAGCACCCCCCTTTTCCTCTTTAAATCACTAACATGTGTTTTGGAAAAGGGCCCCAGGCCAGACAGTTTAAAGGCACCCAGACAAACCAGCTTCAGAGAGTCATCGACCGCAGACTGGAAACCTTTAGCCCAGCATCCTTCTGATGTGACAACAGCTGATTCCATAAACCCTCACGTGCTGAAGACCTCCAGACCAGACTGCGTGTGAATCATGATACATACGCCGGGTCAGTCTGAGACTCTGCAGGGGCTTCATGTGCTCAGCATCATCTTAATCCAGGAACAGTGAGCTTTCGGTGAGAAATCAGCACACATTACCAGACTGGGTATAAGTCAGCTCCAGGAAACTGGTCCTTTGTGAATTAGTGGACAAGTCTACAAGAAACAGAACCAATGAGTCTATTGATTGCCTGTCTAAAACTGGTCACAGAACTTAAAACCCTGTTTACACCTGAAGTTAAGATCTTTCATTTTATATATAAAGAGCTAAATAAAGGTGTAAACGGTGTTCAAAAGATTTGGTGGTAGTCAAAAATGTATCTGGCCTCTTTCATTGTTGTGTAAACAGTAATCCGGTTCGATGCATCCTAGGCAACAACAAAATACTGCCCACTCAGCTGTCAGTCATTCTTAGTACTAAAACAATGGTTTTAAACTTTGCTGGTAATGTTTAACTTATTGCTTGAAACATTTGAAAGCATGCATACATCTACATATCAAAAATTTGGGGTTAAGATTTTTTTTTTATATATATATTTTTAAGAAATTGATACCTGTATTCAGCAAGAATGATCAAAAGTGACAGTAAAGACATTTATATCATTACAAAAAAAACTGAATATTCTATTCATCAATTCTATTCATCATTGTTTCCTTAAAAATATTAAGTAGCACAACTTTTTCCTGAGCAGAAAGTCAGCATTTTAGAATATTAGAATGATTTCTGAAGGATCATGTGTGGCACTGAAGATTGGAGCAATGGCTGCTAAAAAATTCAGCTTTGGCATCGCAGGAATAAAGTAGAATTTAAAATATATAGAAAACGAAAACAGAGACCAACCCCTTCACAAAACTTGATCACAAGTTAACTCCAGTGATCTGGCTCATCACCTCTTGTGATCATCTGAGATACATCTTAATACTACTGAAGACCAGACCTAATAGAATAATAGCTTTTCTGTCTGCTGTAGTATTTTTGGAAGTTGATTGTGGAATACCTGAAGCTAGTGTGTGTTTTTGATTTTATATATATATACACACCTCTGGGTGCATTTTTGAGTTATTGGTGGACTGGCCACCTAAACTTTAATGAACTGTGGACTGTTGGATGAAGTATCAGTGGACTGTTGGAGATTGGGGTCGGTTGAGGTTGCTTAAGTTGATGTTTCGAAGGTTGCCAAGGGGTTTGAAGTGATCGCTTTAGCTCTAGAGGGGGCAGTTAGTGATTTGCGGGGATTGCTGGGCAGAGCGGGAAAGGGGGCGGTGGTTCTCATTCTTAAATTCAGTGGGGTGCATGTCTGAAGGCCTCTCTGTTGGAAGTTTTCCTTTTAGGCAGAGGTTAATGGCAAGCATCCTGTGCTATTATGCTGCTAATAGGAAAGGTCAGAGGGCACATTTAACCCCCATTTCTTTTATCCTGCGGAGCCGCTAGCTGATCCACACTGTCATCTACACATTAGCTTCCGACTGAGAGACTCGTTTTCTCATACTGACTCAAACATACATGAAACAAACAGATACACATTGTTTACTAACAGTACTCAGACTTTTTCCCTACTTTTCAGCCTGTTGTTCAGTCTATTCAAGAATATTGCAAGATAATTGCTGTAGTACATCCAGTCTTGATTTGAAGTAGTAAACAAGAGAAATTAATAATTATGGTTCTTTGATCAAACTGAAAATAGGAGGAGACCACTTATTGCATTGTATTGCTTGAATGTAATAAATTCGATTATTCATTTATTATAATATGAATTTGTGTAAAAACAGTAGTTTTACACAAAAATAAAGCAACATTTCTGGAAGGATCATTCTTTTGATTTGATCGTTTTTATAGATTAATAGACTTTATTCATTGTGTTGTTTGTTTACCATACATTTTCTGTTATTTGTGCTTTACATGGGCTTACTCAGATCGTACTCAGTCTGAGACATTTGAACTGCATGTTCCTCAGCTTGTCTGTTCGCCTGATTTGTGTGAGATGGAAATGTTCTATTTAGTACAGCAAGAGAGCGAAAATTTGAATACGTAGACTGAGTCACTCATGTGTCTCTTGCTCTCTCTGTGTTTGTATGAGCCTCTGACTGACCCGTGTAATTGCTTAATTCATTTCTTGAGAAAAGAGACATACAAAGTAGAACACGGTCAGGGGCATCATGCATCAAGTTTTTGGAGGAGGCACCATGGCGGTCCTGGCTCATTTGGTGCCCTAGGCGAGATGATGAGAAAACACTTAGTATTTATTTATGTGCAAGATGTGTTAGTCTAGTGGCGGTGTTTTTAATTAGCGTGCATGGAGGCCTCGGTCCAAATCCAACTTTATATATACATTCTGACATTTTAAATTGATTCAAATAAATGCTGTTCTTATGAGATTTCTGTTTATCAAATATCCTGAAAAATGTATGACGGTTACAGCAGCACATCTGATTTGAACAATGAGAATAATAAGAAAGGTTTCTTGAGCATCAGCATATTAGATCATGTGACACTGAAGATTGGCGTAATGGCTGCTGAAAATTCAGCTTTGCATAACAGGAATAAATTGGTTTTAAAATTAAATTAAAGCTATTTGTACTTAACTTCCAAACACATTTACATACTGTACATATTTGCATAAAGATATTCATAATATCTTAATTCATTTCTGATATGACACAAAAGATGTCTCTTTCATTTTGGTATTTAATGTGGATGGTCAAATTACTTGTCACTGGAACTTTGATGAGTTGCATCAAGTCTGGTTAGTTTATTAGCATTTTAAAACAAATTTGACATATGTGACAGTATAAACAAGTTGTACACATGTAGCTTTATATATCCACACTCACACACGGAAATGATGTCATGTATATTATGTAAAACTTTCCGTCTCATCTAGTCAAACCATACGTGAGTGTCTTAACACGTTTCGTAAAATTGGACAGAGTTTTTCTTCAGTAAAAGTAATGGACACTGTTTTTTCTCCCTCCAGACTCTTCTTTCTCTCACCAATTTAACTCTTAGCTTTTAAAAATTTAAGAGTGATGACAAATGCAGCACATAGCAGCTGTTGACTTTTGTTAAAGCGACTTTAGCGCCTCCTTTTTGTTTTTATGAGCCACATCAAATGCAGCAGAATTTCAGCATCATCCCGCAAATAAACTCTAGATTTGCGTCTAGCGTGTAAATAATAGATCAGATTGTGTAATTAGGGAGTGTGCGCTCCAGTGATATGCACATGTGGAGGATTATTATTTACACTATAAATTAAAGGGGAGGAGTGTTTGTATATAAATATGAGTGTGTGAGAGATGAATGAACATTTGAGGTCAGTGTGTCATGGGATACGTTACCTACCAAACGGTAGTGGGTGGTCTGTACAGTCTCTTTAACTCAGCACGTTTCTCTTAAGCACTCTAAGCCGGTTCAACAGCCACACTAATTAACCAGAATAATTCTAATCTCTCTTACAGTTAGGTTTTTTACTTGTTTACCTTCTTTCCCTTCGTCTTGGCAGACACTAGAAAATTGGGGTCAGTGGAATTTCGTCACTAGAAAATTGGGGTCAGTGGAATACAACCAGGGTCCACCAAGCTTAGTGCTTAGCGCTGTGTTAAGTGTCAGAAACACTCGCCCCATATGACCCGGTCCAGTCTGAGTCGGGCTCGATGTTAACGTCCTGATCCGGGATTGGGTTCCTGCTAAACCGGGGGTCTTGTTTTGACAGATGATAAGATTACATTTCTCATGGTCTTTCAAAATCACATTGGGGGGGGGGGGGGGGGGGGGGGGGGGGTTTGACAGGAATAGAGAAAGAGAGGAATGTATGAAAATCAAAAACACTACAAACATTAATTGTTTGTTGAGTAAGCAGCTAATGGCCTAATTACAGTAATCCTCTGATAACCTTTGCCAAGGAATATCTCACAGCCATAAGCCATGGATCCGTCACATTTAAAAACACTGCATTCTCTACAAATATCAGATACACATCTTAAATCACAAATGCATCAAAAACATAAATCGCAAAATCATCCACAGCAGAAAAGGTCATGGCAAGATTTTAACTCTGAAACAATGCATTTCTTATGGACCTATTCACAACCAAAAATGATTTAATCATCCTATACAACATTTTTTTCATCCTATTATTTAAAAAAATCACCAATTATTAAGATTTAATTTGAATTCATTTATTTGAATGTTATTTATGTCATATCTAATTATTTTTTTAAACTTTAATATAGTATAGCTTTCTACATCTTTGTAGTTTAATCCTGATGAAAGACTATCTGCACTGAGCTTCCTATAAGAGCAAATTTTCTTTTGTTCAGACCATCTAATATGCATTGCAAATATACTTTTGTTTTATTCTTAGTGCATACCTTTAGTATGGAAACCTATTTTTGCCTCAGGGGATAAAACTAAGGTGAATAAAATGTAATTGAGTTATACTGAGAAACATTTTGAAAAGTAAAGTTTCAATTTTAAGATATAAAGTTACAATTGGGAGATATGCAGTAGTCACATCCACGAGTTTGCAGTGATGTATTGCTGATAAGAAAACATTCTAAATATGACATTTGCCAGATGACAACACGTACATAAAAAACTCCTGAGAACATTTACCATTTCATGCGATCCTGTTCTGTTATGAATTGATTAATCAAGTGAGAAGACAATATGCAGAGAGCGTGAAGCAGACCAGCCTAGACTGATGTTCAACAATGGCCTGCACATGTCTGCTTAATGTAAGAATAAACCGCTGTTGTTGGTTTTGAACATTCACTGTAGTACGTCTGAAAAAATAAAAGAAAAGGCAAGGTCGCATTCCTCAGAGTCGTGTGTTGACTCTTCTGGACAGATGGAAACTACAATCTCTCCCATTTAAAAGCACAGGGCCAATAGCTGCCAAAAGGAAAGGTTTGAAAATGACAAAATAATGATAGGAGTAGGAACGGAAAGAGAGAGAGAGAGAGGAGAATTAAGAGAAGGGAGTCTTAAGCCTTTTGTCAGGGAGCAGTGAGTGTGAAATACTAAAGGCAGCATTAGTAAGCCTTGGTTGCCTTTCTGGCTTAAGTATGAGCATTAGCTGCTCTGTTTATTGTTTGCTGGACTTAAGCCCCTTTGCCATGGTAGATATAACGTCTCGGTTACGTATGTAACCCTCGTTCCCTGAAGGAAGGAATGGAGACGTCATGTCGGATGACCGACAAATTGGGATCTCGCTTAGAGAGATCAGTCCACTTTGAGTGTAACTAAACGAGCCAATGCACATTGGCATGCGATGATTGCATCCAGCTGCCGCTTATCACAGCGTGAGTATAAGTAGGCAGGAGGTGCAGCGCATATTCAAGTTTTCACTGAGGAGTCAAGCTGGTGACCCGGCCGCTCAGAGGTAGTACAGAAGCCATGGCGATGGGACGTGATGTCTCCGTTCCCTCCTTCAAGGAACGAGGGTTACATACGTAACCGAGATGTTCCCTTTCAGTCGGTCACTCTGAGTCACGTCAGATGACAGACGAATTGGGATCCCTACCAAAGGGCCACGGATACTGCCCCTTCCACTGTCCCGTGGAAGCCTCCTGCGCCCCTTCTTTTTGGCGCAGGACAGGGCTTACCCCAAGAAGACCAGTTACTGTTGCTATGGCACTACCCACTCAGTAAGACTGGATAACACTGGAAAACGTACCCGTTCCACTTGAAACAGAAGCGCCATCCTTCTCGAAGGAGGTTCAGAAGCACTTACACATATGAACAACCATTTAGGTGCATATGGGAAATTAGAGGTGATTTTAACCCTCTAAGAAAAAATAGCAGAAGTTGCCGAGGAAACACGGACTCTGGAGTTATACCGTGGAATTACACATATGGGATACATTTAGGTCTCTATATATGGAACCCAGCCCTCTACCGGTTCTCACAGATTCATCGAGTGAGGGCCTGGCGCCAGACGCTCCGCTATGTCTGGCTGCCGAGGGGACGGAGGAGCTCAACAGGGTCTACAGTACGGACTCTCTGGAGCGGTTTTAGCAAGCCGACCTGAAACCGGAGCCTCTCAGTGCTTCTACTCGTTTGAGGTGAGAACACGGGAGGAAACCGGCTCCACACGAAGGCTATAGAATCTAGCGAACGTGTTAGGGGTCGCCCAGCCTGCAGCTCACAATATCTGCCAGTGATGCGCCGCGAGCCAACGCCCAGGAGGATGCAACACTTTTAGTAGAGTGAGCTCTCAACCTGAACGGGCAGGGCACACCCTGTGCCTGATAAGCCAGGGTGATGGCGTCCACTATCCAGTGGGCCATCCTCTGTTTAGAGACGGCATTCCCCTTCTGCCGGCCTCCGTGACAGGCAAGAGCTGGTCTGAGGCTGAAGCTTTGCGTCCTGTCTACGTAGGATTTCAATGCTCAGACGGGACAAGAAAAGTTAGGGCCGGGTCTGCCTCCTTCGGGGGCAGTGCTTGCAGGCTCATCACCTGGTCCCTGAAGGGAGTAGTGGGAACCTTGGGCACATAGCTGGGCCGGGGCCTCAGGATTACCTGGGAGTCACCCGGCCCAAACTCTAGGCACGAATCGTCAACCGAAAATGCGTGCAGGTCCCCTACCCTCTTGATGGAGGCCAATGCAAGCAGGAGCAGAGTTTTCATTGAAAGAAACTTCACTTCGACTGTCTGCAAAAGCTCGAATGGGCCCCGCTGTAGTGCTCTGAGCACTAGAGACAGGTCCCAAGAGGGTATAGAGGGGGGCCGTGGAGGATTTAACCTTCTCGCCCCCTAAGAAACCTGATGACCAAGTCATGCTTCCCCACCGACTTCCCTTCCACGGTGTCATGGTTGGCAGCAATCGCAGCCACATAGACTTTAAGGGTGGAGGGAGACAGCCTTTGCTCCAACCCTTGCTGCAAGAAGGACAGCACAACTGTGATCGGGCACTTCCAGGGGTCTTCTCAGTGAGAAGAGCACCATTCGACGAACAGGTTCCACTTCAAGGCGTAAGCGTGTCTCGTAGATGGTGCTCTCGCCAAAGTGATGGTGTCATCTACCTCTTGGGGTAGGTCACCTAGAACCTCCTTGTCCCGTCCAGGGACCAGACATGAAGTTTCCAGAGGTCTGGACGCAGGCCCCGTCTCTGAGTCAGTAGATCCTTCCTCAGAGGAATCTGCCAAGTAGGGGCTGTAACGAGGAGCATCAGTTCTGGGAACCAAGTCCGAGTGGGCCAGTACGGCGCCACGAGCAGGACCTACTCCTCGGCCTCCCTGATCTTGCACGATGTCTGTGCGAGAAGGCTCACAGGGGGAAACGCATACTTGAGAAGGTCCCGCGGCCAACTGTGTGCCAGTGCGTCCGTGCCGATTCTTTCCTCTGTCAGGTAATAAAACAACTGGCAATGAGAAGTCTCTAGAGATGCAAACAGGTCGACCTGAGCGAGTCCGAAACGTCTCCAAATCAGCTAGACCGTCTGGGGATGGAGTCTCCACTCTCCAGGGAGCGCAGCTTGTGACAGCTCGTGGGCTACCCAGTTGTGCAAGCCCGGAATGTGAATGGCATGAAGCGACCTCAGATGCTTCTGACTCCAGAGGAGGAGGTGGCGGGCGAATTGCGACATGTGACGGGAGCGTAAACCACCTTGTTGGTTGATGTGGCAGAATGAGTTCAATTCAATTCAATTCAAGTTTATTTGTATAGCGCTTTTCACAATACAAATCGTTGCAAAGCAGCTTTACAGGAAATTAAGTTTCTACAATATATTTATATATTGTAGAAACTTAATATATTTAACTTATGGCGAAATTTGTTAGTTCTGTATGTTGTCTGAGGGTAGGCATCATCTGAGGTCCTCTGAGGGGTTGGCATCATCTCTTCTCAGGTGTTCTGGATCCAGACTGAAGCTTGTGTAAATCCTAGTTACCACGAGATGTTAATCCCGTGGCAGAAACAGAGAAACAAATAGAGACATAATTAGCGTAGCTGCTGTTCCAACCAAGCAAAAATGATTTGTTCAATCCAAGCTAAAGAACAATAATGTGTGTTTGATCAGATATAACTGCAGTACAAGATTATGAGATGCATTATGTGAATGCTTGGCTAAAGAGATGTGTCTTTAATCTAGATTTAATCAGAGAGAGTGTGTCTGAACCGGTGGTCCGGTGTTGGTCCGTCCGTGACTCTCCATGCCCTCTTGGGACCCAGAGACTGAGACAACTGCTTTTTTGTTGAGATTTTTGGGAACAAAAGATTCTCCACCCGGCCCTCCTCCAGGGGAGGGAGAGGTGCATTCACCACCTCCCGAAAAGCAGTTCCCTCTCTGGGCCGCCTGTCCCGGGACCTCTTGCTCTTCCGCTCACCGCCAGGTTTTACGGGGGCCAGGACGGGCGGGACGGCCTGCCTACGCCCAGCTCCATGGCACCGCTTCTGGAGGCTGCGGCGCAGGAGCAGAGGCGGACGTAGGGGGCCGCCCTTGGCGACAAGCAGGCTGGGGCGCTGCAGCCAGTGGACGGGTGGAGGTAGCAGCTGCCCACTGTGGCAGAATGTGTTGGATCGCCTCAGTCTGCTTCTGTGCAGCCGAGAACTGCTGGGCTATGTTCTCGACTGCGTCGCCGAAGAGGCTGGTCTGGGACACAGGGACCTTGAGGAACCGAACTTTGTCGACGTCCCTATGTCAACCAGATGCAGCGAGGGTGACGCTCCTGGACCACAAGTGTGGACATCGCACCACCCAGAGAACTCGCGGTGACCTTCGTCGCTCAGGGCACGAGGTCAGCTGCGGTTTGGAGCTCTTTCAGAACTTCCGGATCGTGACCACCCTCGTGCAGGTCCCTCAGTGCTTTTAGCCTGAAGAACATGCAGTAACGCCGTAGCGTAAGGTGGAGGCAGGTTCTCCACAGGCCACATAAGCATTGCCGGATAGACCAGACGAGTACCTACAGGCCTGGAAGGGGAGGGACGGTTTGCCCTGCAGGGTGGAGCCGGTATTAGGGCACAACTACAAGTCGGTTTCTGGCAGTAAAAGGTGCCATCCACGACCTGGTAATCTCCCCATGCACCTCCGGGAAAAGAGGCACTGGCGCGAGCTACCCCGAGAAACCAGTCGTCCAACCTCGAGGGCTAGGGACACGGTGGAGGTCTCCACTCGAGCCCTACTGTCTCGGCGGCCCAGGAAAGCATAGCCGTCATTTCCGGATCCAACTCAGGCATTGTTACCGCCGGAGCAGCAGCGCAACCGAATATTCCTCTCCAGAAAGCTCCGGTTCACCCTCTGATGCAGCGACCGAAATCCGGTCATCGGGAGGAGCGCCAAGGATACTGCTGGTACGCTCCTTGTAGAGGGCCCAGCACGTTCCATTGGCAGCTCAACTGGTTGCGGAGCGCAAGAGGAGCGATGGTCCCTTGAGGGTTGGTTCCCTGGAGGGTTTGCCACCACTGTAACCCTCAGACCACCCATGCCACCGCCTGAAGTAATCCTTGCCTGTCTGCAGCCAGGACGAGAACCAGATCAAAGCAGAGGCAACAGAGCTCCGCCCCTTTGTCGAGGTAATGGAGCCTGGCCCGCACTCCGAGATGATCATCTTCCCGCAATGAGAACATGACTCATCCACGAATGCCACCTCAGCGTGCTTCCTGCCCAGGCACGTGAGGCAGCAATCGTGACCATCACCTGGCACCAGGTAATGACCGCATCCAGAAACGCACAGGTGGTACGTTGCCTATAGCAAGACCCACATTGTCTTTACAAAGACGTAACATCAAGTTTGCCAGATGCAACGTCGTCTTTAAAAAGACGCACCTGTGAATGCTCTTTTAGGGAAAAGCTCTTTTAGCGTGCTGAAGCGCACAGGGGAGATGGCCGCCTGCAACACAAACAGGGGGTAGTGCAACCTGATGTGTGCAATCCACTCGACATGGGAACAACCGCCGCTGTAGCACCGTACCACCAGCACGAGAATCTTCCGAAGAGTGTGCTCGACTCGTTGAATTCACTCATCAGCCGAAGTCAGGAGCAGAACGAAGTAACCGCTCGGCTCCGAAGCAAAAAGCTGAATATGTGCTGCACCTGCTGCCTACTTATACTCACGCTGTGATCAGCGGCAGCTGGATGCAATCATCGCATGCCAATATTCATTGGGTCGTTTAGTTACACTCGAAGTGGATTGGTCTCTCTAAGTGAAATCCCAATTCGTTGGTCATCAGACGTGACTCGGAGTGACTGACTGAAAGGGAACAATGTTTCTCAAGCATTTAATCAATATCAGTATAAAGGCATTTCCATTTTTTCATATACTGTTTGCATACAGCATAAAATGAATTTCTTAATCAATATTATTGTCTTGTTTACCAACAATAACAATGTCTAAACATCACCGCAAGATAATTGTTTATTTCTAGTTTTACGCATAGATTTAACCAAATTGAGTAAGGTCTATAGGTATTTTTGCTTGTGTCAGGTTTTTTTTTCTTACACAAGCAAATGTAAAAATGTTTAGATATTTTTTTCAGTTAAAAGAAACACAGTATTAAGCATTTTATTTATTTTATTTTTGCAGTACAGGTATCTGTGCAGAAACATTGCATTTAAAGTCACCAGCTTTTTTTGTCTGTGTGTATATTGGTTTGTTTGTGCGTGTGTGTGTAATTAGTCTGTGTATTTGTGGAAACCGTTTAGCAGTGTAATGTGTCTCATCTATCAGCCACTAATGTACTCAGCACAACAGCGCACAAGCAGCGATCGGCTTCCTTGGTCAACGTCACTTTAGCAAGCATGCATATCTCTTGAAATGACAGCCAAGTCACAGCCTGTGTTGATATACTCATTTACTTAATAAGGATGACAATATGGCTCATAGCTTTGACCAGAACATACTGTACATTGAAAGCTTACTTCACTCATTAGTGGTGCTTTCTCTATGTTTATACAGATGCCATTGTGATATATGTCTGTTTGTGTACATGTAACTCTGCACTTCCTCTGTTTAATATAAAATAATCATGTCTTGTCTGATATGATCTACTGATATGTTGTCATATATTGTAAACCTCCTCCTGAAACTTGTGAAAACAACATCATATACTATCACAGAGACAAAGCTTTCTCAGGGTCAGTGAGGATTGCAGCACAGTGTAATGGCCACTCAGGTGTAAATTGACCTCACATCAGTCTGACATTGAAAAAGGCTGTAATAGGATCAGTCCTGCTTTTAAACGTGGTTTGCGAAACCAAAACACACACTGGGGACTTTGTTTTTTATGTAAATTTTTGTTTGTTTGTTTTTATATTAATTTACTCTAATCATACACTGACCCCATATAGAAACCTTTTTGCAAATTTAGACTTTAATGAAGTAGCTATTTTTCAATAGAAATCCTTAGAAAGCTTCATAATTGAAGTAATGTAAGGCTTTACTACATAAGGCCAATTTATTCCCACAATTATAACTAAACTAAATAACACAATTATAATTTGAATTTTTTAACAATTATATATATATATATATATATATATATATATAGTTTATATATATAATATATAACAAATTATATTATATAGTTTTTTTATGTTTTTGAAAGAAGTCTCTTATGCTCATCATAAAGACTGTTTATTAAGATGAAAAATATTATTACAGTTTAAAATAACCGTTTTCCATTTTAATACATTTTAA
Source organism: Spinibarbus caldwelli (assembly GCA_039654775.1). Taxonomy (NCBI): domain Eukaryota; kingdom Metazoa; phylum Chordata; class Actinopteri; order Cypriniformes; family Cyprinidae; genus Spinibarbus; species Spinibarbus caldwelli. The sequence continues at coordinate 32,055,657 of CM077222.1, read as the reverse complement.
AATGTCATTTGTTCCTGTAATGCCAAAGCTGAATTTTCAGGAGCTATTACTCCAGTCTTCAGTGCCACGTGATCCTTCAGAAATCATTCAGAAATGCTGTTTTAGTGCTCAAGAAACATATCTCAGTGTTATCAACATTTGTGATGCTTAATTTGTTTGTGGAAACTATGATACTTTTTTCAGGATTCTTTTATGGATAGAAAGATTACAAGAACAGCTACATGTATTTTATTTTATTTTATTTATTTATTTTTTAAATCTTACTGACTTACCTTTTACTGTTTGTTTTTAAATATGTATATTTTACATGCACATATTGAGGTATACATATGTAAAGCACATATTCTAAGGCACTGCTGGTAGATCTTCATCATCATCCCCATGTCTCAATGCAAGCAGAAGCGAGGAGGTGATATTGCAAAACCCATCGAATAACACCTCCAGCCAAAGCAGAATAGCGAATGATATCAGAGCTTATACAATATGCTGGACAGAGACTGCTGTAAAAACTGAACACCAGAAATGCTGCTGAGTTCTGGCAACAGAACAGAGAGTTTGTGTGTGAAGCAGGTGAATGATTGGCCCTGAGGCTTTGTCTGTTTGTATGCATGTGCAAACTTAGAGAGCGTTACATATCTGAGATCATCTCAGCTTTGGAGAGAAATTATTTATTGAATAACCTGAAGAATGAAGCATGAATACTTTTTAGCATGTGCCAGGACTGTGACTTTAGGCTGTTATTTTATAGAAACAGTGAGGAAATATATGAGATTGGCTACATTTGTGTGTGTGTATGTGTGTGCCGAGGGGGTTGGGGGGGGAGGGGAGGGGAGGGGGGGCTCATATGTCGTTGACATGTACTGTCAAACAGTAACTGAACACGTAAAAACACATCACCTTAATGATGTAGCTCCAAGGTTAAGTACGTAATACGTAATCAATAATATAAGATGTACAGTGCCTTAAGATGAAAGTATTCATACCCCTTCATTTTTTTTTTACGTTTTGTTATGTTGCTGCCTTATGTTTAACTGCTTTAAATTATCATCACCTGCAGAGTACCATCCCAAAAGTAAAGTGTGCTGGTAGAAGCCTCGTGCCGTAGGGCTGTATTTCAGCGGCAGGGACTGAGGGACTCGTCAGAGTAGAAGAAAAGCTCAATGCTCCAAAATATAGAGATAGCCTTAATGAAAACCCAGTCCAGAGCATTCAGAACCTCAGACTGGGCAGAAGGTTCACCTTCCAACAGGACAATGAACCTAAGCACACATCAAGAGTGGCTTATAGACAACTCTGTGAATGTCCTTGAGTGACCCAGACAGAGCCTGAGCTTGAACCCAATCAAATAATTCTGGAGAAACTTGAAAATGTGCATTTGCTCCCATCCAACCTGACAGAGCTTGAGAGGTGAAGAGGTGAGGTGAAGAATGGCAGATAAGTTCCAAATGCTGATGAGAAAAGCTTGTTGCATCAAACAAAAAAGACTTGAGACTGTAAAGGTGCTTAAGCTAAATATTTAGTTAAGGGTATGAATGCTTATGCAATGTACTTATTTCAGTTTTTTTATTTTTAATAAATTTATGAAATTGTGACAATTCTGTTTTTGCTTTGTCAATATGGTGTATGGAGTGTAGATTGGTGTGGAAAAAATGTAATTTAAAACAGTTTAACATAAGGCAGCAACAAAAAACATGAAAAAAATGAAGGGTATGAATACTTTCGCAAGGCACTGTAAAAGGTTGAATTTAACATCACCTCTTCATTTGTGTGACTCACATAATTCCATATTCACGTTTTTACACATTTTATTATTCTTTAGCTACATCTGCAGCGACTCCATGGAAACCACAACAGAAAATTGCTATAGACAGCTACTATGAGTGAGAGAGAAATTTGCTCTATAATAATAATAATGAAAGTTGATTTGAGGATTATTTAGCTATTCATCCATTCTGTCTCGGTAATGAGACATTGCAAAGAGGAGCGAATGAAATGTGCCGATGAGAATGAAATAGCGAGATCAGAGACGAGCTGAATGAGGAGAGAGGCAGAGGAGAGAAACAGCCACCTAATCTGTTAATTCTGTAATTACTTCTATAGATCACTGATGAAATATTGGCTTGGGATTTGAAGTTCATTTGAGGACTTGAAGTTCATTCATGGTCAGAAATCTTGGTGTAATCTTTGATGACCAGCTGACCTTCAAAGACCATATTGCAAAGACTGCTCGATCTTGCAGGTTTGCATTATACAACATCAGAAAGATCAGGCCCTTTCTAACAGAGCATGCTGCACAACTTCTTGTCCAGGCCCTTGTCATTTCTAGGCTGGACTACTGCAATACTCTTCTGGCTGGACTTCCATCAAGCACAATCAAACCTCTACAAATGATTCAGAATGCAGCGGCACAACTGGTCTTCAACGAGCCCAAAAGAGCCCATGTTACACCTCTCTTTATCTCCTTGCACTGGCTACCGGTTGCAGCTCGGATCAAGTTCAAGACACTGATGCTTGCATATAGAACAACCACAGGCTCAGCACCCGCCTACTTCCACTCACTATTACGAATCTACATCCCCTCCAGAAGTCTGAGATCCGCTAGTGAGCGACGCCTCGTGGTACCATCACAGAGAGGCTCAAAATCACTCTCCAGAACATTCTCGTTCACCATTCCTGGCTGGTGGAATGATCTTCCCACCCCTATCCGAAATGCTGGATCCCTGACTATTTTCAAGAGATAGCTGAAAACTCACCTCTTTCGACACTACCTGACGTCATCCTAAAAAAAAAAAAACTTTGTCTTTCTCTTTATTTATTCCTTCCCTTTCTAGCTTGTACTTATTTGAACAATGCCTGAGACTTGGTATTACGAGCACTTCCTCAGTCTTTTTGTCTCTTTAAGATGAATCGCTTTATGTATTCCCCAATTGTAAGTCGCTTTGGATAAAAGCGTCTGCAAAATGACTAAATGTAAATGTAATGTAAATGGACCTGAGCAAGTTTAGAAATGCATAATAACTTCAAATGCATAATGAATCCATATGCACTTATCATTTGCATTTATTTAATCCAAAATACAGCAAAAACAGAAATACTGTAAAATATTTTGACAATTAAAAATAACTGTTTTACATTTGAATATATTTTAAAATGCAGTTCATTCCTGTGATGGCAAAGCTGAATTTTTAGCATCAGTACTCCAGTCTTCATCCTTCAGAAATCATTTCAATATGCTGATTTGCTAAGAAACATTTATTATCAATGTTGAAAACTGTACTGTTTTTAAAGGATTCTTTGATGAATAGAAAGATTATATGTATGTATTTCAATTTAGTTCAACAACACAATTTTTTTAAAAGTTAATTGACTTTTAAAAAAAATTTTTTTTAAAAGTTAATTGAAGTCACTCTCTACATAACGGACAGCAATCCATATCAGTTTACCTTCATCTGGCTCATGGTTATGTGAATATGATCTCATGAATAATGAATTATCCATAATAAAATTTCATTCCCTCTGTTTTTTTTCCCCCTTTCATATTGCCTGAATGATGACAACAATACAGAACATGTAAAAATGTGCAGGCTGCGCTATATACCCGGTGTCAGATAGAGTTACACGCACATAGCTACAAATGGGAGCTAATCGCAGCTGCAGAGATGAATATCTCACAATTCTGCTAAAACGCAGAACAAAATGTATTTTTTCCACTGTGGCTAACCCCCAAACATATGGAGAGACAGAAAGAGAGGACCGAGAGAAGAGGAAATATCCATAGCAGAGTTAGGGTGGAGACATTAAAGTTAATCTGATGAGGTAAAACTGTCACATACCAAATGTCTTTTACTTCATCTATGATGAAAACACACATGTACGTATACACTGACTGTCTCTCTACAGACAGACTCACACTGACTCATCTCCACACACACAGGACGCTTGTCACATTATATCAAGGCAGATGTGCTCTAGCTTTCCACATTAATGTCTGTCTAATGTTATGTCTCTTACACACACACTCATAGCATATGAGAATACACATCAGTTATGTAAAGGACATACAGTCGAGTCCAAATGTCAGACAGCACATTGAAAATTTCAAAACTGAATTGCAATAAACACGTAAAAATGTAAAAATGTTATGATGGGGGGAAAAAAATATATTTAAGATCAATAAGCAAATTTGTGACCATTAAAATTTGCATTTGTGACCATTAAAATGTGAACTGTCAGATGCACGATAATCAGTATATCAGTTTCAGCCAATATTTGATATTTTTCATATTTATCAGCTGATACTGGATATTTAATTTTGTTTGTTCATTTCTATTTTTACATTTAGATTTATTTTTTTCATAATCTAATACTCACTTTGAGGTTAATAATTGTAAAAGTCTTTTTATAGCACCTGCTATAAATATAATCTTAGCTAATTTTAAAATGAATATAAAATTTTAAACATTAGCCAAAATCATAATGTTGTAACATAAATTCAATTACAGCTTTTCCAGTATTTAAAATGATGAATTTTAATTATAAATGTTCTTTTATTACTATTTATTTAAATAATATCATATATCTGTGTTTTAATATCGACCATAACATAAAAAAGATTGGCTTATTAGTATGGATATTACATTCTGAAAATTCGTTTTTCAACTATTCACTTGTTATGCCAATATACTTGTAATGAAAAAGGAGGAAAAAAAGCATTTCAGAATTTTGTACCCTTTGTTCAATAAAATTGGTTTCTATAAATAAATATTTAGGTTTCTATAAATAAATATCTAGCTATGATAATGTATGACTCAGTATTTTTTATAGCCTGCATTAAACTGAAATTTGCATTTGTTTTAGTATTTGTGTTGAATTAACTAAATGAATTAACTATGAATTAAAAATTAACCATTTTCCAAACACACCTGACAGTCAAAACACGTCAAGTCACATGTATAGCACTTTATACAATACAGACTGTTTCAAAGCAGCTTCAATAATAAACAGGAAAATAAGCACTAATGTTGCAAAATTCATCAATTATGCAACAACTTTAATATCAACTTTAAAGCAGCTATACAAAAGACCAAAGTAACATTATCAGCTCAATTTAGTTCATTATTATTTCAATTTAGTTCAACAACACAATTTTTTTAAAAGTTAATTGACTATATGCAATTAAATTCAGCTATAGAGAAGCAGTTAAAGCACATAACCAAACAGATCCAAAATCTGTATAGTTCTCTGAAAGACTGTATAAACACTTGTAATATTTGAGAAAATACTGACGTCTGAGCCATTTCCGTGAAGTTTGTGCTAAGGTTTCTCTGTATTTCTGTGCGAGTATGTGTGTCTCAGAACAGGAGGAAAGCCAAGGTGTGAGATCAAGGAGGTTTCTGGATCCTGTACCTTTAGAGTAGAAGCTGCCAAATAATAAATCACTCAAAGCATTATTTCTTCCTCAAGGTCTGTTGATATTTTCCTTTTGGGAGGTGAATTATTTATCTTGAAGTTTACCGTGAGAGATTGCTTTCAACACATTTCTTTTCAAATGTACAATCCGCATTCAGCAACCGTGTGCGAAATCATCTCCCCAAATAGAGAGGCACACATAACATTGTCAATTTATATTAACTTACCCCCTGCATAGCGGTTTGTGCCGGAGGGAGGGAGGGAAGAAGAGCGAGCGAGCGAGTGAGCAAGAGATAGAGAATTAAGGAGAGGGAAGATAAAAAAGGGACATCTTCCTCTTCTCTTTTTTTTTATGGGATATGCAGTTGTTTAGCTGAAAATTGTGCAGCGGTGATGGCCGTTGCTACATAAATCATAGCTCCATAACTTTAGTAATGAAGAAACTGCCGGGAAGGGTGGAGAAAAAATCCATTTAATGTCAAGGACGCAGTGGTAGTGGGTGTGTAGGTGTGTGTGCACGCTCGTATGTGTGTCTGTGTGTGTAAATGGAGTCCGTTTGATTTATGGGCCCAATCTTGAGCAGTCCTTGGCAGTGTGATGCATAAAACTCTTATCTGCAGTGTGTGTCTGTTTGTGTGTGTTGATTCACGTTGGTCTTTGTCAACTCTTCTTTAGAACATTTAGTGTGTTTGTTGCCTATAAAATACAGCTCCCATGAGAGATTCATTACAGCCACTGAATCTTCCCAGGCTATATAGGTGTAAACAACAATAATATACAAAACTGCACACCTCAAACTTTGTGATTATCCTAACGCAAACCACAATAAACATCCACCATGTACGACAAAAATCAGCGCCATGGAAAATGGATGCAAGACAGACAGATTTAGCAGAGATGGAATTACGATAACAAGAGATGCATTTAGACATGCATCACAGCTGTTTCTCCTTTAAGGACATTACCAGTAATTTAGTTAAATCTGCCTTGTGTCTTTTAGAAAACAATGCCCCTGCCCAATAACAAGTAGCTACATTGACACATTTTTGAAAACAATCTGTTTTTGTTGTTCATATTTCTGTGTGCTATATCACTATTACTAATATTATTAGTCTTATTTGTCATATCTTTTTTTCTGAAAAGTAGGAACAAAGATGGACAGAGAGAAACATGATTTTTAAAAATAATAATATTTCTATTTAAAAGTGACAGTACATTTATGATGTTACAAATGATTTGTATTTCAAATAAATGCTGTTCCTTCATCAATGAGTACTGAAAAAAAAAAGTTTCTTAAGCACCAAATCAGCCTATAAGAATGCATATATTAGCATATATTAGAATGACTTTGCCATCACAGGAATAAATAGAAAATAGAAAATAAATTGTAATAATAATAACTGTATTTTTGATCATATAAATGCAGCACCAGTGAGAACGATAGCCTTGTTAAAAACATTTATTTTTATCACAAAATGTTTGCATGAATATAGAATAATGTGTGAAAGATGCCAATTAAATATGTTGCATGCTGACCAAAGAAATTGTTTTCTTTTGTCAACTTTTGATATGTCAAGAGCAGAAGAAAAATAAGATGTGATTGCAAGAAAACAAGACATGAGCAAAAAATGCATGAGCACTTAAAACTTTTGTATTCAAACTGACTATCCAAAAGACAATCTAGAAGGCAAATTGGAAATATGAATATAAGGAAACATAGGCCTAATGAAGAGATGTTTTAATACTGAGTCTGGCTTTGAAATCCATCCAAGACACTGGATAGCTCACTGCAGCTCTGTTCCTCTTGACCTGGTTGTGTCGGTTGAAATCGGGCTGTTGTGTGATTCATAGTCTTAAACACACAGACACAGACTACACACACACACACACACACACACACACACACACACACAAACACAGCCCACTTCACACAAACACTTCCTACCCCCCACCATGGCAACTCAAAATAAATGAATCACATAAAAATCTAATAATCATAAAACTACCGAGACAAGGAGCAAAAGGTGTGTAATCAGTGCAAAAACAAGGCAGGCTTGCTGCATTTTCATACAGCGACAAGACATTCTGCCAGGCGTGAAGCTATTTCTGCCCTTTCTCTGATATTATGCCAGAGCTAATTAATAGATCCATTTCATAAAGGTTCACATGAGTTGACCTGCATGTGACTGTATGTCATCAAGCTGCTATGTGCGGTATGCAAGCTTTAGCATTCTGAAACTTCTCAGTAAAAAGCTCTGTCATCTGGTATGTGGACCTTTTCTCTGGACGCTTTCTTTCTTTCTTTCTTAACATACTGGTCTGACAGCCATGATAAAGAATGGCCTGAGGCTTACCGCAAAACAATTAGCTTTTTATGCTTTTATAGGTGTAATGTTAATGACTCACCTGTTCACTTAATGTGTGTGAGGGAGTTTCAGGGGAAGTGAGTAAGATAAAAGGATATGTTGCTTTTGTGGAGGTAAAAAGATGTATTCGTAGGAAAGAATGGATGGATTTTAATGACTATCGTGTGGTTCACACCAATCAGAATGAGCTTTTATTGCCAGGTATGTTTACACATACGAGGAATTTGTTTTCGTGAGTGCAACAGAATGACAGTGACAGAACAAAAAACACAGAAAATAAAAAGAAGAACAAGTAAATAAGGAACAACAACATACAAATTGACAATTGGTATATTACAATAGACAGTTTTGTATGTACAGGTATATTATGTGCAAATTGAAATGTAGACTAAATATGTGTGTTAGATAAATAAGTGTATAAGTGTATAAATAGAGTGTGTTCCACAATCATTGCCAGGTGTTCATGAGATGGATTGCCTGAGGGAAGAAACTGTTCCTGTGCCTGGCCGTTCTGGTGCTCAGAGCTCTGTAGCGTCGACCAGATGGCAATAGGGCTGGACGACATAGCCAAAATTTATATCATGATATATTTCTTAATTTCGGTTGATACGATATAATTCTGATAACGATATGAATACTATAAAAAAAGCCTCATAAAAACTGACAAGAATGCCCACAACAGATGTCTGTACCTAAACTTATGAAAAAATGAATTTGCCAAGTCTACAAAACCTCCTCCTATAAAATTATATAATATTTTAGAAAAAAAAAACCAGACACAAATAAATGTTCACCTTTTATTTGTATTTAGCCTTCATACAAACAAGAAATGTGAAATTACTGTCAAATAAACGTCTCAGACTAACCTCATTAATATTAATATCTTTAACTTCAAACTATAGACTGACATACACTACCAGTTAAAAGTTTTTAAACAGTAAGATCTTTCATGTTTTTTAAAGAAGTCTCTTCTGCTCACCAAGCCTGCATTTATTTGATCCTAAATACAGCAAAAACAGTAACATTTTAAATAGTTTTACTATTTAAAATAACTGTTTTCTATTTTAAAATATTTTAAAATGAAATTTATTCATGTGATTTTAAAGCTGAATTTTTAGTATCATTAACTCTAGTCACATGATCCTTCAGAAAGCATTGTAATATTCTGATTTTCTGCTCAAAAAACCTTTATTATTATTATGTTGAAAACAGCTGATAAGAATTTTTCAGGTTTCTTTGATGAACAGAAAGTTCAGAAGCATTTATCAGCATTTATCTGAAATAGAAATCATTTGTAACATTATAAATGTCTTTATCATCACTTTTGATCAATTTAAAATGTAAATTAAAGTATGAATTTCTATCATTTTGACTGGTAGTGAAACAAATGTGCTTCAGTTAGGATAAAGAAGATGAAAAATGCTCCGAGTTGCTGCAGAAAAAAAAAAAGAAAAAAAAAGAGCAACAACAAAAGCATGTTGCTGGAGACGGGCTTATTGAAAATGCAAACTGATTGTCTGCCAGCAGGAGGCGCTGTGAGAGCGATAAAACTAGCGGTTTCTCCAGTGATGGCTGTAATCAAAGCAGCTCCGCTTATGAACGCTACTTTATCAGATAAAATGAAAATGTCATCGAAACTTTTCTGAAGACAGTCGGTTCTCTTCAGAGATACATTCATATAAAACACCCGCGCTGCGTTTTGATTTTAAAACGTGCAATGCTCATGTTTTTTCAACAAAGTCAAACGCCACAAATAAATCAATGTATGGGAAACACTGGTAATGTATATCGAAATATCGGAAATGTGTTTAAAACTCATATCACCGTTATTGAAAAAAATTATATCGCGATACATATTGATATAGAATTATTGTCCAGCCCTAGACGGCAACAGTTCAAAGAAGGAGTGTGCTGGATGTGAGGGGTCCAGAGTGATTTTGCCAGCCCTTTTGCTCACTTTGTATAAGTACATCTCTTGGAGAGAAGGGAGGGTTGTACCAATGATTCGCTCAGCAGTCCGGACTACCCTCTGTAGTCTTCTTCTCTGAGGTCAGATTTGGTAGCTGAGCTGAACCAAACAGTTATTGATGTGCAGAGGACAGATTCAGTGATGGCAGAGTAGAACTGTTTCAGCAGCTCCTGTGGCAGGTTGAACTTCCTCAGCTAGCGAAGGAAGTACAACCTCTGCTGGGCCTTTTTAACAATGGAGTCAATGTGAATGTCCCACTTCAGGTCCTGGGAGATGGTGGTGCCCAGCAACCTGAATGTCTCCACTGCAGTCACAGTGCTGTTCATGATGGTGAGTGGGGGGAGTGCAGGGGGGTTTCTCCTGAAGTCCACGATCATCTCCACAGTTTTGAGCGTGTTGAGCTCCAGGTTGTTTAGACTGTACCAGACAGCCAGCTCCTTAACCTCCTGTCTGTAAGCAGACTCGTCACCGTCCTGAATGAGGTCGATGACTGTGGTGTCATCTGCAAACTTCAGGAGCTTGACAGAGGGGTCTTTAGATGTGCAGTCGTTGGTGTAGAGGGAGAATAGCCTTGGGGAGAGAACACAGCCCTGAGGAGCTCCAGTGCTGATCGTACGAGTGCTGGATGTGTATTTTCCCAGCCTCTCAAGCTGCTGCCTGTCTGTCAGGAAGCTGTTGATCCACTGACAGACAGAGGTGGGCACGGAGAGCTGAGTTAGTTTGGGCAGGAGGAGGTTTGGAATGATAGTGTTAAAGGCCGGGCTGAAGTCCACAAACAGGATCTTCATATAAGTTCCTGGTCTGTCTAGATGTTGCAGAACATAATGCAGTCCCATGTTGACTGCATCATCCACAGACCTGTTTGCTCTGTAGGCAAACTGAAGAGGATCCAGTAAGGGTCTAGTAATGTCCTTCAGGTGGGCCAGCACTAGTAATGACCACAGACATTAGAGACACAGGCCTGTAGTCATTTAGTCCTGTAATTTTGCATTTCTTTGGGATGGGGATGATGGTGGAGCGTTTGAAGCATGAAGGGACTTCGCACAGCTCCAGTGATCTGTTGAAGATTAGTGTGAAGATGGGGGCCAGCTGGTCAGCACAGGATTTCAGACAGACTTGTGTAACACAATCTGGGCCTGGTGCTTTTTTCCTTTTCTGCTTCCGGAAGACCTGGCGCACCTCATCTTTGCTGATCTGAATTGCAGGTGTGGGGGAGAGGGGGGTTGCTGGAGGTGTTAATGGTTGTGTGGAGAGGTGTTCAGGGTGGGTGTGGGGTGTTTTTTCAAACCTACAGTAGAACTCATTCAGATCGTCCGCCAGTTGTTGATTCTCCACAGTGTTGGGTGATGGTGTCTTGTAGTTGGTGATCTCTTTCAGACCTTTCCACACTGATGCTGAGTCACTGGAAGAGAATTGAATACTTATTTTTTCAGAATAATTCCTCTTTGCCACTCTGATCTCCTTTTCCAGTGTGTATTTGGTCTGTTTATACAAGACTTTGCCCCCCTTCCTGTAAGTATCTTCTTTGGCCTGACGGAGCTGTCTGAGTTTTGCAGTGGACCACGGTTTGTCGTTGTTGTAAGTTAGATGAGTCCTGGTAGGAATGCACATACATCTTCACAGAAACTGACATATGATGTTACAGTCTCTGTGAGCTCATCCAGATCAGTGGCAACAGCTTCAAAAACACTCCAATTAGTGAGGTGGAAACAGGCTTGTAAATCCCGCTTTGCTTCATTAGTCCATCTTTTAACTGTCCTTAAAACAGGTTTAGCTGATTTCAGTTTCTGCCTGTAGGTCGGTATAAGACGAACCAAGCAGTTGAACAACACAAGATGAACAACACACCCTCAGTGCGATTTGCATGATCTGGAAAACCTGCTCGACTGCTAACAATATGTGAATCACCTGAGTGCCAGTTCATGTCAATAGATTCACTGCACACCTTCATTAAAGCAGAGGAACTGGCATGAAAAGGCAGTTACTCTCGAATGACACAGAGAGATAAGAAATGCGAGAGCAAAGATAAATAGAGAAAGAATATGAGCTCTCTCCCCTCGTTTTCTCTCTATAATGGCTAAGTTGGCAGTACAAATAGAAAAAACAGTGATGTACTGTCCAAACACACATTCACTGACGCACAATGCCTAGTACAAATATACTGCTTACACATAGTTCATTGTCCCACAAACAGCAGGAAGATGGTTAACCTCATCTGATAAAATAAACATCAGGGTCAGTTACAGAGAACAACATCTACAGTACACACATATGCAGTATGGCTAATTGTTAATGAAAATAATACATGATCAAACAGTAAAAAGGTCCAAAGAAAGGTCCAAACATTGGAGCCCAGTGACTTCAGTGTGTGGATAAAATAAATAAATAAATAAAACCTTGAGACGTTTTCTAAATATCTTTAGTGTTCCAGATCCAAGAGAAAAAACTATTATCAAGATCTTGAGAAAATCACTGTTATGTCGAGATAACAAGAAAAATAATTTGTTGCCATGATAAAATATCCATATTAGAATAAAAGCAGAATGTGGTCATAAAGGGATGCACATGGTCAGCAGCAATAATCAGGTAGGTGGTGGCATTTAAATGGTGCTGAATTGGAATTAATATCCCTAATTTATGAGAAGATAACATTTCCCACACCATTACACCACCAGCAGCCTGAACCGTTCACAAAAAGCAGGATGGATCCACGGATTTTGTTTATGTCTTTACCAGCTTCCTGGTCTTGGCTGACAGGAAGAATTAAGTTTGGTCTTCTGCTGCTCTTCAGCGCTAACACCTGGTTTTGTCTGTTACTGTCACCTTCCTCACAGTGTGAACTGATCTTGTTATTCTCCTCTGACCTCTCTCATTAACAAGCCATTTTCCCACAGAGACACTTCTAACTGAATGTTTATTGTTTTTCACACATTCTCTGTAAAAACTGTTGTGCATGAAAATCCCAAGAGATCAGTGGTCTCCAAGATATTCAAACTACCCTGTCTGGCATCAATGATCATTCCTCTGCCAAAGTCACTTAGATCACATTTTTAACAGTAACTAAACCATGCTGTTTATATGCTTATATGAACTGTTGCGGCCACATTATATTATTCATGGATGTCTCTTCATATCTCATTTACCACATTTACCTACATTAATGCATTTATCTACATAAAGTGGCCCCACAAATATTTGGACACTTAAAGGGTTAGTTTCCCCCAAAAATGAAAATTCTGTCATTAATTACTCACCCTCATGTCGTTCCAAACTCATAAGACCTTCGTTCATCTTCGGAACACAAATTAAGGTATTTTTGATGAAATCTGAGAGCTTTCTGACCCTGCATAGACAGCAATGCAACTACCATGTTCAAGGCCCAGAAAAGTAGTAAGGACATAGTTAAAATAGTCCATGTGACATCAGTGGTTCAACCTTAATTTTCTCCTCCATGTCAGTCTCTGCCACGCATTCAGGAAAGCGTTGTGGTACTCTCGTGAATGTGTGGCGGAGATTGACCCAGAAGAGAAGAAATTGTTGAATAAAGTTGTTATTTTTGTTTTCTTTGCGCACAAAAAGTATTCTTGTAGCTTCATAAAATTAAGGTTGAACCACTGATGTGACATGGACTATTTTAACAATGTTCCTACTACCTTTCTGGGCCTTGAATGTTATAGTTCTCTTGCTGTCTATGGAGGGCCAGAAAGCTCTTGGATTTCATCAAAAATATCTTAATTTGTGTTCCGAAGATGAACGAAGGTCTTACAGGTTTGGAACAACATGAGGGTGAGTAATTAATGACAGAATTTTCATTTTTGGGTGAACTATCCCTTTAAGCCACAATTATTCAAAATGTATTATTTTCTTTGCAAAAATGGCATTTATTTTTAAGATACAGTATATAGCACAAACACCCTTTTCAATCAAAAGATTTCACAAACTGAAGTTTGTTGAGTTTTAAAATGTGACAATTAATATATTGTTTGAAATGAAGGCAAAATATTTTGGACACTTTCTGGTAGTCAAACTTTGTGGAACATGTTTATTATTAATATTATGAGCTACACTGGTGGTCACATGACACCTGTGTGAATTTGAGTGGAACTGACTTTATACATCCATGAAAAAATGACCTGACTCAAAAACTTTAAACTTTAAAGCATCAGTACTTTTTGAGGCCCCTATATCTGTTATTCTCTGTAAATGGTTCAGAATAAAAAAGCTTGAGGAACAAAATTAACCCAGATCATTGCAATCTGGTATTTTTGTCTCAGTGTAAAGGAGTTCATTGAGATGCCTTATTTAGTTTTCAGATCTCGTCATGTGTGTTTTTCATGCCAGAAATTCAGACATGGTGTGAAAATGCTATGAGGAAACAAGCTGAAAAAAAACACAATACTTTACACTGAATGTAACCAACCAAGCTTATCACACACAATACATCTATGCACACAACCTTACATCCGCACCATCCACATGCTCCTCTGGCATGTTATTTTACAGTACATCATGCTAAGATCACAGCCGAGTGGCTGTTTTTCTAGCACCATTGACACAAATGACCTGACAGTGTAATGACAGGAAAAACCGTTAGCCCGGGGTCAGTTGACTGCAGATGGACCGCTCATTCCATGCTAATGCAGCATTAGTCGGGCAGTTAGAGAAATGGCCCGGCACCGATCTGATCAGTGGTTTGATCTCCTGTGGTGCACATGTCAGCTGATACTATCCAGCTCAGCCCACCTCTGCTGTAATGTGTTTAACCTCTTTATGCACTGAATTACAGCTGACCCTAAGCTCTGACCTTTGTCTCTGTCAGGATATTGGGATGGGGGATCGTTTTCTTCAAAGGAGAAGAGGTGTGTAGAATCATGACTTCACATGTTGACATACAGTAGGATGTTTGTTCAGTTCTTCTCAATAAGACCAGCTATTTGCATGTTACGGAAGTATAATGATTATTTCATGCTAATGTGTACATACCACATTACACTTACCTGTAGTTTAGGCTAGCAACTCAAATTCATTTGGAGTTATTCTTTTTCATAAAGACATATAAAAAATGCACTTAATTGTATAGAATGAGCACTTTAGTGTACTTCAAATCTTAAAAGTATTTTTTTTTTTAAGCTATACTTGCGGATTGCATTATAGTCTAAAAATATATAATGAAATAAAAGTTTTTTGAAGAGTACACTTTCATTACTAACACATGACTAACTTTAATGACTAATACAATTTTCAACAGTAATAACAAAGTATATTTTTGTTACAATAAATGCTTGTCAGTACATTCAGCAGTACACTTTAACAATATTTCAAACACAATAGAAGTAATAATGAAGTTATAAAACTGTAATTAAGTCCTACTTAAGTGGATCAAAAAGCACTCTTAAGCTCAACAAATTCCACGTTTTTTTATTTATTTATTATTTTTTCAGTGGGTTTGGTCAGCATAATAGTGTATTTACAACATCTATCAGCAGGGCTAATTCCTGACTGTCTAGTGTGAAGTCTAGACCAGTCGGTTCTGGCACACTTGCGTTCAGCAAAGCAAAAAAGTGAAAATGTACCATATAAATTATAGAAACCAGATGAAACGGACATAGCTAGAGGCTCTTTTAATTTTTGTTTAAGGTTCTGAGAACTGGGGACACAGTTGAAGGAAAAAAAAAAGAGACAAAAATAGTGATTTTGTTAATAGGATTGTATCCGTCAATGTATTTTGAGTGCAGCACATTCAATTACCCACACAACCCTGCTAATGCGCCTGTCATCATTTTCTGCAGAATGAGACAAAGCTTTGAAGATCAAAGTGTGTATGTGTGTTTCGCAGCTAGGGAAGATGTTTCACGTCTCATTTGGAATCAGTCACTTACAACACCAAACTGGGTATTTGTGTCCGTTTTGAGTCATATTTACCCAGTACAGAACTCAGCATTGGCCTCAGATTAGACCACAGTTATGAGGATGCAGGAAGTCTTTTCCATGCAAGAGTTTAACTTAACCTTTTTTAAAGGGTTCTTTTTTTTCTGCCTTTATTCTTCTCCTGTTCTGTTTGTGTTCTCTTTTCAGTTGTAATTTAGCAAGTTTTAGTGACTTTTATTTTCCCTTTTACAGTTTTAATTTTAGTTTCCGTACTTTGTTGCTGTCGTTTTAATACAGTCACATTAATACAACAACGATAGTATTAACTGTAAATAAATCAAATAAAATAAAGTGCCAGAAATAGTCATAAAATATAAAACTAAAATAAAGAATATGGGTACAGTTATACACAGTCAACCCCTATACAGTATGTGTTAAAAGCAGTGATTGGTGTGCAGTTCAAAAATGACTTTTGCCTTTGTGCATGTTCTCCCTGCCTCTATTCCCCAGCCCTCTCCATTCTCTTCTCATTCTCCCTCAGTTCTCTCATTACCACTTTATCAAAACTATTCATCTCAGACAAGTAGTTCTCTCAGCAGCTTTTGGTTATCCAGCCACCCGTCAGATCCTCCGCCCTGTGGACCCTGCCATCACTTACATATACTCACACATATATTCTTTATTCATATTCTGTCTGTATTCACCTGAATGCTTTCTTTTTTTCACACACATCAACACATTTTCAATTTCACAGTGCCATGTTTCAAACAAACTGAACGCATGCACACTCACAAACACAGACATAACATAGTTCTAGGAATGGAAAAGGATTCCCCTGAGGTATTTTCATGATTAAAGGAAAACGCCACCGTTTTTCCATATTCTAATATGTTCTTCCCTCAACTTAGACGAGTTGATACGTACCTCTCCCGTCTCACTGCGTGCACTTAATCACTCTAGCGCACGGCGCAACTATGCTAGCGTTTAGCTTAGCACCATTCATTCCTTAGGATCCAAACAGGGATGAATTTAGAAGCCACCAAACACTTCCATGTTTTCCCTATTTAAAGACGGTTACATGAGTAGTTACATGAGTAAGTATGGTGACACAAAATAAAACGTGGCGATTTTCTAAGCGGATAAAAAATGATAACTATAATGTACGGCGGAAGAGCACGTCGCAGCACTTCGACCTCGGCGCAGTAATATCATCATGCGCAGAGGTCGAAGTGCTGCGAAGTGCTCACTTGAGTGATGATATTACTGCGCCGAGGTCGAAGTGCTGCGACGTGCTCTTCCGCCGTACATTATAGTTATCATTTTTTATCCGCTTAGTGTTTGGTGGCTTCTAAATTCATCCCTGTTCCTTTAACAGTCCAGGACAATTCTGTTTTGGCATTAGGGCAACAGAAAGCAACTCAACAATTCTCACCTAGCCTGGTTTATCGTTACCATATCTGTTAAAGGCCAATATTATAGAGTAATTTATTAACACTGTTAAATGTAATCTTTAGCAAATCTAATTTTTCAAGTTTATACTTTTGTGATGCTTAGATTCATGTAAACATTTTATTCAATTATGTGTGTGTGTGTGTGTGCGTGTGCGTGTGCGTGTGCGTGTGTTTTACTCAATTTAGACAAAATAGAGAGGCATTTCAACTCCATGAAAATAATTGGTGCACCCTTCAAATCCTCATCTAACTGTACCTCAGGGCTTTTGTGTATAATATTATCATCCTATTTTTTGGAAACAGACAAAGTTTTGATGTCCTAAAGTAGTTTTGAACTACTGCTTTGTCTCTCAAAACTGCAAATAAATTTGATAGCCTTGACATTTTTATAATAACTCCATTTGTGTTATTATTAAAAAAAAAAAAAAAGAAAGAAAAAAAAAAGCCAAACTGTATGCGTTTGGAGTGACAGCACTTGCAAAACCACAGTTATTATTTGGGATTTAATGATGTAAAATGTGCTTCTGCTGTCTTCAGTGTCTTTAAAATAGAGAGACACCGACAAAACTCAGGTTCATATAATTGAGTTTCAAAGAGAAGGAATTACTCCTTTAACAGCTGAGTAACCCGATCCCTTACTCTCTTTCTCTCTCTCTCTCTCTCTCTCTCTCTCTCCCTCTCTCTCTCTCCCTCTCTCTCTCTCTCTCTCTCTCTCTCTGTCTCAACACAATGGACCTCTTGTTGTGTATCAGGGGGGCTTTGGAGTGATATTACCCCACTTTGCCCCACAGGAAACAGAGCAAACACCCCTAGACCTCTCCCTCCTCTTTCGTCTTTTCTTCTCCTTCATTCCTGTGCTCTCTGTGTACCCACACAGGACAAAAAGCCATCCTGTCAGGCCTCAGATATTAGATAAAGCGAAAATCAACTATATTGGCACATCAAATAAAGCGGTTCGAATGAAGATTAAAGCCATCTAAATTGCTTTATCAGATTACACACTGGCAGCACATCAGTCATTTAAAATGAAATATTTGCTGGCTAAACAATGTGTGTAGTACAGATATACAATACATTTTTTAGAATAGAAAAGAAAATCTGTTTTAATAATAGCCATACAACTCTCATGCCTTTTTCTGGACATCTATTAGAGGAAATATGACATGAAAATGCATGCTGATAAAGCTAGTGAGAGCATCAGTCATTTTACAAGTGGCACATTCACACATATGGATGTAACATGTTTAATCCAGCTGGAGGTGTACTCTATCATTATTAGCCCCGAAAAAACACTGCAGACGACAGATTGCTTGCAGGATGCAGGGACATTTTGAGGAGGTACTGGTTTTAGTTCATTACTTTGGAAGTGCAAACAAATATCAGGTAGGGTATTAATACATATTTAAGTCAGTCTTCCTTTATGGATGTGTAAATGCACTTGTTAGCATCTGTTTTTCTGTATGACCTACTCTAGAAGTAGGTCAACAAGAAGAATTCATTTGTATCCTCCTGCTTTAAATGAACAAACACTGAACAGATGCTCATAAGTGTGTATTTGTGTGCACGTGAGAGTATTTGCACACAGTGTTGATATTCAAATTAGATGTCGGGTATGACAGAAATGGTCTTCTCACACCCACACACATTCAAATGTGCTGCGAGCAGCAGTGTATGATGGTCATTTCTCATTTCTGTTGTTCAGTGTTTGTGGCTTTTCTTTGTTTCTCATTGTTTTTATAATGAACATACAATTTTCTCATTCTTTTTTATCTCTTTATTGTCCCGTAGGTGTCAGAAATAATGGCCTTGGCTGAGCTGTGGCACAGTGGGTAGTTCACATGTTCATGATTTATAAAAGCTGCAGTACTCACAGAGATGCTGGTTTGAATCTGGGCTGCATAATTTCTTTGTCCACATTCCTGTCTGTCCCTCCATTTCTCAAAACATTATAGGGCTTGAAACTTTAAAGAAGGAAGTTTTTTTTTTTTTTTAATAAATAGCCAGTAAAATCAGATGCTTAACCTTCAGAAAATCAGAGGTCAAACTACATATTTGAGTTACTTTATTTTCTATTAATTTTAAATGAGGTTTGCTGGTAAAAGTAAAAATATAATAGTAAAATTGCATTTTAAACAAATAGCTAAATATTATAATTAATATAATTAATATTATAATGTTAATAATATAAAAATATTTTGGGGATTTTTAATGAATTTCTGATTTGAATTGTTTGAATTGCTTATTTGGAGCAATGACACTGTCCCCTCATCTTTCTGTTTTTTTTTTTTTTTTTTTTCACAGTCCCGTATGCTTTTTATCAAATAAATTGAGATAATCATTGGCTTATGCCGTGTGATTTTAGTTTGATTTGCATACTAGGCGATAGAGAAGGAAATGTTTAAACTTTCCTTTTGTCCCAACACACCCTCAGACACACACTAAGCCTTAATTTGCATTCCTCACTAACAGGTGTGACATCCAGCTGCTTCAAGAGAAAAATGAAAATAGATCAGTGTTTTCTTGGTCAAGGAAATGAATGCGTTGTGCCTTTTAAAACACTAACACACTGCACTGTTGGATGGAGCAGAACTACACCCTGGAATGGAATGGGGAACGCAGGGTGGCACATAAAGAATGTCTCTTTCTCAGTGTGTGTGTGTGTGTGTGTGTGTGTGTGAGAGAGAGAGAGCGAGAGAGAGAGAGAGAGAGAGAGAGAGAGAGAGAGAGAGAAGAGAGCTCTCTGTAAGGCCTCTGGGTAACCAAAATTGTTCTTTTGCAATATATTTGGATGTGTTCAGGTTGTGTTGTGCGAGTGCTGCTGAGCAGAATGGCATGAATGATTGTTGTTATGTTTGTGTGCGATTCTACACTATTTCTGGAGAAGTGTGCTGAGGTATGTGCAGTTATCTGCAGAGATATGCATGCCTGAGTTGTCATTTGTTAAAGAAATTGTGTGTTTTGTATGGCAGATGGATCTTTCAAGTTATTTAGAGCAAGAACTGAAATATGTACATGGTTCAAAAAAATTGGAGTTGGCAAGAAATTTTTAAAATATTTTTTAATGATTTTTACTCATTGAGGCTGCATTAATTTTTATCAACAATACAGTAAAAATAGTAATATTGTGAAATATAATTACAATTTAAAATAACTGTTTTCTATTTTAATATATATTAAAATGCAATTTATTCCTGCGATCCTTCAGAAATCATTCTAATATGCTGATTTGTCATACCAGTAGCATTTCTTATTTTTATCACTGTTGAAACAATTCATAATTTTGTAAAAACTTAAATACATTTTTCCAGGATGAATAGAAAGTTAAACAAAACAGCATTAATTTAACACGGTAAAAGTTGTAAAATGTAAGTCTTTACTGTCACTTTTGATAATTGTAATGTATCCTTCCTGAATAAAAGTATTAATTTCTTTTAAAAAAAAATCTTACTGACCCCAAACTTTTGAACAGTAGTGTACTTGCTATCACAAAAACATAAAGAGGTGGACCAGCAGCAAATTAAGGTAAATAAACTGTGTGTGTATTTGTGCAGATTCCATATAATTCTTCCTTACGATTATCATAATCAAAGCCTTTCAGAATTCAACAAGCGGATCAGATTTATGTTGGAATGAAGTATTGGCAACCACATTGTGCAATAAGGTGAAATATATTTTTTTATGCAAATTCCTCATTCTTCTCATGACTGGCATAGTTGTGTCACTTGTGTCAACTTGTAAGTAATCTCCAAAAAGGACTTTTAGATTCACTGCAGTGTTCAAATAGTGCATTCGTCATACAAAGACAAACTATAGGAACTACACATTCTCTGTGAAATCAAGTTTCTTAGATTATGATCTGTCTTGTGACTTATATTTGAACGACTATCAGTTACAAGTCTAAATCTTTAACCATTAGGCTAAACCACCATATAATGTTGAATCTCATGTTGATTGTGCAGGTGAGTGTTTATGCTAATGCTAATACCTTGATTAGCTCTTTAGTCAATGTTTGGAAAATGTGTGAGACATGCAAAGGGGAATTCTGGGAACTGTTCAGCACTTGCTGGGCATTCCACAGCTGATGAAATGATATTGTAATAATTTGGACCAAGTTAAGGTCTGACTAAAGCAGGTGCAGGTGTGTATCATTCCTCTCACGCTACTACACACTTGCTTTAATTAAGTGCAGTGTTCAGTGATGCTGAAGATCATGTGAAAAAATCTTTAATAATTATGTCAGAAGAGAGCTTAGATATTATTCAAACAGCAGAATGAATGTGTGTATGAATAAAATAGTTATGTTCTCGCTATACTATCTCTTTGATTAGAAAGGGTCAGCCACCTTTGCATCAGTAGTTTCTTTTACCATCAGTCTTGTTCACTTTTAGTGGTTACTAGCAAGAACATTTCATTTGATTAAATACTCCAGCTTTTCTTTATTTAATTACTACTTGTAATGGGAACATTATTTCCAGTATATAGCCTACCTTTTTTCAGCGTTTCTGTGTGCAGCTGAATTTCAGAAAAGGCAGCTGCTGAGAATGAATGTCTTTGTGGCGGGCTCCTGGTGAGCACTGTTCCAGTTCCAGTGCATGGATGAGTGTTTGGTAATGACTGAGCTTTGGTCTGTGTGAATATCCTCTTCTTTTCTTTACCACTTATCCTGGATTTCACACCAGACTAGTCTAATCTGTACCGAGTTACAGAAATACAAATTTATACTTCCTGCTGTGACCTCTCACTGACACACACAGACTTGGTCCTATGCTGCCTGATTCCTAATAAAACTGCAAAACCAAGAAATATTAATACATTAAAAGAATCCAGAATTAATGCATACTTAATTTCTAAGAGACAGAGATGGGCAGAAGAAGAGAAACTCTCTCAAGACATGCTCAGAATGCCATATTACCCATTATGCACATTTTCTGTGTGCATTATCAACTCGGTATACGACCAAAACTCGTTGCATAGGATAATGACTTGACCTTCAGTTTAGATTGTGACAAATTAACTGGAAGTAATATCAACTTTAATTTTAAATATTAACTTGGTTTGTCATTATCGGACCACCCAAAGTTAATCTGCTGTATTTTCACACAAAATTGGATTTAAAAAAATAATGATATTAGTTTCCAAAATCATAAATAGATGCTTCTCGCTTAGGTAGCCATGCACCATGAAGTCATATGTTACCAACATAATTGCATTCTGCACTTAATTCTAAAATAAAAACAAAACAAACAACAAAAAAAAAAAAAACAGTATATTAATGTTAATTTTGTCAGGTTTTTTTTTTTTTTTTTTTTTTTTTTTTTTTAGTCTTAGTCCTAGTTTTAATTTAGTTTTAGCCCTAAGTTTTAGTTTACCAAAAATCTGAGAATTTTAGTCAATCAATCAATCCATCAATCAATACATAAATACTATTTTGGTCATAATGCATAATGGTTCAGCTGATAATCACAATTATTTTGCTCAAAATTATAATTGATTACTTATCATGATTGGTGTGATTTGAGAAATTACTCAGAATTATAATTTATGAAGACAGAGTAAAACACTTGTGTCCTTTTAAGAGAAAAGCTCTGATAGGGAGATTTCTCTTGACATCTGGCAAACCCAAACATGAAAGAGGTATATATATATATATATATACATATATATATATATATATATATATATATATATATATATATATATATATATATATATATATGTTTTTTTTAATATATTGAAATTTTGGATATCAAGGGGTTTTATTATTTTAAACTACATTTCAGTCTTGTCTTTTTTTGTCAACTGTATTGCATGTATTGCATAGTCACAGTTAGGGTATAATGATGTCGGTGTCATCTCATTAATATTTTTCATCATAGTTTTCGTTAAAGAAATTAACACTTTAGTAGTGTGTTGAATCTGCTCAGAGAAAGCTGTTGAGCAGTACACAAGGCTGTAGTGTTGTAGGCCAGGGCCAGGGTCTCACCCAGCTGTCTGCCCAAACAGGGTGAGTTTAGGGTGGGCCTCTTGTTCCTGTTCCTCCCCTCTTGAGCAGCTGTCAGGATCTTGGAGAAATGACCTATTCAGAGCAAGGACATAAGAGCAGTGTTTAAGGGCCCTGGTGAAGACTGATGGGCTACATTCACATACATGCACACGCATACATTCATGCATACATAAAGTGGGCACACATGAGATCACGTGGTAAACACAAATTGATTCACACACAAAGGCAGGCACCTGCATGAACATAAAGAGTTTCTTACAGAGGGTCACAAAATGCTCAGTGAATTTTAAATTAGCTGGCAAACAATGATGCACACATCCATATTGCTCCTTTACTCTTTTTTTCAGTAACTTGAGCTCTTACATATTCTTAACAAATGCATTTTGTTTCTAGTCATAAGTGCCAACAGCTTTGTGATTTCAAGCGCTTGTCAAAGGTGAGCTTGCATGCGAAGATCCATTTCCTGTGACCCTGTGAATGTCTCCATGCTGTCTAAATATTTATGAGCCTTCGGATGACTCATGCAATGGAAAATGTGACAGACAATACGTACGCTGTGACCATTCCCCACCTCTGACTGAGACATCAAGTTCAAGCAATCTATCATGCGCTAATCTGAAAATCAAAACCAAAGATACACTTTAATCAGAAAAGAAATGTTACTTTTGCATAACAGCTATATTTGTATGAATGAAAACCAGCTGCAGTCCATGAACAATGCTTCTTACCTCAACTTTGGAAAAAATTGGATGTGCGACAGGGTTGAGTCGGTTAACAAGCAAGCAGAGGGAAGGTAACAAGACATGAAAGCTAGTTGAAGCATTTCAATGAAGGCCTCAGCGGCTGCCGAGAGATAGTGCAGTAAAACTGAGCTGATAAGAAGATTAATTTATGATCCTTAAATGAACATCTGCAGTGGTTCGTTCGTTTATTCCATGCGCAGAATAAATCATGTCTAAATGCACCCGCACACCTCCACCCGCAACAAAACGCATCCTGCCTTGCTGTAATCCGATGATGGATTTTTATGACAAACAATTATACTGTCCCACGGAAGCGCTTCTGTCTGCTGAGGATCGCGTGTTCATTTGCATCCATTGCCCCTCTCTAATGTGTTTGTACCTTGAGGCGCTCTGCAATGACTGTCATATTGAATGTGGGTTGATTAATGTTCCTCCATCAGCTGCTTTGAAGGTTTTAACATTCTGTCAAATAGAGGTGAAGTCATGCTGTGGAAATGAGCTTTTGGCAAAGGTTTAAGTAGTGGCATGTTTTGCTAAAGTTAGCTGAACACTCACGCTAAGTGGTTGCTTTTAAGCTTGGGTGAGTCTGTTAGTGTGATAGCATGCTAATAAAGAGGCAGGATACAAACTGAGAGCTGTTTTGTCAGCAGTCACACTGTGTGATCCTTGACTATGAGGTAAAAGGTTGTTCAATGTAATTAAAGAACCAGGTCAGCTTAATCAACGTTAAACCAGATTTACCTGAGTTAGGGTCCAGTTTAGACCAGCTGATAAACCATCTAAACCAGTATTTCTCAACCTTAGTGACTCATAGGCCCCCTATTGTTTATTGTAAGGTGCTTTATTGTTTTCAGGTTATTAAATTGTTCTTCATGAATTAAAAATGGTTCTTTGAGGAAGCCAGAATGGTTTGTCTGTGACATCGCTGTGAAAACTTCCTTTTGGAAGCTTTATTTTCGAATATTTTCAGCATTTCTGCTATAATTATATGTAACTCCGCCCATTTTCAACATTGTGCTTGTCTTTTGTCTTCAAATTTTATTTCCGCAGCGTGAAGGTAAGGTCGTACGAATTAATGAATGAACCGCTCTTTTTAAAATCTTCCCAGACTACTTACATTTGTTATGACATCTGCTTCGAACATTACAATGCATGCGATAACTTTCGTTAACTCTACAATAAGTTAATTCACTTCACCAACTAATCACTCTTCAGCAGTGATGCTATAGAGGTACCGTGAAAAGGGAGGTTCATGGTGACATTCTAAAGATGGCTGACCACTTCTTTCTCTGACACATAAGGCAAAGACTATAGAATACCCAAGACGTGCCACTCATATAATTTTGAATGGGGAGAACACTCAGTATGGCTGCTCTATCGAAGAAAGCCCCACCTTCTGAATAAAAGAGCCAATCACCAATCGGTAAAGTCATTGCATCACTGTAGCTGCTTTTAGAAGCCCCGGTTGCTATAGAAACTGTAAGAGTTCTGAGACGCACGCTTAGGACTGCGCACGCACACTGGCTGGTAGCCTCAAAACAAACATGTTGTCAGATTTTGTTTGTGATTTCAAATATGAAATTTAATCATAAGCTTGGCAAACCGTTTTGGAGAATTTGATGTTTTCCCATTCAAAGAGATAGGAGCTATACTTGCATGCCCGAGAGGCGTTTCAAAGATGTCCACTGAGTGAAATGACTTGCCTTAAAGGGACTTTGCATAAGGTCTATATCAAAGCTGCTTATTTTCAAACATATTTTTTTATTAACCTAAACTGGGATTATTTGTATATTAATTAACCCTATTAAGTCGTCTTGATTTTCGCTTGGAAGTTTGCTGAGACCCCCTATAGAAGAACAGATCTAAACCACCTAATGATTGTAGATGACCTGTGTTGACCAGTTTGAATCCAAGTTAAATTATACAGAGAAATCCATACAGAGAAAGAGCTATTAACAGAGAATATTTCCCATTTGACATGTATGATCACATAGTTACACACAACAGTCAGTATAGTAGTTCAACCTTCCTTCTGGGAATTTTTGTGAGCGCACTTCTTATCGTGGGTGGTTTGATTGTGTTTTCATGTGCACTCTGGCAACGTTGTGATTTAGGAATGCACCTGATGTTGCAGGCAGTGACATGACAAGATCTACATCTAGACTGTTGATGTTATGTAGGCTGCATTTCTCAGATGTGTGATTGTGAACAACTGAAGCAGTCTGACATTCACTGGTGTATGAGCACATGTCTGGGCTGTAACTGCAAGTGAAAAAGAGTGTCATTGTCAAACTGCGTGTGTTTGTTTGTATGTTTAGGCTTGCACTCTATTGCGTATCCACCACATTTCCACTCTTATCTCTCATCTCTATGCATGGCAAATCGTGAGTGCACACACCCAGCTTTGAAAAGCTGACAGTGTGTTTGTTGATATCAAGCACTAGCGTGTTTCAGGGATTACATCCTCACTTTCTTCTTGTTTTGGTATCCAAAAGAAGAACAAAGGGAGGCAGGAATCCTCAGAAGGTTCTGGGGTTTTCCTCTCTCATTCTGTGTGATGAGGGTTGCTGAAATCTTTAACAAAAGACCAAAGGAGGAGAAAAGAAGAAGAGCTCTGCTGTTTGCAAAATCTTCCTTTGAAGTTTTATGAGATCATTTTATATGCAGTAGACTAATTATTATTTCAGAATTAAATTATCATAGAAATCAAAGCATTGTAACATTGTAGTATTTGAAAATATCTTTCAATCTGCAGGTGCTGAGCAATCATAAAATGCTGCTACATTAGACATCCTTTTATATTTGATGTATGACTCAATTTGTGTTTCATAATTATTTAACTGTTTAAATTTGGCTGAAAAGACATTAATTAACACATATTTAATTGCACGTGCCTATTGTGACAACTTAACCCATGTAGTGTGACAACATGTCTCGCTGAAAGGTCAGAGTTTAATGGACTGTATCTTTTCTCCTGAGAAATAATGGTGGAAATGTCCAATTGATTTTTCTGTAGTAAAGACTTTAATGTTTGTGCTTATTCAGTAAATGTACCTTGAGAAATATTCACAGGGTAAATGTGTGACAGCTAGCCTTAGTTTCCCCCGTTACATTATTATTCTTGTGAAAGAATGTGTACATAATATTGTACACATTCTTTACATTTTCATCTTTACAAATTACAGTTTAATAAAACCACTGAACATTCATGGAGCAGATGGAATTAAGTAGACATAAAGGTTTGGAAATGTAAAAATTATGTAAAACCTGCGGGTCATTTAAATGCTGCTCGCAATTTCAGTAGAGCAATGCTAATATTTACAATATCAGGTTAGCGCACATCATCAGATTATAGTCTATTGAACAACGAAAGATAAGTGCATTCTGGTCATTCATTTGAAGACAATATCACACTGCAGGTAATGGAGTTGAATCCCTTCACTGAATTTTGATGCATTTGGTCCATTTTGACTGAAAATGGCACATAGTTTAAAAGAACAGAGCTGTCATTAAAGGAAATTTATTTTTCCTGTCATGTTCAGTTGATATGCTGATGTAGTGAAGAACATCTCTGAACAAATTCGGAAAGAATCCCCTGGAAGGAAAGTATCTGCAGTATTTCTGCTGTCATTTCTTCTTCCTGGAAAATGTGTGCTTGAAGAGAAGCTTGTGAAGAAATCCCCCAGCAGTGCATGAGTAAGAGAGAACTGTATCTTAACGATTAAACATGTTCAGCCTCACGGAGACTGGAATCCCCCACACAACCCCAGAGTCTCTGCAAATGGAAAGAAAGAGTCGCAGATAGCACTTTTATTATGCCTTATTTCAACCTCTACATTTGTTAACAATTCAGAATAATTCAATAACTCTGATTGAAACCCTTAATTATGTTTTTTGGAGCAAAGTTTAAGGGAAAATGTTACATGCTGGATTCTCAGTAACTCTGCGTGCATCTAAATGATACTCCTTCACTGGATTTATGGATATTAAAAATTTAATTTTGGAGGTCCACGAGATAATGGTCTTAAACTCTTGCAGCTTTTGCTGCATATGCTGGGTGCGGCAAGTTTAATAATGCATAATAATATTGTTCCAGTATCTTATGAGCTTTGGGCCATCAAGACCCTTATTCATTTTAATAAAATTTTAATATTCTCTTTCTCTCTCAGTTGCTCTGTCTCTCTCTGTTTCCTTTGTCCTAGCAAATGATACAAAAGTGTGTGCTGTTTTGCAGAAATTAGTCGATGAAGGCAGGATAATACACCTCTGGGGAATCTCTTTTTCTGTTTCTCTCTTTACACCTCCTTTCTTTTTCTTTCTCTCGAAGTATACTGTAATTACCCATAATGCCTGACATATCAAAAGCACATTAGGGAGCACTTCAAAGGGCGTTCAAGCAAACACATTTATTAACTGAACTGCTCTGCTGATGAAACTTCTCCTGAATCAACTGACTTCTTTATATGTGAGACAAAAGGACCTGCTAGGTCTCATTTCCAAAAAAAAAAAAATAAATAAAAATAAAAAAAAGGTCTCATTTCCAGCTTCCCTTTGTCTTCTTGATCACTCTTTCTGTAAATGTTTGGGTTCAAATGTCTTGAAATACTGTAGATGAACTTCTAGATGTTGTCAATGACATTTAGAGAAACAGTTTCTTCTGTCTCTGTCCAGACGATCTTCAGTTTTGTCATATACACAACACTGCAATATCAACAGTCATCAGTTTCATGTTCTTTGGGGGTTGAGCATTTTGCCTTGCTAATTAAGTTTAGATACAGCACATGTCCCTTGAGTTTTGTTTGTGATAACTGCTCATGCAAGCATTGGAAAATTAACAAAAGCATTTGTGTATGTTAACATTGAACTATATTTGATCTGTATCAGTTAAGCTGTGCATACAGATTTTTTTTTTTAATGTCGTATATTTAAAATACACAAAATTATTATTTTTTATGTTAATGCTTATATTATTAATATTGATATTGCATGTGGAATCATTAACCGCAGTCACATAAGTGATGACTTAATAATTCTTTAAATTGTCATTTGATTTATTGCCTTATATCCAGCATTGCGTTAGCATGTGTGTGGATAGATCTTACGTATGTTCTTCCAGATAATCTAATGGTGCGAGCAGTCTTACTGCAGGATGACCTCACAAAAAATGACAGTGGAAAATTCCATCCACCCAGAAACTGCCTCTTGTTTTGTTCCAGCACACAGATGTTCAGAACCACCCACCACAAGCTGGGTGTCAGAACAAACAAGGAAAAAAGAATGACAATGAATTACAGTGAGAACATGAGTGAAAAACAGAGGCCAGGAGAGACAAGGAGGTCATACTGCAAACAAACTGTCTGCTTCTTTCATATTGTTTAGCTTTTTAGAGTTGACTGGTTGATGAGTTCACATGTAAAATGCAAATTTTATCATTGTTTACTCACCGTCATGTTGTTCTAAACCTGTATGATTTTCTTTCTTCTGTGGAAAACAAAAGAAGATAAAAGAGAATAACCAAAGCCAACATTCTTCAAAGTTATCTTTTGTGCAAACTCATACAGGTTTGGAACATGAGGGTGAGTGAATGATGACACAATGTGCATTTTTGGGTGAACTATCTATTTAATGGTTTTACTGTGTGCTCTTCATTTCTGGTGTGATTGAGGTTGTTTATGTGCATGGTCTTGAAAGTATCTCCTTTGCAGCAGTTAAAACGATAAACGGCTGCATGCTTTTCTCGTAACTAGTTAAATTATTCATTGATAATTAAAAGATTCTGCAGTTTATCACAAAGTGCTTACCACTAGTGATCCTTGATTGCTGTTCCAGTGAAAATCTTACAAATACTGATACCAACAGTATTGTACACAGTTTAGTTTGGTTAGTCAGTTAAGCAAATAAAGCCACGTATAAAGCCTACAATTAAGCATGCATGAAAGTTCTGTCTTCAATTACCCACCATGTTGTTCCAAACCTGTATGACATCTCTTACAATTTAAGGGGGTCCAAAACAACATTTGTTTGCATTCTTATATGGGAAAAAAAAAAAAAAAAAAAAAAAAAAATATATATATATATATATATATATATATATATATGTATATATATATATATATATATATATATATATATTTATTATTTTTTTTTTTTCAGTATGTTTTGTATGTCACACAAGAATGAAATGTCTAGAACAACATTAGAGTGAGTATATATATCGACAGGCTGTCCATTCTTGGGAGAATTATCCCTTTAATGCTTCTTTCATCAGGATCAAGTCAGTTCTTTTTATTTTAGCTGTTTTCAGAACGTATTAGACGGATTTGTAACTCTACACTGAAAGCTAGTACGATTCAGCAAAAACAGTGCAAAACTGCAAACTCAAACTGGCAACCAGTCACCTACACAGAACAACTCTTCGCCCGCCAGTGTGTGTTATTAGCCAGGTTGTTGTTTAATTGCACTAGCTTTCAATGTCACTGCATTGCCTTTAAGCAACAAAATGTTATTTAAGCTACATAATGTTATTTATTATGTTATGTTTTCCCTCTGAGTGCACCGTAAACCGTAAATTACCCTCTCCAGAGACGGCAAGGAAGAATCACATTACTGAGCAGCAGATTGGCTCATAAAAACGTAATCTCCATGGCGAGTAACACAAACACACGGATGCTTTAAAGCTTTCTGTGTGCTGCTTGATAACGTCAAGGCTTTTCTTGCTGAGGCGACAAAAAAGCAGATGTCGAGGGCGTAAGAGTTTCACTCCTTGCTGATATACATGATGTATATAGCGTATGTCAATTCCTAAGTTCACAAAGCCTTTTTATGAAGTAGAAGCAATGTTTCTGATGTGAATCTCTTCATAGAGGTTATAAATACATGTCTCCACTACTGGTTCAGTATTTAGCACATTTGTCATTTGAAATGTAATGAGGGATTAATGCCATTATGTTCTGGCCTGTTATTGTGCACAGGCTGTGGTCAGAGAAGGAAATGTAACACATGGCACATGGCCCCAAACAACCATGTTGTAGCTATAGTGACAGTTCAAACAAAAGCCAGAGTGGTACATTCTGCTCCGACCATAGCGATATATCACTGACCCACAGGACCAGCATGATAGGGTTAATTTAGTCAAGGGGATACGCCCTGGTTTTTACAGGGGAGTGAGACCGCCATAACTGTTCTTTGGAGATTTGTGTATGTGTGCATGTGTGACGTGTGTGTAATGATAGAGGCTACATGGCGTGAAGCGGCCTGTCATCACAAACATGAATTTGTGTCATTACACATGTGGGTCTAAGATTAAATACAAACAAACATATGTATTATATATTTTATTAGAGGGAGATTTTACACAAATATGACAGTTTAAATAATTAAACAGGAAGAACTGTTTTTGTCCATACAATGAAAGTCAATGGACCTCTTTGAGAGATTTTTCAAATTATCTCTTGCATTATGCAGAAGAAACAAACTCATACAGGTTTGGAATGACATGAGGATGAGTATGTGCTGAATTTTTGATTGTACTAAGTCATTTTTGGTGAACTATCCCTTTAAGTGTCTGCCGCACTTTCAAATGGACATGTGAAATTCAAAGTCTCAGTGCAGATTCATTTTTATTCTAGCCAGATTTAGCCTGGAAAATATGGTGGGTATGTGAGAAGCGTGTGTCGATGAGTGTTTCTGTCAAGCCTCTTCCAAAAATCAGAGCCCTGAAGCTACATTTGTGTTTATGTGCCAGCAAGACAAAACATATTGTTAGGATTGAAAGAACATTTGTTGTATATTGATATTTCATATACTGTGAAAACATATGCAGCACTGCAGCAACAAATTCTGAAAATGAGATCCATAACAATGCCCACCAGAACAGGAATCCGTTATTAAAGTTGGTGGAGCATGTGAATGTCTTTTGCAGCTACTGTATCCTCCGCAGCTATTATCTGAGCTACTGAGTCACCTCTTCACAACCTCAGTGTTTAAAAGTTTATAGAAAGAACATCCAGATGTGCAGCTTGCGATCAATATCAGCGCTCTAAAGTGCCTCAAGCGATTCACAAATTGTGTGTGTGTGTGTGTATGTGTGTTTGAGAGCATGTTTACTCACATGTTTTGGTTGGTTGCTGGAGACGGTTTTAGACTTAAGCAAATGAGAGTGTGTAAAAGTGGGTGGATTATTTTAATGGATAGATTTAACACCCTTTCATGATTTAAAGAGCCAATGAAAAACAGCTCACACACTCAAATTATGTTTGTGTTCTTGGAAAGAACAAGCTCACAGGAAAATAACCGAAATGCACAGCCACATACACAAACCTTTGCGTATATATGCACTGGTATGGCATTTTTATTTATTATTTTTGCTACTGAAGTTGTCAACGCAATTCATTTTTCCCAGTATTGCAAATATTTATCCATCTGTAGTTTTAATGAAAGTCATTCTCTTCATGTTTTGAACACTGGTCACAATATTCATCCAATCAGTCCTGGTTATAACTTTCTTGCTGGCTGCTAATATTATCTTTTAAGATATTTATCTTGCACTATCAAATGTGCTGCTATGTTACAAAAATAGACTGTAAAAAAAGATCCGTCACCAAAAATATTATGCATTACTTGTATTATCTCCTTCCAATATGACACTTAAATATGACATTTACTAACATACAGTTCCATCTCACAGCAAAATTATAAAATTTACATTCTTTTATAAAGAATACAAATTCACAAAATTCACAGAGCCTAGGATAAAATGTTTATGGGTGGGCCTTCTCTCCCCTGAGGCCAATGAGGGCCCCCAAGGCTCCCCTGACAACAGCCCTGCACACAGGTAGATCAGAGCACATGTACACACACTCACACACATTAAGAAGTGGATGACTGTTATGAATGGGCTGCTTTGTAAGGTGTGTGTGAAACCGATTACTGTTTAAACAGACCGGTTAGCTGTTTAAGGCCAAAAGGTTAGTCTTGACGAAATATGTTGAACTACTTTTGCTTTAACAGCGTTTGAAAGGGTAGCTCATGTTTAAAACTATACATTCACCCATAACAGATGTGAAACATATAAAGCCACAAGGGCATATTCAGTGTGTGCATATGCATTTACCATGTGTGTTAATGAGGTGAAAAACTATGGAAGCATATGTGTAGCTAAATTCAACTTGAAATGTAATATGCAAAATGGCAATGCAATATGTAAAATGCCATTTACATTTTCCCATTCATATGTGCAGCATTTAGTGCAAAATGAAAATGAAAATTCAATTATATCATTTAAATTTGCCATTTTCTACACTAGTTTTAATATGCAAATTTAAACCATATTTTAAAGCTTTATAAGTTGCAAAATTTAAATGAAAATGTATTACCCAAATTGATTAGATATGTGTAACATGTCCAAGCAAAAACTGTAGCAAAATTATCATTTAACTGCTGTTTTTTCTAAATGCATTTAGACTCTTGGGATTGCATTTTCATCGTGATACCGCATGATAATTGTAGCAAAATGCAATGAGAGTTTCAAAATGCATTCTGAGCGAAAGGTGCAGCAAAAAGGTAGCAAAATGGTGATTTAAATGTCTTTTATTTTTCTAAAATGCATTGACACTTACATATATGACGTTTCAATTGCATTTTCATTAAATACCCCGCGATGAATATAGTTTAAGTCATTGTGGATTTGAAAATGCATTCCGAGCCGAGCATGCCCCCTAGCTGTCAATCATCACATCAAGTCGGGGCTCGGCAACAGGACACACGATAGGTCAATATTCACCATTAACCAAACGCTTTTCTCCTACCTCAACATCTCTCACTGTTTACACTCGGATTGATGCACATAAGCAAACAGACAGTGCTATTATACACTTATTTATTACCTTACCTTATATTTTATTACTCTTTTATTTTTAATCCGTAAAATAGCACGTGTTCCGTGACACCTGAACAGGGACGTGCAGAGAGTTCCTCAAAAAACAGCAGGAAAAACAGCATTTTAATGATAATTTTGCTACAGTTTTTGCTTGGACATGTTAAACATATCTAATCAATTTGGGTAATACATTTTCATTTTAATTTTGCAACTGATAAAGCTTTAAAATATGTTTTTTTAATTTGCATATTAAAACTAGTGTATAAAATGGCAAATTTAAATGATATAATTGAATTTTCATTTTCATTTTGCACTAAATGTTGCACATATGTAAATGTAAATTTAAATACAGAAATACATTGCCATTTTACATATTGCATTGCCATTTTGCATATTACATTTCAAATTGAATTTTGCTACACATACTTCCATAAAAAACAGCTTCAAAGCAGATCAGTGAAGTCACACACATTGACCTGTGGCCACACAAACACTTACTTAGCTGTGTGAATGAAGACTTAGGCTACTATAGACTTCTGTTGCTGTTGTTTTTGGGTAACACTTTACAATAAGGTTCAATTTATTAACATTAGTTAAAGGGATAGTTCACCCAAAAATAAAAATTCTGCCATTAATGTTGCTCCAAAGCCATAAGACCTTCATTTTATTTTTGTTTTCTTTGCGCACAAAAAGTATTCTTGTACCTTCATAAAACTGATGTCACATGGACTATTTTAACAATGTCCTTATTACATTTCTGGGCCTTGAATGATAGTTGCTTTGCTGTCTATGCAGGGTCAGAAAGCTCTTGGATTTCATCAAAGAATATCTTAATTTGTGTTCCAAAGATTAACGAAGGTCTTACAGGTTTGAAATGACATGAGGGTGAGTAATTAATGTGAGAATTTTCATTTTTGTCTGAACTATCCCTTTAACATAACTTTGAATGTCTCCAGGAGGGGGGCTGTGCCAGATTTAAATAACATCTAAAAGATGTGACAGTAAAGTATAACTAAGAAAAGTCAACAACAATAATTTTGTCAATTTTGACACACAAACACAAAAGAACTGTAAGTAAGGAAAGCATATATAGTTGTATGGTTACAGCACCTCTCATAATAAATGTAGATTTGCATTTTGCAATTAGTGTGGAATATCCTCTTCACATTCACATATGGCCACAGCCATATCACCCTGCAGCCCAAGATCGGTTGCCCACTGAAGCTAAGCAGGGTTGGGCCTTGAATGGGGAAGTCGTGGTTAGAGAGTTGGGCTAGTAACCTGAAGGTTGCCGGTTCGATTCTCACACCGGCAGGAATTGAAGGTGGGGATTGTGAAACAAACTCTCTCTGCCTTCGATACCATGACTGAGGTGCCCTTGAGCAAGGCATCGAACCCCCAATTGCTCCCCGGGCGCTGGAGCAATGGCTGCCCACTGCTCCGGGTGTGTGTTCACGGTGTGTGTGTGTGTGTGTGTGTGTGTGTGCGTTTGTTCACTATTCACTGCTGTGTGTGTGCACTTGGATGGGTTAAATGCAGAGCACCAATTTCGAGTATGGGTCACCATACTTGACAATACGTCACGACTTTTCACTTTCACTTGAGCCTGGTCAGTACCTGGATGGGAGACCTCCTGGGAAAACTAGGTTGCTGCTGGAAGAGGTTAGTGAGGCCAGCAGGGGGTGCTCGGTCTGTGTGGGTCCTAACACCCCAGTATAGTGACGGGGACACTATACTGTCAAAAAGCGCTGTCTTTCGGGTGAGATGTTAAACCGAGGTCTTGACTCTCTGTGGTCATTAAAAATCTCATGGCACTTCTCGTAAAGTGTAGGGGTGTAACATTCACTGTCCTGGCCAGATTCCCGCCACTGGCCCTTGTCAGTCAATGATCCCCACCCACTTGATTGGCTCTATCACTCTCTCTCCTCTCCACCTGTAGCTGGTGAGCGCACTGGCGCCGTTGTCCTGTGGCTGCCGTCACATCATCCAAGTGGATGCTGCACACTGGTGGTGGTTGAGGAGAGATTAAAATGGGACCAAACTGAAATAAATTATATTTTAAATAAACATGCCACCTGCAGGACTTCGTGATTTCTTGAGGTGATTGGTTGAAGAGAGTGAAGTCAGGGGGGATTTTAATGAATGAGTGCTCAGGAAAACAACATCAGGGTGTTGTTGAAGTTGTTATGAAGACCCCAGTCAGAACTCACTTACTGTGGATGTTTAATACGACTGGAAACGCAGACAGGTTTCCAGTTTGAAATCCATGAGAGAGAAAGAGGTAGTGAGAGAGGAAACGCACCAAAGCTCAGTGGGGAATGTTAATTAGTCTAGATTGCAGAGTTATGACTATGATTGATGAATATTTAATTTGTTTTGATTACATTCAGCTATTATTACAAATTCAGTTTTGACATTCCAATGGAAACAAAAAGCTTCTGTTAAACCCTGAAACAACAGTAAAGAGTGTGGAGCCAATAAACTGCCACAAATCACTTAACAAAAATCAAACAAAATACAGCATTAAACATTTCTAACCCATTAACATAGGTAACACTTTACAGTAAGGTTCTATACATTCAATTTAGCTAATGCTAAAATAAACTAACAATGAACAATATATGTTACAGCACTCAGCACTTTAATCTAGATTAAAGCTTATTTCTATATATTAAAA
This sequence comes from Spinibarbus caldwelli, assembly GCA_039654775.1. Taxonomy (NCBI): domain Eukaryota; kingdom Metazoa; phylum Chordata; class Actinopteri; order Cypriniformes; family Cyprinidae; genus Spinibarbus; species Spinibarbus caldwelli. The sequence continues at coordinate 32,019,293 of CM077222.1, read as the reverse complement.
TAATTTTTAGCATTTCATGTTATAAATTAGCATTAGTCGCATTCATTTTAAAATACACTAAAAAGAGTAATATTATGAAATATTATTACAATTTAAATTAACCAACATAGCAAGTTTTTTATTTTTATTTTATTTATTTATTTATTTTTTTTGCAGTTGCAGTTGCAGTTAGTTTCAAATTAGAGTTTGATCTGATTAATTGCTAGGACTACAGAAGCATGTGAATTGGTTTTAGGGAGGTATTCATAGTTGGTTGACGGTTTAGATTTAGCTGCAGTATTGCTGCACATATTGTTATTATGTTTGGTACCAATACCATTGTTGACTTACAGTACCTGCTTGCTACTCTCTGCACTTCTGCTGTGATTTTGAGACATAAATAAAGTCATTATATTGTACTGTAAATAAGCATGCTTTTTTATTTAAGTCAGTTGCCCCATATTTAAAAAATACTAATCATGAAATTTAAATTGAATTGGATTAATTAATTGAAAAATGTAGGTTGAAAACATTAAAACACTTAGAGAAAGTCCTCAGGAGTAACTCTAGATCTCTGATGTCATATTTCCTTGGCAACCAGGTCAAAACATGGATGACCTTTGTGACTTGGCTGTTTTAGAAAAGGCTTGACTGCAAGTCAAAATGACATTTCTTGAACTCCTCCCTTCTTTTCTTGGAAATTTCAGAGCATCGTCTTCCAGGTCTTGTAATATTGATGTGCAGCTAAAATCAGTTGAGCTACAGGTCAGTTATTGTTATTGACAATATCTGGCATACCATCACAGCAACTGTGACAATTTATCTGTTAGGGATGTGTGTATGTGGAGTGCACCTGACTTTTGCAGCCTCTGTTTCTTTTCAAGTTTTTTAAGCTGAATTCTGACACTGACTAACAGATTCATGACAGGTTGTAATAATAGAAGACTGACTTCAGCAAATGTGCTTTATATTAAATGAAACTGTCATCGACTTGTTTTGACTGGCTTTAAACCCAACAAAATGCTGAAGATCAAGCTAGACATAAAAGATTTACAAGACAGCTGACAGCTCATATATGAAAGAAAGGTGTTGCTCTCAGTGGAATCCTCTTTAACTGTAGACTAGGAATTATGATTTGAACTAATCCTCTATGCTGCTGTCATGTCATGTTATTTGTTGTGTTCTGGCTCAGTGTGAAAAGAATGTGTTTTCAATATGCCATCAAACAATCATTATATCTGTCTCCTCTGGTTAGTCATGATGCATAAAAAATGAATAGTCTTCCAAAGGCATCTTCTGTACTTGTTTGTACACTGTTATGTTATGTATAGAAAGAAAGTAATATAAAGTCTTTGATTGTCGCGCTATCTCACACCCTTTTTTAGCCACAGATTTAAGATTCTGTGTCTAGTTAACTCTATAAAGCCTACTGTATCATATCCGATTGACTATCTAAATTATTATATATTAGTTATATGTTAGTATAATTCTAAAAATGTCCACTTTCAGGTTGTGGGGCACTGAAAGTAAACATAAGAATAACTTTTAAGTAGTTAGTAAAATTTAAAGGGCACTTATTATGCAAAATTCACTTTTATATGTTGTTTGAACATAAATGTGTGTTGGCAGTGTGTGTACAAAACCACTCTATAATGATAAAAATTTGACAGTTTAAGCACAATAAGACATGAAAGAGAACTCACATGCCGTGTGACAGCCTCTTTCTGTGTGCGTGATTCGGATGTGTGCGCTCAGAAAACCGTATCAGAAATTTAAACTGATATTGCTTTAAAATGCCTGGTTTTAGTGCAATAGACATAATAATCAAAACCAAACAGATGTTTTTGGAGTATCTGAGTTACGAGATGTAAAGGCACAGCCCTATTCTGGAAGCCCTATTCTTTTGCATTTAAAGAGACATGCACGAAAACAGATTTTTATTTATTTTTATTTTTTTCCCTGATTCCACTCAAAATAGGCATTTTCAAAATTATATAATAAATGATCTGTGGGGTATTTTGAGCTGAAACTTTACAGACACGTTCTGGGGACACCTGAGACTTATATAACATCTTTTAAAAAGGGACATAATAGGTGCACTTTAAAAATGAACTTTTCTTGGACTGATTAAACTTAAGGTTACTTGATCATCCATTTGTTTATGCATGTTAAAATGATACATCAGGCTTTTGAAGAACTTTTATTAGTACATCTCTCAAACTTTATGTTTTGCATCCCACAATAAAATTTAGAGGTTTAATCATAAAACTAAGCATTTAAATAATTTTTAAATAGCATATAAATAATATATAAATCAGCAGCTGCATCAAATTTAATAAAGTTTTAATAAGTATGAGCTCTATATTTTCTTATATCATTCTGAACCATAAAAGCCTGATGTATCAAATATGATACTTAACAAAAAATACAGGACATTTTTATTTTATTTATTATTATTATTATTATTATTATTTTATATTATGTCTGAAGGTTCAATAAACTGTTCCATTTCAAAGATTTGGCCTTTTTTTCTGACTGTTTTTTTATATGTCAGGTAGAGTTAAAAGATGTTAAACTTTTAGAGACATGTTTCAAGGCTCTGCATTCTTTTCTTTTTTCCTTTGTCACAAGTCTTTAGTCACAGGAAGGCATTGTTTGTGACACAGCAGAATTGCTGTAAGTGTGAAAGCAACACACAAGTTTTCTGCTGCCAGCTTTGCTTACATACTGCTTACACAGTATACTTAATGTCATCTTAAGATAATGAGAGAAACATAATGGACGTGCCTCTGTATTGTCCGCATTCTCTCCTCTTGGATGAAGTATGCAGTTATGATAAAAGTTACAGTGCTATTTCCCAAAACCCATTACAGCAGCATGATGCCTTATGCTGTGCTGGACATTTATGCAGTTTGTATGACTGTTTTATATCAAATTTGCAAGGAAAGGTAAACAAACACACACCAACAGTCAGGCTCATCTCAATCCTTTCAATGAAGAGGCATGTCTGAATCCCTGTGAAGAGGAGCTCTTCTATTTCAGGTATCGTGTTTCCTGTCATGTGTTGCTATAGCAACTTGAAACCTGGCAACACAAAATTGCTCTGCTCATAAAGCGCTTGACATTGAACAGATGACAAAATGTGCCTGAAATCACACTAAGGTAATATCTGCTTAATGTAAGCGGAAATAAACTGAGAACAGAGATGATGAGAGTTTGAAATCATATCATCGCACATGCTGTGCTGAATAAAAGAGCATCATTAAGATCGATGAACCTGGGGTGTTTTTCAAAGACAAAATCTTAGCAATCCTATACAAATTAGTGAAAGAGATAGTGTTTCAAAGGCCTGTTATCAAAGCAGGCACACATGATCTGTTAACCATTGCATCAGTAATTTGGGGAGGAAAGAATAAATTAAATCCTGTATATATATTATATATACTTATAAAAACACTATGTGCGCAGGGGTTTATTAATAATTCATTTGGAGCCCATGTGCATGTAGTTCTTTGTGAAATAATACATCACACATTCTGTGTCTTGTTTCCCTGAGCTCAACTCCCACACATGCATCGTATTGTTCTAACTTTGTTTAAAACAGTGCATTTGTGTGTGGGTGGTTTGATATAAGGCCTGTTTCATTTGAATATACAGCAGTGCCTGTGCTCATTGAGTGGGGACCTTTTGTCTCTTTAACATTCAGCAGCATGGGTATTAGAGACAAACAGTATAAACCAGAGACCAGAGATATGAAACCATGGCAACAGCAGCTGGATGCATTTTGACCCGTGTGTTTCACGGAACACCATTAATGAAGTGATTCTACAAAATTCAGATGTACAAAAGCCATTCACTTAAGTGGTCAAATAATTGTGAGAAAAAAACAAATAGTAACACTTTACAATAGCTGTTTTCAGTTGGCTAATGCATTAGGTATCATGAACTTACAATGAACAATACTTTTACAGCATTTATTTATCATAGTTAATGATCATTTTTACGTTCAACATTTCAACATCAGTAACATAATGTAAATTACTGGTGAGTTTTAGAAAGTGGTTTAGACCACCAGTAATGAATTCCCATAAAGGGATAGTTTAGAAAATTCTGTCATTAATTACTCATGCTCACGTCATTTAGTGATGTTCATGAGTCACTTGTTTGTCCTGAACAGTTAAACTGCCTGCTGTCCTTCAGAAAAATCCTTCAGGTCCCACAAATTCTTTTTGTTTTCCAGCAGTTCTGTGTATTTGAACCCTTTCCAACAATGACTGTATGATTTTGAGATCCATCTTTTCACACTGAGGACAACTGAGGGACTCATATGTAACTATTACAGAAGGTTCAAATGCTCACTGATGCTCCAGAAGGAAAAACCATGCATTAAGAGCCGGGGGTGAAAACTTTTGAACAGAATGAAGATGTGTACATTTTTCTTGTTTTGCCTAAATATCGTATTTTTTTTTTTTTTTTTTTTTAATTACTGCCCTTCAGAAGTTACAGAAGATACTTACATGTTTCCCAGAAGACAAAATAAGTTAAATTTACCCCCCCCCCCACCCCCCCCCCCCCCCCACCCCCCCTATATGTAGTCTTGTGGACTATATGTAAACATCTTTTATGTGAAATATCTTATTCAGATCAGTACTGAATAAACAATAACATGCATTTTATATGATCGATCTTATTTTGGCAAAATAATTAACATTTTGTAGATTCTTGCAAGGTGTATGTAAACTTTTGACTTCAACTATAAATGCTGCAAATATATTGTGTTCATTGTTGGTTCATGATGATGCTCGAAGTTATGTTAACAAATTAAACCTTATTGTGAAGTGTTACCAAAAAAAGAATACATTTACCCCCAATTTAGATGCTGGAAAACGTTTTTCTTTTTTTTTCTTTTTTTTTTTTCTTTGGTATTTCCTTGTCAAATCTCACTTGAAAGTGAACTTAGATCAATGAAAGGTTATTTCCCAATTAACAAGAATGAAGAACTTTCAACATGCTTGTTCCCATGATGCAAGTGAAAGATATGATAGCAAAGAAAATCAATTAATGTCAGTTAGTGCTAATCTCAGAAAATAAATAAATAAATAAGCACTGTTTCTTTCAAATGTGGTGACACACCTTCTTATCCTGTCAGTAAATGATTGTATACATTATCATCTGTTAAAACTAAAATAGTGCAAATAGCATCCTGCATAATGCTTAGCATTCTTTAAAGGTGGGTTTCCTTTTATCTAATACTGGTCTGTTAACAGCTTCATAGCGTGCATAGTTTTAATGTCACAAACAAGGATGGCTCTTGAATGATTTAGTTACAGCTTGCTGGTGCATTCCGGTCCTGATAGCCCAAAGGGCACATACTTTATCTGTTAGCTAACTTTCAGCACACTAGCACAAGCAGGTAATAAAAAGAGGTGTGATGGGGACTGAACCTAAACCTTTGTGCTCTGTGCTTTGTGGTAGTGATTTTAATGTAAGACATAAGCCTACCCACAATTCCACAAAACCTCTGTATTGTCTCATTGCAATCTCTGGTAAGAGGTGAAAGAAAATAACAAAAGGCCAGGAGCTATGAAGTACCTAGCAGACATTTTCAGCACCTCTGGCTTCTAAACTTCAGAGCTGGCCGGTAGATCTGTATAAAGCTCCTGATTCAGAGCAGGTCATTACATTTAGGAAACTCTAGAATGTTTTTACTGCACCACAAGGGCACTGTAGAGGGTCCAAGACATTAAAGTTGTTGGGATTAGTGTGTGTGCGAGTGTGTATGTGTCTGTGTTTTATGAGGCCATTTTGGATCTTATTAGAGCCTCGGTCTTGTGTTTCTTCCCATGAGAACAAGGTCTTTCCCTTAAACACTAATATGTTGCTGTGTAAACTGTGGTGTTGTCAGTATGGATGAATGCCGAGCATTCACCTGCACTCTTTATTAAAACATACTAATGCCTTTAATTAGAGCTAACTCACTGAAACATTTGCTAATAATCTAGCTATCAGCATGCACACACACTTTCTTTCTTGACATTTACTGCTAACTTGGCTTCTCACCTTTCCTTTTATTGACTAAAACCAGGCGTGCATATCAAACCTGAGTGTGTGTGTGCGCGCGCGTGTGTGTGTGTGTGTGTTGTTGAAAAGGGTGGAGATCAAGAGCAGATAGGATGTGTGTTTGTTTGCCAGTGCATGACCTTCAGCCTCTTCTCGCTCAGTGTACCTGTTAATTAAGCTTTGTACAAGAAAACAGATTAAAACACAACACACTAATGAGAAGACACACCTCCTGCCCCAGGAATGCAAGTGTGTGTGTGTGTGCGCGTGTACGCGCGTGTGTGTGTGTGTGTGTGTGTGTGTGTGTGTCTGTGTGTGTGTCTGTGTCTGTGTGTGTGTGTGTGTGTAGCAGAGAGCTTAGATTGTTTTGGGATAAATCAAGAATTCTTGTGCTGCTGATTTGAGATTTGCAAAACCTAATATGTATATCCAACTCTATTTTCTTTTCCAACTCTATTTTCTTTTATATCCAACTCTGCAAATCCAACTGTATTTATTTTTTTCTAAGTTAATCAAAATACATATACATTAAAAATTAATACAGTTGCTGACCTAGTTTTTTTTTTTATTTTTTATTTTTTATCTTAAACATACGGAAGTTCTAAGCGGCCATGCATTATTATTTTTTTTCCTTCTTGTTTTCTCATGATCACGACTTAATTTTCTCGTGATCTCGACATAACGAGTTGTTTTGTCGTGATCACAACTTAATTTTCTCGTGATCTCGACATAACGAGTTGTTTTGTAGTGATCACGGCTTAATTTTCTCGTGATCTCGACATAACAAAAGTTGTTTTGTCGTGATCACGACTCAATTTTCTCATGATCTCGACATAACGAGTTGTTTTGTCGTGATCACGACTTAATTTTCTCGTGATCTCGACATAACGAGTTGTTTTGTCGTGATCAAAACTTAATTTTCTCGTGATCTCGACATAACAAAAGTTGTTTTGTCGTGATCACGACTTAATTTTCTCGTTATCTCGACATAACAAAAGTTGTTTTGTCGTGATCACGACTTAATTTTCTTGTGATCTCGACATAAAAGTTGTTTTGTCGTGATCATGACTTAATTTTCTCGTTATCTCGACATAAAAGTTGTTATGTCGTGATCACGACTTAATTTTCTCGTTATCTCGACATAACAAAAGTTGTTTTGTCGTGATCACGACATAACAGGAGTTGTTCTCTAAGTTACACAACTGCGCCAACAGGTGGCAGTGTAGAACTAAAAATAACTGATTGGGACCTGTATACTGTAGCCTTACTGTACATGTTTGGGACAGAGTAAGGACCTCTCCGTGATTGCTATAATTTGTGCAGGTCATTATTGACATTTAATTAACTTATAAATGTTAAATGCTTGAATAGAAATGATTATTCTTGCTTGAAAGTGTATCTGTTATCGTTACGTTCTTACTGCTGCACGACTCGTTTCACTACCACAATAACATTCAGTGAAACTTATTACTTATTAAAACCAATGTTGAGGTCACTGTATAGTATTCTGTTTGCGGCCTATAAGCTATCTTTATTTGTGCATCTTTGAAGTACACGATTGTTAGTTAAGCGGGGATAATGTTGTGTTTATGTAGAACGCGCTACAATTTGTAATGTGCATCTTTGTCCTTATTTTTAATCTTTATTGTTAATAAATATATATTGATAAGAAATGTGATTTATATATATATAAAAATGTGTATAAGCTAATTTAGCGATGTTATACAGTGTTGTAATATTTTCTACATTTCTTTGTAGGAAACCACACACACACACACACACACACACACACAAATAAACACTCTTTTCAAACAGCATCCCAAGCTTGTAAGACACATATCAATCACAACACATCCTACATAACTAATAAAAATCACAAACAAATTATATATCATTTTATTTCAAAATGAATGAGGAAAACAAAGTGAGTTGAATCGAAGCAGCTTTAGAACAATTCTCTGCATTCTTCTGAAGGCGCACCTGCGCTTTCTGTGTTGAATGATCTGATGTTAGACCATTTAAACGTTAATTACACAAACAAAATGTTTAGCATACTCTGGAAAAAAATCAACAGTAATTGATTAGCTTATATTTGTTTATTGTAGATTTTATTAGTACTACTCGAAGCGAAGAAATATCCATAACATAGGCTACAGTAAAAAAGAGCGCACGGCTAGCCATCTGTCGATCAGATGCGCTTCAGAGTTAAGTTCATTACTATAGCAACAGTAGACTCAAGATCTTGTGTTTTAAAAATCAATCATTGTAAAAAATAAATAAATAAATAAAATACACTTTCGTATGGAAGTTCTAACAGGCCATGCATTATGCATTATTTTTCTATCTTGTTTTCTCGTTATCACGACTTAATTTTCTCGTGATCTCAACATAACAAAAGTTGTTTTGTCGTGATCACGACTTAATTTTCTCGTTATCTCGACATAACAAAAGTTGTTTTCTCGTTGTCACGACTTAATTTTCTCGTTATCTCGACATAACAAAAGTTGTTTTCTCATTATCACGACTTAATTTTCTCGTTATCTCGACATAACAAAAGTTGTTTTCTCGTTGTCACGACTTAATTTTCTCGTGATCTCGACATAACAAAAGTTGTTTTCTCGTTATCACGACTTAATTTTCTCGTGATCTCGACATAACAAAAGTTGTTTTCTCGTCATCACGACTTAATTTTCTCGTGATCTCGACATAACAAAAGTTGTTTTGTTGTGATCACGACTTAATTTTCTCGTGATCTCGACATAACGAAAGTGTATTTTTATTTTTTTATTTATTTATTTTTTACAATGATTGATTTTTAAAACACAATGTGTCGTGAGTCTACTGTTGCTATAGTAATGAACGTAACTCTGAAGTGCATCTGATCGACGGATAGCTAGCCGTGCACTCTTTTATACTGTAGCCTATGTTATGGATATTTCTTCGCTTCGCGTAGTACTAATAAAGTCTACAATAAACAAATATAGGCTAATCAATCACTGTTGATTTTTTTTCCAGAGTATGCTAAACATTTTGTTTGTGTAATTAACATGTTTAAATGGTCTAACATCAGAGCAATCAACACCGAAAGCGCAGGTGCGCCTTCAGAAGAATGCAGAGAGTTGTTCTAAAGCTGCTCGGATTCAACTCACTTTGTTTTCCTCATTCGTTTTGAAATAAAATTATATATAATTTGTTTGTGATTTTTATTAGTCATGTAGAATGTGTTGTGATTGATATGTTCCTTACAAGCTTGGGATGCTGTTTGAAAAGAGTGTTTATTTGTGTGTGTGTGTGTGTGTGTGTGTGTGGTTTCCTACAAAGAAATGTAGAAAATATTACAACACTGTATAACATCGCTCAACTAAATTAGCTTATACACATTTTTACATATATAAATCACATTTCTTATCAATATATATTTATTAACAATAAAGATTAAAAATAAGGACAAAGATGCACATTACAAATTGTAGAGCGTTCTACATAAACACAACATTATCCCCGCTTAACTAACAATCGTGTACTTCAAAGATGCACAAATAAAGATAGCCTATAGGTTGCAAACAGAATACTATACAGTGACCTCAACATTGGCTTTAATAAGCAATAAGTTTCACTGAATGTTATTGGGGTAGTGAAAGCAGTAAGAACGTAACGATAACAGATACACTTTCAAGCAAAAATAATAATTTCTATTCAAGCATTTAACATTTATAAGTTAATTAAATGTCAATAATGACCTGCACAAATTATAGCAATCACGGAGAGGTCCTTACTCTGTCCCAAACATGTACAGTAAGGTGGATATACAGTATACAGGTCCCAATCAGTTATTTTTAGTTCTACACTGCCACCTGTTGGCGCAGTTGTGTAACTTAGAGAACAACTCCTGTTATGTCGAGAGATCACGACAAAACAACTTTTGTTATGTCGACATAACAAGAAAATTAAGTCGTGATCACGACATAACAACTTTTGTTATGTCGAGATAACAAGAAAATTAAGTCGTGATAACGAGAAAACAACTTTTGTTATGTCGAGATAACGAGAAAATTAAGTCGTGATTACGACAAAACAACTCGTTATGTCGAGATAACGAGAAAATTAAGTCGTGATCACGACAAAACAACTCGTTATGTCGAGATCACGAGAAAATTAAGTCGTGATCACGAGAAAACAAGAAGGAAAAAAAATAATAATGCATGGCCGCTTAGAACTTCCGTACTTTTGTTATGTCGAGATCACGAGAAAATTAAGTCGTGATCATGACAAAACAACTTTTGTTATGTCGAGATCACGAGAAAATTAAGTCGTGATCACAACAAAACAACTTTTGTTATGTCGAGATCACGAGAAAATTTAGTCGTGATCACGACAAAACAACTCGTTATGTCGAGATAACGAGAAAATTAAGTCGTGATCACGACAAAACAACTTTTGTTATGTCGAGATAACGAGAAAATTAAGTCGTGATCACGACAAAACAACTTTTGTTATGTCAAGATCACGAGAAAATTAAGTCGTGATAACGAGAAAACAAGATAGAAAAATAATGCATAATAACTTCCGTATAAACATGCTCATCTTTAAAAAAAAAAAACATCCCTATTCTCTCATCCTTACATCTGTTAAAAATCTAGCATTGCAAATGAGGTGAAAATATTCCAATTAATTAACTATTGAAATATTTTAGAATAACTTAATTAACTATTGAAATACTTAGAATAACTGTTTTAAATGATGTGATTAATACATCATTTAAAACATTATCTGATGCAAACAAGCGAAAATGTTACAGAAAATACTATTTTTATGTAAAACAGACTAATTTGTTGTTCTGGTATCAACACACATATAAACAGAGGTGACTTGACATTTTAATTTGTGGCTATTACTCCTGTAATAATATCAGCAATGACAGATTTGTGTAAGGTAGTGTTGGGCCTGTCAGTCTTATTATTAATAATAGAAAATGTGCTGACAGGATGGTCTCTGCAGTAACCAGTGCATTTGCAGGTGCTTTAATAAAGGCCAGGGCAGTGACTGACCTCAAATAGTATTACGTTTAGATCTTTAAGCAGATTGGAATCGTATAAAATAATCAACATTTATTAATTTTTGTATCTGTGTGCATTAAGCTCACAATGCAGTGTGAAGAGGGAAAAACTGTCATTGACTGTAGACATGATTTTTGTTTAGGCGTACATAAAGAATGTTCAGTGTTGAGAGGAAGTAAGTGGTTGTTTGTTTTCTGTAATCATGAGGTTTCTTTATTTTTCTAGAAGGGGAAATAGGCTTTACTTATCAGATTTGTCCCTCACTGATTTCATCAGAAGGTGTTTATTACAGGAAGAGTAATCTTTGCTTCCGTGTGACCTTTCAATAGAGTTTGTAAAGCACTGCAGAGTTACCAGCTTAAAAATGAAGGACAGAGCAAAGCTGGAGCAAAGATACACACACACACAAACACACACATATATATATATTGTGTATACTGTATATATATATATATATATATATATATATATATATGATGACAGAAATCATATAAGCAGAAGTAAAGTGGTAATCCCTTTAACAGAATGGCAAGATCTTAAAATAGGACAAGAAAAAAAATGGTGATAAGGTTCTCACTAAGACACACACATACATATGTAGCTGCTAAAAGTCAAGGTTGACTAAGGACAGAGAGACAGAAAGCTATCTGATTTTACTCTGATGTGTCTTGTCTTTTGATACGGTTCTTCTGAAATGTTTGTAAATGCGAGCGAGTGGAGAAGTGCGATAAAGTGTAAATGAAAAGCAGAAACAGACCTGGCAAATAAAACAGATTTATCTTGAAATCAAAGGCTCATATGTCCCAGCTGATTCATCCTCTGAAAATGTCTTTCTTTCTCACATCACTCATGTTCCCACACACACACACACACACACACACACACACACAAATACAAAACACTCACACTCGTACACTCAAAAAGAATACTAAATGCCTTCCAATGCTAACATGTAAACATGATTATACTCGGCAAAAAGAACAACTGAGTAAGTTTCATATACCTATATGTATGATGTAGACAACAGGACAGTGAAATATTGTATTTAGGTGTGAGATGAAGAGCAGCTGTGGCAATGTGATCTCATAAAGAGTGAATTCATGATTTTATCTCTCAGACCAGACAGGGCTAAAGGGGTGAGCTTACAGCCTCTTGGTTAGATTGACTTGATATACAGTAGAGTCCAAAAGACTGGAAATCAGGGATTCAAAATGTAATAAAACAAATAAATAAATAAATAAAAAACTTCTAAAAATGACAAAAACAAAACAAACAAAAATACATGTTGATGTAAAATGAAGAATAAAGATGTCATTTAAAAAAGAAACATTTTCCTTTCAAACTGTTATGCTGGTACTGTAATTTCATTTATAATAATAACTAAATCGGGAAATGCAAAATAGATAAAAATCCAAATAGACTGGTGACAGTAAAGACATTTCTAATGTCTGTTTATATTCCAAATAAATGCTCTTATATTGAATTTCTATTCAACAAAGAATCCTGAAATTATTTACCACGGTTTCCACAAAAATATTAAGCCGCACAAGTGTTTCTAACATCAGCAGAATGATTTCTGAATGTGACACTAAATCTGGAGTAATGGCTGCTGAGTATTTAACTTTATCATCACAAGAATGAATCACAATTTAAAATATATTACAATTTTCATAATATTACAGCTCTTATTGTATTCTTACTGCCTTGGAGTGCATAAGAGACTTCATTCAGCATACCACAAACTTTTGAATCATAGTGTGCATATATATTTAATGATGTAAAGAGTTACCATTTCTGTTGTTAGACCCAATAATATTTATTATTACACATGCCTAAAGACACGCAGTTTAGTCCTAGTAAAATGTATGGTACTTATAGATCAAAAACAAACAAACAACAATATTTTAAAAGAGTATCTAATGTAAAAACTTACTGCTCATCTCATAAAACATTAAAATATTAAATTCACTGTTAGAAACAGGTAGGCTCTTCATAATAATACTTTAATGAATGTTGATACATTATGAACAAGGTTTGCTGGCTAATTGGTAAAAACATAAAGACAGTGCCACTGCTTTCTGTATTCTCCCCACATTTGACTGCAGGCGAAACTTCCATTGAGAATCATCAAACAAAAACCCAAATATGCAGCTTTGTGTGATGCAGATGAGAATGCTGTTTGAAATAAGCTCAAACACAAAAGGGAAGCTAAGGAAACCTCAGAGGAAGAGAAAGAGACAACACCCTCTCTGACTAATGGAACAGTCACTGGAGCATGAAGGTAAAGGCAAAGCGCATATTGTATAAGACTGATAGAATTATCCTGCCACAACAAAACACAATGTGAGAATCCACTCATGAATTGGAGAATGTCATGAAAATACACGACTGGTGGAGGAAACGGACAGATGTTAAAAATAAGAAAAGGTCAGGTTTTTCCCTCAGCGAGAACGAGACAGAGAGAATAAAAGTGGAGCGGAGACATCTCATGTGTGTTTCACAGGGTCATGAACAGGTATTTCTGGTGAGATATAATGTAGCAGACGTCTTTTTCTTTGGCATGTGAAACAATTATATAATCAAGTGGTCAAGGTTTATGACTGCAAAAAGAATATTTCTCCATTGATGGCCGTCAAAAATTAGCTGTGTATTTTTTTTTATTTTTTTTTTCAAGCAACATACGGTAGGCCTATATCACTAATATTTCATTCTACTTCAAAAACATTAAATATTTTGTATATCTTTCACATTTCACATCACAGTTTGTGATAGTTGCTAGTGAAGGGTTTCAGAATATCATTTTAATCTGGAAATAAACACATTTTACAATTTCTGATGTAAAATGAAAAAAATATTGGTAACACTTTAGTTTAGGTAGGTACCACGCAGATTACTAGTATGTTGGTTGTTTATTAGCACTTATAAAGCACATATTAATGGCTTCTTCTGCATGACCATATTTTAGATCCCTTAATCCTACCCCATACCCTCAGAAAAAAAGGAAAAAAAAATCCAAATATATTTTTGGACCTCGCTGTATACATTTTTAATTATAAATGATCTTTTGAAAGAAAGAAATATGTTTATTCCCCAAGAACACATTAGATTGATTAAAAGTGGCAATGACTAAAGTTACTAAAGATTTCTTGTCTAAATGAATGCTTACAATGCATCAGGTATCATGGTTTTAAGACTGTTCTTGTGTTGCCATCATGCATTGTCAGGATGTCATTTCTAGGCAGCTTCAAAAAGATTAGTCAAGTCTTTTACAGCTCGTGTTCAAAAGTCAAACAAAGATGAATCCTGAATCTTGTATTTCTAGTAGTTTCTGAGCAGCCCAGCATGACACTTTTTATGAACCTTTTTGAGCTATAAAAATTTCAGCCCACTGAAATTGAAAACTTGATTTTAATTGCTGCCTTAAATTTTCAAGTAAAATCAAAGTTACATCCTGCAGTGAAAGTTCATTGCAGTTTTATGACCACTTTGAATTTAATTACTGATTAATAAAATCAAGCTGAAACTGAAAAACTCCTGACAAGTTAATAGCCTCAGACACTTGCAGAGTCTGTACTGAATAGAACCAGAGCTAAAAGTCATTATTTATTTAATTTTACATTAATTTTACAAGGGTAAAATAAAATGATTATATATATATATATATATATATATATATATATATATATATATATATATATATATATATACACACACACACACACACACACACACACATACATGTATACACACACACACACACACACACACACACACACATACATGTATATTTATATATATATATATATATATATATATATATGGGTAGTTGACGTATCAATGTGTCCTATGGTGTGACAGAAAAATGTAAAAAAAATAAAAAATAAAAAAAAATAACCTCTAACATTGAAGATAAACCTCTCTCATGATATTTGTAACTCTAAGAATGAAGATACATTTTTCTTATGTTATTTGTATGTTAAGTTTTTATTTTCCTACACCATTTGACACAGTCCAATTTTTATTTGTCAACTACCCATATATATACAGTATATATATATATATATATATATATATATATATATATATAAAATAGTTCATAGTGCAGCCAGTTCATAGTGGAAAGATTTCGACAAGAAGTGTGTTTGTGTGGTTATATGTGTGTTTAACATATAAATACCTTCACCCCTCAAAACCATCAGTTACTCCACGCAAAAATGTTTCATAACTGCATGAATTGTCAGCACTAATGTAGTGTGATACTTTCGGCTGATATCAGCTGTTGTTCTCGCTGTTGAAATAAGCCACAGCATGGAGAGCTGCCAAACACACAGGGCAAATATTGCGTTCTAATCTCAGGTGTACTTTACTGTTGTAATCGACACACACCATCCATTACCAGTCACATGGCAAGTGTGTCCACCTAAATCCAACCTTCAGAGTCCTCGCTTTGTGCTGGGACTCATAATTGTCCCCATCCCATTTGTTTGTGTATGTGTGTGTGTGTGTGTGTGATTGACAGTCCTCTGACTAAATGGCCCTGTGCCACCCTGTGCTCCCCGCGGGTTGCGATTCGCTCATTAAGCGCTTGTGTGTGACAGGCTGCCGGTGATCTACTACTCTGGGCTGCCTGGCCCCTGGTGCCTGGAGATTTATAGAGTCATAAAAGGACCCTCCGCTCCCCCCGCTACCTGAGGAGAGAAATGGAGGAGACAGAGAGAAATGAGGGATGTCAATGACAAGAAGTTCTAGAAAAGAAGTTAGGGAAACCTTAAAAAGGAACAAGTCAGTGCTCAAATTTATAGTTTATTTTCAAGTGCACATGACACATCAAGCTGACAGAGTACTGAACTCAAAACTCCCTCAGAAAACAACACACAAGTGCTCCTTCATTAGCACTGTTGTGTGTGAGTGTGTGCAGTGGTGGAGGTGACCGTCAGGCTGCCACAGGCCCCTCTAATTGCACAGGACACTTTCTCCTTCTCTCGTCTTTTCTTTATGAAAGCAAAGGTCAAAATAGACAGGTGTGATGCTGCATGCTGTGACTGATGGACAAATGAACATCGTTATAGCAAGAGAGGAAGAGAGGTGATCAGACACGCAAACCCGTCATGCTCTTTTCACCCATGAGCCATAATGATGAACCAAGGGAAGAACAACAGACAGAGAGTAGTTATTTTCTACACTGGGTTTCGGCTGTCACCACTTAGTCAAATTGTTTGCACGTTCACTCGCCCATGGAATTACACCACTGATGGTTGTCGGGTCACTTAAAAATAAGAGAGTCTACAGTAAAGAAAAGGAAAAAATGTTAACATTTTCTTGAATACATGTGAGTGTACCAAATTATTAGTATTACTGAAGTAATAATTCATAACAATCCTGTTTTTGAGGAGTCACGATACATGACATTGATTTGGCGAAAAAAGGTTTTTCAAAAATTAGTGAAGCAGTTTTGTTAAATGTATTTATTCAGAAAATTAATAATGAAGGATTATGGTAAACTGTTTTCTATAATTCTTTGGAGCTGATGTCCTTGTGAGCAGCTCTCTGATACAATTATATTTATGCATTTAGCAGATGCTTTTATCCAAAGCGAATTACAAAAGAGGAACAGAGCGATTCATCAAAGAGACAACGATATTTGTAAAACAAAATGCCATGTTTATTAGAAACAAGCTACAGAAGAGGAGATATGCAGAGAGGATTTTTCTATTCATTTAATATTTTTGGGGAGAATAAGTGCATTGGTTTAAAGATTTGAGGTGGTTAAGTACTTATGGAAGAGGTTTTTCTTCAGCTGCCTTTTGAAAGATGTTGAGGTGGAGTTGGCAGCTCATTCCACCAGAGAGGAACAGAGATGGTAAAGGTTCTGGAGAGTGACTTTTGCCTCGTTGTGAAGGAACAAAAACGCGTCATTTATTTCATGGCCTGAGCTGGTGGGATGTATCGTAAACTTCTAGGAGTGAATTGGGGTAGGGAGGCATTTCTTAAGTGGCAGTCCTGGAAACTAGCGTCAAAACCTCAAATTTGATTCTGGCCACAACTGGGAGCCAATGTCGTGAAATCAGAAGGGGTGTGACACAGGTTCTCTTTGGCTGATTGAAGAGCTGACGTGCTGCCGCATTCTGGATCATCTGCAAAGGCTTAGCTGAGCTGGTTCAAAGGCCCACCAGTAGAGCGTTGCAATATTCCTGTCTTTAAATTACACATTGCGTGGTTGCGTTTTAGCTGACCTGAGTTAGAGTCCTGACTTGTTGTCCTTTCCAATCCTGTCCATCTCTTCTTCCACTTCATTTCCTGTCAAGGACAGATGATTTTTTTTTATTGTATGCATCCATCAAGTCCCTCAAATACTAATACGCATGAGAAAATCCAACATGTTAGTGACCAACAAGCCAAAAACCCAATCAAAGCAGCATTTCTCATTAGCATTTGATTTGAATCACAAACGGATTCTGAATAAACACACCAATTGAAACCCCTGAGCTAAATGCTACACATGGCTTATCATGATGTAAACTCAACAGCATTCATTGTCAGCATTTCCTACTAGAATTTTAATGATCAGTAACACCAGACGTATTGCCAAATGATTCGGCACCACGCTGGTGGAAAACTCCCTAGTAGCCAAGTGTGTGCAGCAAACACTCAAGAACAAGGATAAAAAAAGTCAGTACATAGCAGATAAAAGTGTGTCGAGAGAGTGTTTTCCAAAGTTTCCCTCTTAAAGTGTTTTTGTTTCACAAGCAATGACTCATGCAATAAAAAAAAATGTTATTGATCCTCCAACACCTCTGAGCTCTTTCCACAGTAAAACACACACACATACATGACAGATGGCAGGCACTTGACAAAGACTTCTGTTTTGTTGCCACTTGCTTTAATTAATACTTGCACTAGACTCTGAGCGTTGGCATTAGGGTTCAGAAGCTGGTTCAGACTAGATGAGCAACAAGAAGAGCAAGAATAAAAAAAGACAAACGCACCAGACAAGTGTTAACAGTGTCGTGTTGTCATGTTGACATTTCACATTTTGCTTTTCTTTGTCCTCTGAAGGAGGCTGTTAATAATCCTCTCCTTTTCTAAAGATGAAAAAACGTCAAATTCATTTTTTTTAGTCCTCCCTCATTTTGTTCCTTAAACTGCTGATATTTCCATATTAAAAATGGCCTTCAGCAGACTTGCAGACATGTATTCACTGACATGACAACATAACTTCAAACTTTCAGGTCTTTGTTTATTTAAAGTTTACAACACTAACATTGACCAGATGCTGTATTTGAATCACTGTGATTAAGTTTTCTGATTTTCTGATGCTTTAACATGAATGCATGAAGGTAGATGCGAGATTGGTGATGTTTATGTAACTTTAAATTAAACACACTTTAAGCAGGGTGACATTAAAGTATGATATTTATACATTCAAGGACAGGCCTTCATTTATTTAAAGCTTACACTACCAACGTTGACCAGATGCTGTATTTGGATCACTGTGTTTATTTTCAGTTGATGCTGCACCAGTTCTGTCGATCATTCCTCCAGCGTTGTACGTTCTGGCTGTTTGTGATCACTCTGTGTGACTCCTCAGGGATGTATTAGAAGTAACTCACTTATCTCAGCAGTTTACCCAAATGTACAACTTCAGAATGCTTGCGGGGAAGCCCGAGGCTACACTTCTTAGAACTTTCTTTCTCTGTATTGCATTAAAACATTATAGGGAGAGGTATGGCAAGAACCATGTAGAACATTTAAAGTACTCACTCTCTTTCATGTTTTAAATATATATATATATATATATATATATATATATATATACATATATTACGTGCGTGTGTGTGTGTGTGTGTGTGTGTGTGTGTGTGTGTGAGTGCGCATTTTTGTGACAAATGAGGACATAAATTTGTATAATGACAAGGGTATGACATAGGTATTACAAGGAGAAGGTGACTTTTCAGGACATTACCTCATGTCCCCACTTTTCAAAATGCTTATAAATCACACAGAATGGAGTGTATTGAAAATCTGAAATAGCACAAAGTTTCCTGTAAGGGGTAGGGTTAGGTGTAGGGTTGGTGTAGGCAATAGCACATACAGTTTGTACAGTATAAAAACCATTACGCCTATGGGATGTCCCCACTTTTCACAAAAACAAACATCTATATAGTATCTATATAGATAGTGTTGTTGCCAGTTATGAAAAAAGAGGGTGGCATTTGGGTACAACTTCTGTTTGAGTTATGATGCAATAGTACTGCATTCTCCTTCTGCAAATGAAGATAAATCCATTGCAGTTTGAACTATGTTACTGGGCCTTGGGTTGTTGTAAAGAAATCAATGAAATTACTATTCTGCATCTCTCGCTTGCACTCTCCTCGCCTACCTATGTGTGTGGGAGAAAAAGACAGACTTCAGTAGATATTGCTGAACCGGCTACTGCAATACAGTTGTACCATCTTTTGCCATGCCAATAATTCATGCTAAATGTGAAAATAAGAGAAAGAGAAATGGATGTATTATAACATATTGATTTGCATAGCTGATTAATGGTACCTCATGGTTTGCTCATTAGTCAAGGCTAGATGTGAATTAATGTGAATTATGTTACATGCCTTTCATGCATTTATTTGATATTAATCTATTAGCTTTAGAATACAGATCATGCAATACAAACTGTTTGTGAGTGCATATGTGTGCGCATATTGTGTGTGCTCTTTTGTCATTTTAAAATTTAAATTTATGTGAAGACTGTTACCACTTGCAAAAACATTCAAGTAGACGTTTCAGCATGCAAATTGTTTTGTATGCATGTAATCTTAGGTCACAGTGCTTGTGTATGTGTTCAGTGTCTTCCAAGCAGACTTAATTTACCACTTTCCATTAAGAAGCCTCCAGAACTGCTGTGCTCAGCATGATCTTGAAGCAAGCCTGGCCTGCAGATCTGATCATGCTGAGTTAGTTATCTAAAGTACTCTGAACCACCTTGTAGTGGTTTGTCCAGGACTGTCCCATCCTTGACCAACAGTGGGCTTGAATTTAGAGCACTGGAATAGTGTTTGAGCTGGCATGTGAAAGACCAGAACTTGTCCAATTTTAACAGATTCTGTTATGCCCTCATAACCGCCAAAGGAGGAACAAAGGGTCTGTATTTGTTTTTTGCACATATTTTGCAGAGTGAAGGCCTATTCACAAAATGTTTGGCACAAAAACATGCATACGATTTAAAAAGTGAAAAAAGGCATCTCTGAAGTCTCACTCTGAAAAGATTTGCCTTTTTTTTTTTTTCATTTTACTAATGCCAATTGAGAGAAAAAAAAATTCAGAGTAAACAAAATGTTTATGCGCCAAAATTATGCATCAACACACCTACAATATATATTTTGCATATCAAAACACATTTAAGTGAACACACATCTAAAACATGTACAGTAAGCGAACATGTAAGCTATATCGCAAAATTGTTCTGAAAATTAGATGATATTTAGACCAACAGTATCATTGCGATGTTCATTGATTGTTGCATAAAAAGCAAAAGTTCAATACACAAGACTCTTTAAATACAATAGATTTGTGAGTTACTTTAAAACTATTGTTTTATCTATATTCACTGGTGGAGCAAAACAAAGTAAAAGCAGAATCAAATGTCTCCAAGCAACACACAATAGGAATGAATAAATCAGTATTTTTGACCAAATCGGTTGACAATGATTTACAGTAATGGCTCACTCGCAGACAGCCTCTTGTTTTGTTCCTGAATAAATCAGTGGTTTGAATGAATCATTTGAGTGAATGAATTAATACCTCACTCATAAAGACAGCTGTACTTATTTCACTCCTGAATGAATCAATGTCTTAGTATAAATCGTTTGAATGAACGATTTAATGACTCACTTATAAAGACTGTCACTTGTCGCCACCTACTGGCGTAATAATGCAACCTGTAGAAAGAGTCAATGAAAGATCCCCACCAATAATGCACAGCCAAATTTAACAAACACAGACAAGTAGAACGATTTAAATAGAGGAAAGTCTGAGTCCTGTGTGTACTGTAAGCACTCACTGTAACGACGTTCAGCCAATCAGATTGAAGGTTCAGAATTGCTGTATAAAATATAATTATATTAAATGTAATTGTAAGATGAATCTCTTTTAATGATTTAACCAGCCAGTATTAGTATGTAAAATGTAAATAAAATTTAAAATGTCACTGTCAGCAGCAATTACCATGTCAGCGTTATGCATTTTCATCATCCAGAGAATTTATTAACAGCCAGCTGCAGTTCCTGGATTACACACGGCTGTGATGTGGTATGTGGGTTAGCTGGGGAGCTGTTATGTTTTATTACAGCGACAATCTTTGTGGATCGCTGAGTTCATGAGAGATATGAAGCATTTACTTGGAGGTCACACACAGCGGGGTGTTAATGATTGATACTTAGTTTAAAAGCTGCTAGTCCTTCTGATTCCTGACAATAATGACAGATTGTGTGTATCCACAAAGTCACTTTCTAAAGTGATGAGTTGGTTTAGCTAAATTATATATAATCACATAATCTGCACTGTTTTGGCCCTTTCTTTGGTTGGTAGTTGTTGTTTTTAATTCTTGACACTCATAGCAATAGTTTTTCTACACAATGAGAGGTCTGTGGGTGCTTTTTGTTCATGTTATGCAGCTGTGGTCATCCTCTGATGAGTTAAGAGGAGTTAATGGTTCAAGAATCAAAACGAGACACTTTTATGCAACAGAAATATTAATCAATGTATGTTAATTCTTAATGATTTTGGGGGGGATATTTCTGCTCTTTAGTTGCACACACATACAGTTACACATTTGTTACAATGCCCACAATCTAATCCAATCATAATACAATAAAATAAAATTACCATTATACATATGTGACCCTGGACCACAAAATCAGTCATAAGTAGCATGGTTATATTTGTAGCAATAGCCAACAATACATTGTATTGATCAAAATTATACATTTTTCTTTTATGCCAAAAATCATTAGGATATTAAGTAAAGATCATGTTAGATATTTTGTAAATTTCCTACCATAAATATATCAAAAGTTCATTTTTGATAAGTAATATGCATTGCTAAGAACTTCATTTGGACAACTTTAAAGGCGATTTTCTCAATATTTTGATTTATTTTGCACCCTCAGATTCCAGGTTTTCAAATAGTTGTGTATCAGCCAAATATTGTCCTATCCTAACAAACCATACATAAATGGAAAACATATTTATTCAGCTTTCGGATGATGCATAAATCTGAATTTCAAAAAAATTGACCCTTATGACTGGTTTTGTGGTCCACGGTCACATATAGTGTCATATTTACGTATAGTGTCCTAGTGCAAGTTTTCACTAGGGGAAAATAAAAATAAAGCATACACCATTCTTTTTTTTTTCAAGTCTCTTATGCTCTCCAAGGCTGCAGTGATTTAATCAAAAATACATGAATGGTAGTATATATTTGTGAAGATGAAAACTAAATCTTGGATGTTTACAGGGTACTCCTACTCTAATCGAGTTTGTTTGTCTGCAATTGTAGTACACTCCAAAAATCATGCTAGAGAGAGTTCAAGTCTCTGAAAAAACATTTCATGGCTGAGCCAAAAGAAGACTAGTGCATACACTGCAGAGCAAGGACACGGTGTTAAAGTATGAAATGTGGCATCATTACTACTTTGGATGTATGGGGACATCTTTATGAGGACACAGGGCCGAGAGGGGCCATGGTCCTAATGAAGACAGATGGAGGTGTACTTTCTAATAAGCTGGGATGGGTTCTGATGACAGGCCAATAAGGACAGCTATTAGATGCTGCCCTTGTGACTGCCTGAATAAAATAAGAACCTTTCATTATAAGACAAAGCACAAGTCACATGCACATTCTTACGAGACACTCTTTCACAATAGGCGTGATATAGGATGAGTGTCAACACGCAGAGACACACAGAGGGGTAATTTCAGGGAACAAAGCCGCCTCCAGAAGCTCACCGCTGAGAGAGCAGGTGGGTTGACTGGGATGGTAATAACTGTAGTCAGCTGAACTGCAGAATGAACCTTCATTTTCTATCATGCAGACTTCATAAAACTGCCCTGCTGCTCCATGCACACACACACACACACACAGAGAGAGAGAGAGAGACACACAGACATTATTAAAACATCCTTTCATCGAGGCACTCTCTAACACACACACATAAACACATTTACCCCTGACACAGACTAACTTTGTGAGGGACCCACCACCCACACAGACACACTCTCAACTCCACAATTTACTGAGGTCACACTGCTTCTGTAGATTAACACACACATGCACTCATACAGAGCCAATAATACTCTGTGCTTTTATCTCCCTTGGGAACAGCTGAGTCTGGCTGTCCTGAGCCATTGAAAAAGCGTCATTAGTAACACACAAAGTGACGACAGGTGTGCGTGTGTTTGTTATTGTCCACAGTGGTGACATGTTGAAAGGTTGAATATGTGTGAGTGTATTCACCCACACAAGCCGCAAAGGCCAAACGATATCAGTTACAGACACCATGTGTCGAGCAGGTCTTGTGAAGGGCAGAATTAAAACTGTCGTATAACCTCACAAATCTATCTATCTATCTATCTATCTATCTATCTATCTATCTATCTGTCTGTCTGTCTATCTGTCTGTCTGTCTATCTATCTATCTATTTTTAACTATGGGCATTGTGGTGTGGTGGAAATGACAAGCCATATTTATTTAGAAATTTGCCAAAATCATTTTTCACAATAAATATGAAAATGGTTATGTATATTTTATTAGTTGTTTAGATTATCAAATATAAAATGTAAAAATGTATATTATTGACGGATTTCCACATTGTAAGATTGAAAGTACAGAAAAAAATCTATAGAGGACAGTTGAAAGGTAGAAAATATAAATCAGGATGGCACATTGAAATGTTTCCATAACAGTTTTAATGTGACCATTATATAACAAACAGTTCTGTTAGTACAGTTTATATATTGTTCAAAAGTTTGGGATCAGTAAGAAATGAATACTTTTATTGAGTAAATATGCTCAATATTTTTTGTTTGTTTGTTTGTTTTGTTTAAAATATTAAAATCAAAAATATTAAGCAAAACAACTTTTTTTAGCATTGATACAAAAAAAGTGTTTCTTGAGCACCAAATTAGAATATTAGAATGTTTTCTGAAGGATCATGTGACACTGAAGACTAGAGTAATGGCTGCTGAAAATTCAGCTTTGCCATCAAAGGAATAAACTACATTTTAAAATATATCCAAATGTTTATTTTAAATCATAATATTTCACACTATTACTGTTTTTCTGTATTTTTTTTTTTTTTCAAAAAACATTTAAAAAGTCTACCAACCCCAAACTTTTGAACTGTAGTGCATCTTTCCATCCATCTCATTCACACTGGCACACTGTAATCCCTTCCTATTACTGAGTCAAATAAACCTTCCTCACCTAGATTATGTTTTTAAATTACATTTATTGTTTCTGTACCTGTTTTCCATTTGTGTGGTAAATGTTCTGTTGATCTAATAAAGCAACATCCTGGGAGAATCCCTTTGTTAAGCTGGCAGAGAAAGACTGTAATTCAGAGACACTTCAAAGTGCTGCACACACCCTGCAACACTAAAGACTCATTTAAAAGTTCTTATCTGACAGGTACACAGCCCCATTTCTCTTTCTTTCTCTCCCTCTAATCTCTTTCTGACATTCCCTGGCATTTCTTTGACTGACATCCCCTCAAAAGGATATTAATACACAGAATGTTTTTGAAGAAAAGTACATGCACTTCAGTTTGTGTGTGTGTGTGTACTTGTGCTGACAGCTCTAGAATAGAGGCTTCTCTTTGACTGAAGGTTGTGTGTATTTGTGGACTGTCACTGTTACAGTTTTGACGGATACAGGCCTTCAAATTGATACAGTGAATAAGTGTCTTGTTGACTCAGAGGTTTTAGGGATTGGAGGATTTAACGCGAGTGACACTCTTTTGAGATATCTACTTCAGCGTGCCATACTTCAGATGAAGATCTGCGTTTGTGCATAAGTGCTCCGCTGACCCATGGCAAAACCCACTCCCTAAGCACCTTTATTAGCCTACTGTACAAAACATCACTCACACGCCACTACAAAGACATAATGACAGGTTTTGACACCAGCAGCAGAATTACCGAGACTTTTCATGGTTCACATGGGACAAAAAACTTCAAATGTTGCTCTATCAGCCACACGCAGACTAACGTATCTGGCCTTCAGTCAAACCTGAATCCTCTAATTACCAGAGCTCATGAGGCGATAACATATGTGCTTGTGTATGTGTGTGTGTGTGTTTGTGAGGGCTTAAAGAAGGACAAATTGGGAAGTGCTTGTCTTATTCTGTCAGGTGATGAAAGATAGCATTGGTGCTCCCTGAGGAAGAGGGAATGGAGAAACGGAGGGATCAGTGAGAAATGAAAGAGTGCGAGAGCACTAAACACTTGATTGTGCGTGATGGCTGCGGGCCTCTGCTCGGCATCAAAGCTCAGTAATGTGCCTGTGTAATTACTGTGTGTTTAGTAAACAGGGATGCGGCTTTCCTTTGTAGCTGAAGGGAGCGGTGTGTGCTGATGTGTGTTAGTGTGTGATTCACTGTTGCCCACGCAGGTTACCAAAAGTTACATGACAAAAAATGTATACATATCTATTTCTCCAACCCTTTCTGAACCCACCACAAAGATTTGATAAGAAAAACACACCAGAAATGGACACCCAGAAAGAATAATTTTTTCTTTCTTTCTTTCTCAATTAAGCAATATCACACAAGCAATATGTTTTTGATTATCTATCTGTGTACTGGTATTCACAGCCGTGTTGGTATTATTACTATTGTATAAAAGCAATATCACACCTGCAATCTTGATGGCTGCACAATTGCAAGTGTGATATTGCTTTTATACAATAACTCAACAAGTACGTATTGTGCAACTTACATTATTTTAGACACTAATATTGCCAGATAGTCAGGCACGTCATGTTTTCCAGCCAGAAACAAAACAAAAAATAATTATATTTTGAACAATAAACCCAAATAACTACATCTGAATTTAAAATGAAGAATATTCAGTTCTGTCACTTATTTATACATGGTCACAGCTAAAAATGTTTTGCTACATAAAGCAAACCATGAAAAGTTGAGTTTTTACTTTACGTAATTTGCTAATAAATTGCTTTTCCCTCACTGATCTCTATATTATAAACTATAGATATATTATGTATTATTTATATTATAGGTCAGTGTTACAGAGTTCCCTACATGTAAATACAACTTTGCTTGTTCACTAATTATGATATTTATGACTCCACTTGGAGGGCACATAATAAACACACAAGCGGAGGGACACAAACAGTGAAAAGTCCCAGTGCTCTTCAATATTAGCACTTGGAACACCACAGTCAAATTCAAGGGCCATTTAAAAGTAAAACAACAAGCAGGGTATGAAAAAAAACCCTTAAGGTATCGAGATGCATTTTTAAGTTAACATAGTGTCCTAAAAACACAGCACTCATGCGCAAGACACCACAAACAATGGGAAAAAAAAACACTGAAACATTCAAAGAAATGTTTACATAGAAAAACAAAACAGTAAAATATGGGGGTGAGGACTTGATGGGGTTTAAGGAATAAAGAAAAAGCATACTGTATTTTGAAGAGACTTTCATTTTCTATAATTTACAGATTTTAATATTTTAATACAATTTTAATAGATAAAACATGTTTGTGTAAAATATATTTAAAAAAATAATGATTTGGGGCCCCTTATGCCTGTCATACCCTGTCCTCCCATAACGGCGCTCCTCCTTGTAACGTCCTGCTTCCATATCTACACTTCCAAAAATCGAAGAAAAAACTTAAAATGACCTAGTAGCCATTTTTTATGTTGATTACTTTTGTGTCCCCTTGTGTCTCAAGATTAACACACTCGTCAAAGTAATGTGTAGAATATGCACAGGAAAGGGGTTTCTTCTTTAAAAGTGCCATAGGTGGGATACCAGTTAATGGCTGTTATTTTTTTTGCTGGGATGACAGGTTTACAATGGAACTCCTCCTAAAGTCATTACGGTGCCATGGAGAGGTGTTTTGTACTGTTGGTTACTGTCCCCACCCACAGATGCATTACTCAGCAGTGCTATATATTGACTTCGTTAGTCGCTAATTGTGTGTGCAAATAACTTTTAGAGGTCCCTAAATAATAGGGGGAAAGGATAAACAGAAATTGAGGTTTTGCTGAATATGTAACAAATCAGAGATTTTACCAGAATAATGATATATACAGTGGTATCTGCAGTGAGGCTTTTCCTGTTTTCTACAGACAATGTGTCTACTTTAAAAAGTTAGCTTTTTTTAGCTGAGAATGTTCAAAATTTACAAAGGTAAAAACAAACACATTTGCATAGTTTTTCTGACAAGCAGCATGCTTTTCTTGTACTGATAACTGTTTTACAGACGACTGAAAGACTGTACTATGTGGATTATTAATCAGTTAGTTCTAAAGTTTTGAATTTGCAAAATGATCACACTATTCACATTACTCGTGCAGATAAATGCCTTTTTACAATAATGGAAAGAAAATTTCTAAATTTTTGCATCTGCAATAACAGTTTAATATATTCAGTCTAAGAAAGCTCTATTCTGAGAATCAGGCTTTAGCACCTGTACAGTTCTGTAATTCATTTGTATGACAGAAGCTGTCACTGTGTAAAGAGTAATTTGACTAAGACTGAATCTCCAATTGAATTATCAACATGAAATCAAAATTGCCCGCATTCAAAATGCATAGATACAAATGGTCTAGCAGTTACGTACATAAGCATATAAATTGTAAATATTAAATATCACAATGCTAATAAAATGGATGAAAACAAGAAAAAACACAAAAGCTGATGTATGAACATTTACTACATATACACCTTATACACCTGTCTACATACAACAATTATACAAAACATGCTCTATGTACATAAAATGATTCCTTACAAATTTTAAAAATAAATAAGGTTTATGCATTGGAAGAAACAAAACACAAAGAACAGCAAGTGTTCTCATGCGCAGTGAAACGTGTTTTTCAATAGAATGATAAGCCATTAAAAAAGCAAATACACACTGAATTCTTGTCACTTCAACTAGAGTACAAACAGTATTCACACCTAGTATTGGTCTACAGTCAACAATTATGGCTTGAATTTTAATTGGGACTTTTTTTGTTTGTGACTAAAATAACAGCAAGCCTGAATTTACGCTAATTTATGTAACCGACAATACAGTGTGCAAAATGCATGAACAAAGCCTTTAGGCCGATATGGCAACATAATGACCTAAAAGTATCAAGAAATATATTTGAATGCCAGTTTGTAATCCCAATGCTGATGAGACTCTTTTTAGACAAGTGCTGTCAAACGATTAATCGCGATTAATCACATCCAAAATAAAAGTTATTTACTTACGTAATATATCTGTGTGTACTATGTATATTTATTATGTATATATAAATACACACACATACAGTACATATTTTGAAAATATTGACATGTATATATTTATATTCATTTAGTTTATATTATATATAAATACATTTAATATATAAACATAACATATTTTTCTTAAATATATACATGCATGGGTGTGTATTTATATATACATAGTATATGTGTGTGTACTGTGTATATTTATTATGTAAACAAAAACTTTTATTTGGATGCGATTAATTGTTTGGCAGCACTATTTTAGACGTTTGCTGCACATGTGGCATTATAGGCAATGGTTCGTGAGCACCAATGAATCTGAACTGTTTCAGAAGAATAAAGCATGACACATATTACACATTCTCCTTCATATGGACATGTGACACCAGTTTCCAAATGTGAGAGATTGAATCTGAAAGGTGACAATGTGATTCCTTACTCTAACATGCACACATAACCCTGACTCATGTAGTAGGCGGTGAATGCTTTTATAAACCAAATCATCGTTCATCTCCTGAAAGAAAGGGTCAGTATTTTGTGTCCTGATGTAAACTGACATGGACAGTTGGAGAAAAATACATTGTGCGGCAATGTGGCTGGGGGGCTTTTGTGCGTGTGACTGAACGTGTGCTGAAACTGCCTAACCTGATTCTGTCATTGCAGGCTCCAGGCTATAAAGCAAAATACAGCCACTCAGACAAGCTCCATCTCACACACGGACAAAATGAAGTGCTACGAAGTCTGGAGAATGTCACAGAAGGCCGAAAGTTTGCTAAGATTAAAGGAAGAATCAAAAAAACACAAAATAAGGAGTGGGATCAGATGCTGGCCCAAATCTCAAATTGCAAATCCAAGTCCAAATGTTTTGTTTCAACACCAACAGAAGATTGCTTGTTCATTTCAGAGATACACAATATTCTCCTCTCCATCAGTATCTCTGTTCTCTGTCTCCATGGTAACAAAGGGCTGGTTGACGAGCAGGACGTCGGCTTGATGAAGCCCCGCCCCTGTTACTCCGGCTGACCAAGATTCTTGGACATGGCCGAGCTGACCCACATCTGTGAAGACAAGATCGGATGTTACTATTCATCATTGTTATCAAAAGTCACCATAGTTACATTATTCATAATTTTCTTCATGTTGATCCATCATTTTCCTTCTTCAGTGAAAAAAAAGGAGATCTGAAGCACAATGTTTTGCATACAACTGTGGATTTTGGATGGTGGATGATATTTTATGATACAAAGCTCCACAAAGGACAAAAACATACTATAAAAGTCTCACAAGTGGCTTTGTGTGCTATATTCCAAGTCCCAGCTTTTTGAAAGTTAACATACTCACTGATAATCTTCCTAATGTATGTGTGAGGAACAGACAAAATTTTGAGACCATCCATGTTCATTGTATGAAGAGCAGAATTTCCTTTTGTGTTTGACCAAAGAAAACAATATGGAATCAACATTTTTTTATTTTTGAGCTATTATGTTCATGCTCATGTTACTACATTACGGTGGCCCAGTAATGCACAACACAACGAAATCAGCCGCAACAACGAAATTAGCACAACATAACAAAAAGAAGACGCAACACAACAAAATTAGCAAAACACAATGGAAACAATCCACAACACAATGAAATTAGCACAGCACAACAAAATTAGTCCTATGCGTTGTGTTGTGGTGATTTCGTTGTATCACAACCAGTGGTGGAGGTAACGAATTACAACTACTCACATTACTGTAATTAAGTAGTTTTTTCGGGTACTTGTACTTTGAGTATATTTTTAAAGCTGTACTTTTACTTGTACTTAAGTAAAAATTAAGCAAAATAATCTACTTCATTACATTTAAATCATAGTTCGTTACTGAGTACTCCCAATCTGAATTGATATTCAAACCTTTGACGATACTTCAGTAGCCAATAAAGATATTCGATCGTAAACGGACCAATAAAAGCCCTGATATCTGAACCGAGGGAAAAGCCCCGCTGCAGCAGGTGAAGAGCTGATCCGACAGTGAGGGAGCTCAGCGTGATTTATGGACTCAAAGTCTGGAGAAACAAACTACATGGTAGTATTATCATACATATCTATATTTTGATACCGATACTGAAATATCTGACACGGTTCCATTACTCACTCTCCACAGTATCTACTGTATA
Organism: Spinibarbus caldwelli; assembly: GCA_039654775.1. Taxonomy (NCBI): domain Eukaryota; kingdom Metazoa; phylum Chordata; class Actinopteri; order Cypriniformes; family Cyprinidae; genus Spinibarbus; species Spinibarbus caldwelli. The sequence goes on along the minus strand of CM077222.1, from coordinate 31,988,516 downwards.
TACACCAATCTCTCTCTCTCCTCTCAGACAGTGAGTTTGACTCGCATCAGTCTCCTGTCAGTTACAGAGTCTGAATATCCGCGCGGGATTGCAGGTATTCCGCATAATTTTAATCATTCCTGCACAAATGTGGCGAGCGCTTTATTGTAACATGAGAACACAGTCATGTAATCTCAGAAAACTGGATGCGAGCTCTCAAATAGACCTAATTTATACAAATGAACTGCCTGTCCTCTCACTCCAATATTGCTTGCGCGCAGATTGTGCGCAATCGCAATCTCTCCATGCTTTTAAAGTAGAAATTATTTCTCTTTGCTCCTGGATTAAACTTTGTCAAAAGTTATCATTCAGAATAGATCCACGCCTGACCGATGGAAATGCTACTGGAAATTCTATTGACTGTAAGTGAAATGCACCAGAAAGTCTTTCAATATGAAAGATGGAATTTTAATTTCTTTACAATGTAAGTTTATGCTAGAAATGTTTCGGAATGGGATATTTGTATGATTTGTACATATAAATATCCTAGTCTGTCTAACTGCATCACTACATTGTACAGACATTACAGGTCAAAGCCATCCATTTATCAAAATAAACAACAAATGGCTCTTAAATCACTGCTTATAAAAATTCAGTTGTCCTATTTTTTGAATACCTCAGCTGAATTGAGGTCATTTGTTTAAGAATTTTATTAATGACTGTGTACTTGTCTTTTTTTCTTTCAATTCAATTCAGTTTGAAATCAAATTTGAAATCAAGCTTCTTTGCTGTAAGCTTTTGCAACAAAGTTACCCTATTTTAAAGACACAAATACACAGAATGAGCAAATGTTTAAGATTGAGATTTTTGTAATGGTAACTGATCACTGTTTATATGTAGGCTATGTAAATAAAAGCCTATATTAAAATCTTTTCATCATATAACGTGAACGTGTCTTTTTTAGAAGACTTGGATTAAACCACTCAAAGCTTGAAATAATGCTTGCTTTGAAAAAAATGGATGTACAAAACAATTTGTAATATTAAAATATCTATATGGCAGTATACAGTAGTTTTGCCAATGGTGTTGAAAATGATTGAAGTCGTCATGAAATCAAAAATGACCCTACTTACTTTTTTAGTGAACAATTAAACCGTGCAAGTCAATACACCGGGAAAAACTGTCTGCCGTCGTAATCTTTAATCAAAAACTGAAAATTTGCTTCCGCTCTGGAATGGTGTCTCGCTCTGATGACGTCAGTTTGACGCTTGGGGAGAATCCTCTTGTTAAGTCATGACGTAAGGACTGCTGTTTCTGGGTCCATGCCTCTACTCATTTCACTTGAGAATACTATCTCAACAGCCATTTATGAGCACTATTGAATTAATATTACATATTTAAGCTAAGCATTTAAAAATTTGCTGTGCACACTACAGTCTCCATGCTCATGGTGTCTCTGACACTAATATTTTAGTTGAAACACTGTCTGGCCATCTGGGATTTCAGTATAGAGATAAAGGTTAGGGTTATAATTTTTCAGTATTACATGACATCGTGGGTGTATATTAGCACAGTTTGTTGTTTTCTTGGGGCATCTGGCAGAGCGTTAGGACCCTGAAGCGAAATTAGCACAACACAATGGAAACACAACACAGCAAATTTAGCACAACACAACGAAAACAAGCCGTAACACAATGACATTAGCACAAATTAGTCCTATGCGTTGTGTTGTGGTGATTTCGTTGTATTGTGGAGATTTTGTTGTGTTGTGCACTACTGGGCCACTGTACTACTTTCATGTAAAAGGAAAAAAAAACATCAAGGCCTAATCCACTCAAGGGGTTCAGCTCAAGCGCTATCACATGTCATTAACATTCATGTGATGTTGTGAACGAAACTGATGAATCCCTCTCATTTAATTACCCATTTCTCAACAGGGTCTATGACCCAATTTCATTACCTCCATTCTGAATGTTTGTGTATGTGAGGTAATGTTGTTAGCTGAGCACTGTTTGAATAGTGAAGGTCAAACAGTGACTATTGTGAGGCCATGGTCTTGACCTCTGAATAAATAGTGAAACAAAGCAGTGTTATATGTGTGTTGATTTAACCAGCACTTCAATCAAGGCCTTTATAGGACAGGTAACATTCATATTTATTCACTTCGATTAAAAAAACGAACCGGTACAGTAGACTGTAAGGAGATCTTTCAGTTTGCTGAGTGAATCAATGACCATTGTGGACATATTTAATTATGGCCTTCACCTGTGTTTGGCTCTACTGAAGCTCTCCTTTGTTCAGCTATTGGTTTAAGCATGTTCTTGTGTCATCAGCATATTCTTTTTTGGCCCTAGACGTTTAGGATTCAATTTAATTAAGGTGTCAAACAGTGTTTCAAAACTTTAGCTCGATTTCTATCGCATTTTTTCACCCCAACAAAACTCCATATTAGGTGGGGCTTTTACAACCAAAGATTGTATTATTGTTTTTGAAAAATGTCTCTTATGCTCACCAGGGTTGCATTTATTTGGTCAAAAATAGTTTAAAATATTATTAAAAATATTATTATTGTCATACATCATATTGTCATTATTATTATACATCATTATGCATTGTGGGTATTTATGTTAAATAAGACCCTATAGTAGCTGATAAGATTAGCCAGGAAGTGGGACCCTAATCTAGCTAAACATACACCCTTGTGCATGCTCTGTCAATAAAGAGAGAGGGTTAATGAGGTGGTCAATACACACACAGTATACAACCTTTTAAAGCAAGTAAATAAGATGGTATCTACTGTACTGTAATATTCACCTGTCAAAACTTGAATTTCACTTCTGTGTTCAACAAGTACTTTTAGACAGTACAGAGATGAAGTGTATGAGTGTCTGTGTATGAGAGAGGGACAATTCATAATGTTAAACAGACAACTCAGACAGCTCATGTGTGAGAAACAGATGAATAAGTTTCTGTCCCTCTCCCCTCCTCTCCCTTGTATGACAGGTCACTCTGTAATGAGTTTGGTAAAGATTTTTTAGATCAATGTTCCAATCAGTCTCTCGTAGCTGGAGACCCTTGATTCACACGCCACTGTCAACCTGACAGTCAATAGACAGAATGCGTAATTGATCGCTGAGACAGATGTGTATCTGTGTGTGTTTTGTACCTGTGTGTGATAGAGTGAGGATTAATCTTTGTTATTAAACACAGATTAACAACACAAAGAGAGCAAATCGACCTTGACTGCTGCAACACATGTTTTAGTAACGATTCGCAAGTTGATGCGATGAAATCAAATCTTTCTTTTCCTTCTATGGCATAGTTAAGGGCCAAACAAGTCCAGCTTGACTTTCTGTAATGTTGTTAACTATGGGCAGCTATGTAATGGCAAAAATGTGCCAATCATTAGAGATTCTGCTATACCTTTTATATTGCGGTATATCCGTGACAAGATTTTGAGTCAGAAAACTATAGCACATACTCCAAAGTGTGTTGCAGATGGAGGCTTCTTGTGTGAAGAGCCTGGGTGATTATAATGGAAGTGATTTGTTTGGATGTGTCACACCATGTGTCTGGTGCAGTTATGATATAACTGTTTACAGTTGCCAATTAATGTCACAACAGGTATTTTAACTGGCTCATCCAATCATTTGTAATTAATTACTTTTTTGAGTCTCATTTTTAACTCAAGTGTTACGTAATGTGAAGCTATTTTCAAATTGTGCCAGACTTCATCAGTTATAATCTTACCCTTTGGTTTGAGGCTTAATATATTATGAAAATATTATTGAAAATCTAGGTAACACTTTACTTAAAGCCTTTATGTATAATGCTATAAAAAAATAGCTTTAATGCATTAATTTTGCCTTGTAACGTACTTTAAAATGCATTGTAGTATCTCATGAATAATTGTAACCACAGTTAATTCATTATAACACTTATCAATTCATTGTTACACTATGCATTTTAAATTTGGTTATAATTATTTACTACAAGATATAATGTATTACAACGCACTTTATGAATAATTATAATGCATTATACATAGGCTTTAAGTAAAGAGTTACCAAAATATATTATGGTTTACACAAAATATTAAGCAGCACAACGGTTTTCAGCATTGTTAACATTAAAAAATGTTTCTTGATCAGATCAGCATATTAGAATGATTTCTGAAGGATCATGTGACACTGAAGTCTGGAGTAATAGCTGCTGAAAATTCAGCTTTGCCATCACAGGAATAAATTACATTTTAAAACATATTAAAATAGAAACAGTTAAATGGTAATAATATTTCACAATATTACGATTTCATACTTTTTGATTAAACAAATGCATATCATTTTTATTTTAGGGGGTGGTGAATGTGCACCAAAAAATGAAAAAAAAAAAAAAATAAAAAACACCCACACAACTAAGTAACTAGTGATTGCAGTAAAAACATTACCATTGTTTGGGATCTCTGTTAGACTTCTCCGAGGGGTCGAGTACATTGTTCCTCCAGTCCAGCTCTCAGGCCCTGCAGGAGCATCGGATACTCCAGCAGAGCTCTGTCTGTGGTTGGATCGTGCCAGGAGTGAATTGAGACTGTTTTGAGCACTGGGAGAATCTGAGTATCCTGAGTGCAGGTGGACAGTTTGATGATGACGGTGTGGATTATGTTGAAGGTGGATGTGCCGGTTGTTCAGAGAGGGAGACATAAATGCTGCCTCGTTCACAAAAATGGATCCGTGATCATCCTGACCACTCAGGCGATGGTGACCAGCGTCCTGAAAGACAGACGTGTGCATCACTCACATATTACTACAATATACAAATCTAACTTATCTATAAACAATGCAATTATGGTACATACTCTTGCATCTCATTCAAATTATATAATGCCCAGATGGACGACTTCTGGCAAAGGTGTGTTTAGCAGCTTCAGATTATGTGTTATGACACACAGCTTTGCCACACCTTTTAAACTCATGATATAGAACATATAGAAGTAGTAAACTTACATAAACGGTTTAATCCTAAGAGTTAGTTTGGAAAACAATAACAAATAATGACGAGAAGAAATATTTTTTTTAAATTTTGGGGAAAAAAAACAGCAAAATTTAATGTATCTAAAATTAAATTATAATGTAATAAGGGAACATTAAAGTAAAAAAAAAAAAAAAAAAAAAAAAAAAAACCTCTAGTGCTCTGCCATTTTAGTCAGCCATTATATTGAATTAAGTTTTCATTTCCAGCTTACCTCTATTAGCACCAACTGTATTATTTTTAATTATCTCCACATGACATCATCCGGTCATTCAAAGGCCTTTCCTTTTTTTCCCCATAGTTTTCTTTTGTGTGTACTTCATTTTCTCACATTTAGAAACAGCTGTTTCACTTTAGAAAACTGACAGCAGAGCCTGCAGTATGATGCTGTTTTTCCATCAGACATCATATCCACCTCTTCACTCATTTTCCTGAGATTTCTTCATTCATTCAGTTGGTTGGTTACATATGTGAATTAAAGGCCAGACTGAATTATTGACCCACAAGCTCAAAATTACCATTCTGTGCTCATCAGCCCCCACAAACAATACCATAAATAAAACTTGGGCCTGAGGTGGTTTATGTGTGTGGGAGCGTTTTAAAGGCAGACACAGAAATATATTCCCCAAAAGGTCAAAGCTTAGATGGTGGATACACACTCACAAGCTATTTAAAGTCATGGTTTCATGAATGCCATTCTGAGGGGGAATCCACTCAATAGCAATAACAATAAAAGGCTTTGGAAAGGATTTTACCTCTCTGTCTTTATAAAATATCTAAATGGAGAGTGTTGCTACAACCAGACTCCAAACAGCACTGTAAATTAAAGCATCCTGATACAAATGGTTTCTCATAAACAACATTGGTAAGACAACACTGCTACTGGTTTTCAAAAGACGTCTCTATTTGAATATATTTTATATTGTTATTTATTCCTGTGATGACAAAACTGAATTTTCGGCTGTCATTACTCCAGTCTTCAGTTCAGAAAACATTCTAAAATGCTGATGTGGTGCAGATTTGGTGCTTTAAAAAAAATGTATTACTATCAATGTTGAAAGCAGTTGTGCTGCTTAATTTCAAAAGAACATCATTAATTTGAACTTGTTGAAAATAAAATAATTAGCTTGCCACAGCAAAAAAAAACTGCACTGTTTTGAAAATGGTTGAACTACTGTCACACCAGTGAACAATGTAGTCAAATAGTTACCCAACGCTGTTTTTGTATCTAGTGAAGACACGCCAGAGAAGTTAGCCATCAGATGGACGCGATTGCCCTACCTCTCGCCCTCTTTCTGATCATTCTAATCAAACCTCACAAACAAATGAAATATCACTTCCCTGACCTGCAGAACGAAGCACACAGAGTTGTTTTTAATTATTTTGCCTTGGTAGGGGCTTTTCAATTATCATTAATCATTAGCTTGTTTATTAGCACACAGACAAGAGGCTGAAGCTAAGACCGCCTCACACGGCCTAAGACTGATGAGCCGTGAATAGCTCTCATTATCCCAGGTAATGAATCAGAGGCTTAGCTGTGTGTGAAAAACAGACGCTTGACCGCAACTGATTCCTCCCTGTGTACAAGAGGTCGAAGGAAAGAAATGTTTTCTTCCTCAGTGGCCTGCCACACCTGATTTGACTCTGCCTGAAAAAACAACATTGGCTTTGGACCTTATAAATTCCATTGTGTTTGGGTTTTCTGCCGTAGTCTTATTTATTTGTCAAGGCATGTTTGTAAGGAATGGTTACTAAATTTAATCCAATAATACAAAACACTGTTCACCCCAAAGACAAGAAGAGAGAAAGAGAGAAACATGCACTCTTGGGAACAACCTGAAGACACAGGAATGCTCATTACCACACATTTTAATTTTGATTTTTTTTTTTTTTTTTTTTTTTTATATAAAGAAATTATTGACTTCATTCAGCAAGGATGCATTAAACTGATCAAACATGAAGGTAAAAAATGTATAATGTTACAAAAGATTTCTATGTCAAAATGATTTCTACTCAAAGAATCCTAAAAATATATATACATATCAAAGTTTCCACAAAAATATTAAGCAGCACAACTGTTTTTAAACATTGATAATAATAATTGAGCAGCAACAATTAAGCAGCAAATCAGAATATTGGAGTGATTTCTGAAAGGCCATGTGACACTGAAGACTGGAGTAATGGCTGCTAAAAATTCAGCTTTATCATCACAGGAATATATTAAATTAGAAAACAATTTAAAATTCTAATGATATGTTACTTTTTTACTGTATTGGGTTGATGAAATAAATGCAGCCTTGGTGAGGAAAACAAAAACATTTTAAAAAAATCTTATTTTTGAATGGTAGTGTATATAATTTTTTACTTTCGAAGAAAGACAAAAGAGTGAGAAAGATAGAGAGAGAAGAATGCAAAACAGCTGAAATATGTAAGGAACAGAAATAAAATGAACAAAATAAGACAGAAGGGGATTACAAGACAAAAAAAGCAAATGGGATAAAAAACAAAACAAAAAAAACCCCCCAGAAAATATATAGCTTCTCTTCCTTGAATTCATTACTGACAGTTTTGTTCCATCTTCAAAGTCAGATGTGAGCGGATTTGGGAGAGCTTTCCTCTAGCTGGGTGTTTTGGCAACAGAGTAAAGGAGGGATGAGGAAAGAGCAGAGGAGCAGGGAAATATTTCAGCGTTCAGAAGACAGCTGTGTCTCCAGACTCACACTGTGCACAAAGGCTTTTATGACATACCTACAGCTCACAGCTATAGCTTTTAGGAATAATTCAAACATACACAAACAGCTACGGAGGTGATGCATATACATGCATATGAACAAACAGGTAGAAACTACAAAGTCCCAAAAGCAAAACAAAAGCACCCTTAGTGCCACTAGTGGCAATCAATCACAGGAGGCAAGACAGCCTCAGATTCCTCAAATACTACTCTAAATAAACTAATTAAAACTACTTTAATCAGTCTCTCATTATGTATATAACTCAAATGCATAAATGTGTATTTTTAAATAGATGTTGTAGTCTAAGCAAGCTCAAATCAGACAGAGCCAGAGAAGGCTGACAGCCAAAAGTCTTCTCTGATGTATAAACTGACCAATCAGAAAATGAATATGCAAATGACAAATAAATGAGCAATCTTAACTAATGCATTCATTAGAGGTTGTTTCTAAAAACCATAGATTGCACTGCATAATTTGATCCATTCATTTTCCATTAAGTGCAGGGGCGGCGTTTCCGTATGGCTGAGTATGGCAGTTGCCGTACCCTAGCCCAGTCAGGTATGCCATGGAAAATTATCCAAACTTCCCATCTCTATAATATTTCGTTATTATCATTTTAAATCAGTGCTATTGGTCTTCCTTAGTCTGTTTGAGGGTTTTACAAATATTTAACCAATGAAAAGCAATTAAAAGAGCTTGTCAGTAAAACTTCATAATGCCATTGGATCCTCAAACTATCAGCGAAACTTCGTAACTTCACCCCGCCTCTATTCACGCTGAGCACAGCCTGGAGAAGACAGATCTCGGCTTGTTCGCAGTGCAAGGGTAAATAAATAACTTATTTTTGAATAAGAACAGCGTTTTCTTTACTTAAACACTATGTCTGTAAAGGCTATTTTTTTGTGTTTGAAGAGTGGAGAAGAGTAACCTTTGCCGTCTTGTTGTAGTCAATATGCATTTGTACGTTTTAAATATCCTGTGCATATAGCGCTTCATATCATGAGATTTTGGCCAAGTGTATTAAACAACAAGAAAAACTAAGCGCCCATATAGCTACAATAAACGTTATAACCTGTAAGTTGATGAAAGCTTAATGCGATGCACTTGCTGCCTCATATACAACCGTTCTAATGACAGACAAAACACAGATCTCCGTCATTCGCTGGTCAAAAACCTTGTTAACTTCATTTGAGATTGATTTTCATATAATGTTAAGTGTTTCAGTGTGGCGTGAGATTTTAATTTATTTATATACTTATACCCCATCTCATTACAGCCTACAAAAATAGTTGATTTTCAGAGCTGTCTGTTTGAATTTAATGGAAAATTTCAAGTTTCTTTCATTCCACCTTGCATATTTCAAAGGTAAACACAAGTAAACCTCAAACCATCAGATTCATCTGCTCATAAGAGAAGTGCCAAAGCACAAGCAAGTAACATGTCATTTTATGCACAGAAACCTGCCATCTATGTAATGAAGCATTTATCAACAAAAATTAAACCTGCAACAATCTTTCATTGTTACTAAGTAAGATGAGCAGGTTTGAGCAATGTTAAAGTCAGGATGAAACGGAAATTGCAATAATTTTTTCTTCCCTACTGTGAGGTAGGCTTCTTGAACAAAGAAAAAAAATGTAGGGCGAGATTTGATTTTGTCTATCGGTAATTGATTGGATTGTTGTTGTTTGCTAATCTGCTTAAGTTTGACGTCACACACTGACGTTTCCAGATTCAAACGCTCTATGTGATCCCAAAAGCGAACAACAAACAGTACTAACAAACATATATGGTGTGTGTATCATGACCCTAACCTTTATCTTAAGAGCTAAATCTCACTTGACCAGGTGTCAGAGTATTTAAAAGGTTAGCTTAAAGGTGTGCTATAACTAACTAGTGCTCATAAATGGCTGTTGAGATTCTCAATTGAATTTTCAATTTTAGTCTCAATTGAAACAAAGTGGAGACTTGGACCCACAGTGCTCAATGTCATGACTTGACAAGCTTTGCCTTGATTGTTTCATGTGAGTGACATATTGCATGAGAGGAGGGACTGAAATTTGTCTGGTCATTAGACACCCTTTCATGGTGACTTTAATTTCCACATCACACAGACCACCACTGAATCCCACACAGACCACCACTGAATCCCACACATTCACATCCACTCACTGATCCTCACCTGTGTCTGCTGTCCATCCAGTGGTATGACCATAGCTGGCAGGTTCTGCTGGTAGCCCTGCCTCAAACTCTCCAGCAGCCTCCGCTGAGCATCCAGCTGCTCCTTCTCCTTCTCCACATTCCTCTGGCCTTCTCGGAGCCTCTCCAGGCTTTGCTGGTACTCCTGCAGCTGCTCTTGGAGCTCCTGTTGCTCGCTCTGCAGCCTCCGCTCCTCTAGGTGGCACACCAGCTCCCTCTGCTCCAGTGACGCCTCCAGCTCAGACTGTTGAAGCTGTCGCAGCTGGCACTCCCGTTCCCACTGCTGCCGCTCTCGTACCAGGGTGCCCCGTAGACGGGCCACGTCCGCCAGCTCCTCTCGCCGGCGCTCCACCTCCCGCTGGCGCTCCTGCTCCTGCAGGGTCTGGTTGCTGCGAGTGATGGGCAGTGGACGGGAGTGTGGGTGAGGGGAGGGGCTTGATAACAGGAGGAGGAGGAGCCTCTGGACTTCATAGCAACTGTCTTGGATGGTGACTGCGGCCTATTTACAAAAAGCAAGGGTGTTTAAAGAATCAGTTCACTTCCAGAAAAATTTCCTGATAATATACTCACCTCCATTTCATCCAAGATGTTCATGTCTTTCTTTCTTCAGGTGAAAATAAATTAAGGTTTTTGAGTTTTTTTCTTGCACTAGCTCTACGATGTGCATGCGCAACTTCACGCATTACGTAATCACATTGGAAAGGTCACGGCGTGGTTAGTTCTTTGTGTACTTCAGTTCAAAAAGTTGGGTAGGGTGGAAAAACTCTCATCTTATTTTCTCATTGTAATAGGTGTTTGACTTTCTTTGCACGTTCGCTTTGTAAACACTGGGTCGGTACTTCCGCCAACATGACTACATTACACAATACATACACAATTACATAGTGCAAGATGAGCATTTGTGGTTCAAAGTATAAAATTTTTGTTTTTGTTTTTTTAGAAAATTATTAATTGTTTTGCTAGATAAGACCCTTATTCCTTGGCTGGGGTCATGTAGAGCCCTTTGAAGCTCCATATAAACTGCAATTTGGACCTTCAACCCTTTGGCACCAACTGAAGTCCACTATATGGAGAAAAATCCTGGAATGTTTTCCTCAAAAACTTTAATTTCTTTTCAAATGAAAAAAGACAGACATGAACATCTTCGATGACATAGGGGTAAGTAAATTGTCTGGAAATTTTATTCTGGAAGTGAACTAATCCTTTAAAGTAAAGGAGATCAAAGGTGAATAACAATGGCACTTATTCACTGAAATAGCTAACACTAGTGAGTCTTGACTAAACCATCACTAGGCTACCACCCTCAGTTCATCGTCAGCCACAAGTACAGTACCATTCAACAGTTTGGGATTAGTAAGGATTTAATAATTTGATTCTGCAATGTTGCAATAAATTTATCAAAACAGAGTAAATACATTTATAATACTACAAAAGATTTCTATTTTGAATAAATGCTGTTTAATGAACTTTTAATTCATTATAGAATCCTGAATCAAAATGATCACCGTTTCCCTGAAAATATTAAGCAGCGCAACTGTTTTCAACATTGATAATAATAAGAAATGTTTCTTGAACACCAAATCAGCTTTGCATTACAGGAATTGATTATACTTAAAAATATTAAAATAGAAAACAGCTATATTAAATTGCCATGATATTTCACAATATTATTATTTTTACTGTATTTTTGATCAGATAAATGGAGAATAAGAGACTTATTTTTTAAAAAACATTAAAATAATCACACCAAGCCCAAACTTTTAAATGGTCATGTACAGTATACGTCTCAACTTACACAAGTCCTATGCATAAATTGTACCTTCTCATGCTGTCTCTAGTGACTTGTTAAATGGAGCTGTTTTTAGCCCTAAAAACCGGAGGAAAATTTGCATTTTTCATATATGGTTCCCTCTGGGATGTCTAATGGGTTTTTATCATAGCAGTTTTTGATTTTGAGTAAAATAAGGTCTGTGGTTAACAATACTTGAAGACACTGACGAATTACTTTCACACTTTGTTATATAACACAAATAACAGTCATAACTCAAACACATGTTGCTAAAAATGTACGTTTCTAACAAACTGTTACATAAAGACTACAATGCTGTCCTGCATAGGTAAAAAACAGTAACTAAATATCATATAAAAATAGTCTCTTAGACTCAGTTTGGCTCAACAACGCCCAGGTTCAGATTTATGCTCAGAGAAAGCTGACTGTGAAAACTGTAATCATATCAAAAAATGGGTTACTTTTTTATCAATTTAATGCATCTTTTATAAAAGCCTGACCCCAAACATTTGAACAGTACAGTAGTGTACATTCTTGTAGTAGCTGCAGTCCTTGTGTAGCAATTTTCTATCAACTGTTTTTAAAGCACAAATTCACATTTGATGTACTGTAAACTGCTACAGAACAAAATGTCAAAGTTTTATTTTACTCATAAATCAAAAACGGCTATTCTAAAAACCCATTACACATTCCAGAGGGAACCGGTGGCAAATTAGCCTTCCAGGTTGGCCTACAAATTGACATCATGACTGAAGAGCTCTATTATACTTCCCTACTCACAAACAAACAATAAAAATACATCCAAATTTATCCCTCTGACAAGAACATCTAAAGTAGCTTGGAAGTACCAATGTTTTATTTTAAATAGCAATTCAAAAAGAAAGTCAATCTCTTCTAAGAGCCTTTTGCAGGTGTGCCACTTATGTCTACGTCCCACATCCTCCTACTATACATCCAAACCACAGCATGTTATATAAGAGAGTTTTATAGTTGGTCAAACATGTTTAGGCAATGAAAGTTAAGGCTTGGACAGAGCTATTAGAAGTGAGTCATGTCGTGTGTTTATGTGTGTCTGACGTAAGGCCTGTCCACTATAATTATTCTTTCAGTTGGTATGTGGTTGTGTGACATGATCTCACCTGTAAACTGTACAGCAGCTGAGTCAAGCTCTGCACACTCTGACTCACCTGCATTAGGACAACAAACAAACTATGAGCAACAGAAAGAAAAGAACTCTAAAATCAAAACTATGAGTCTACTCCAACTAATGTCCTAAAAATTAGGAAGTCGTGGCCTAATGGTTAGAGAGTTGGGCTTGTAACCTGAAGGTTGCCGGTTCGATTCTCACACCGGCAGGAATTGAAGGTGGGGATTGTGAATGAACAGCACTCTCTCTGCCTTCGATACCATGACTGAGGTGCCCTTGAGCAAGGCACCGAACCCCCAATTGCTCCCCAGGCGCTGAAGCAATGGCAGCCCACTGCTCCGGGTGTGTGTTCACGGTGTGTGTGTGCGCGTTTGTTCACTATTCACTGCTGTGTGTGTGCACTTGGATGGGTTAAATGCAGAGCACCAATTTCGAGTATGGGTCACCATACTTGACAATACGTCACAACTTTCACTTTCACTTTTCTTCCTGGAAAGAGAACAGAATAGCTGTGTGCACTATAGCAATATGTTCTGTTCTATTGCAAACAACAGATATTTCATTTACATTTTTTGTCAAGACATCTGCTTTCTGGAGAAAATTTTACAAAACTGCAAACGCTGTGTTTACTTCAGCAGGTTCCTAGAGATGAATCACAAATTTCAGCATCTGTTGACTCAAACAGCATTTGGTTCTTTATCTACAAAGTCAACAGACAGCACAGGAAACAGACGGCGGTGACCTGAGTTAAAGGAAACAGCCTTCCAGCCAAGTAGGTTTATAAATGAGCAAGGCAAAGTGTTCACTCAAGGATGCTTGAGTAATGTGGGGGGACACATTAAGACACCAGTACTGATAACTTCCCAGATGCGAGGATAAGAAAAAATGCCTGTTAATGGTTGTAATGCCCATACATTCACCTTATCTTGAGTTGGATAGTTTACGATGTTAATTAAAAGTTGTGTTGGACTGAATATTACTTTTATTTTAAGAGAGCAATCAATAATATTACCGCACTTTAGTGCAATCTGGATGTTTGTGGACTGTAGTGTAGAAGTCTAAATGGTAAGAGAGTTGCAATTAATAAACTCTTTTGTATTGAAATCAACACAAAACAAGTCTGCCCTCTTAAGGCCAGATTATGTCCCGTCTATATGAATATTAATTTTATAGCACCACCTAGTGGACACACAACTATGTCTGTTATTGCTTTTGTAGAACAGGATCAATTTTGCTAAAATCTGTAACTAAACAGAAAACAAATATAACGTAATATCAATGGTAATCTAAAGCTTAAAACCCAAAATAGATGTCGAAAAAAAAAGAAATAAAATTTATTTAACATCCAGTAAAACAATAATCCTTTGTTTTGTAGCAATAAAATTTAAATACGCTTTTAAATATTGATAATCTCCTTTCATGACCTTGTGCTCATGTCAGCAGCACAAAAAAACCTTATCAGCATGACGTACTGTGCAGTGCACCACAAGACGGCATTGACAGCAGAAAAGAGATCCAAGAAAATGAAAGCCTAATTCTTCGCTTTTATATTTAATGAAACGGGACCCTTGAGGCAGTGAAATGGACTCCTCTTATTTCAAGATCATTAATACTAAGTAACATAAAGAATGAGATGTGATAGTGGAAGAAGAATGTGAATTATTCATGCAGGGCGACTGTACCACTCATGCTGAACACAGCCTTTTTGGTAAGGCTGCAATTTAAATCACTAATAATGGAAAATATTAAATATTTCTTACCCATATTAGTATATTTCTATTAGTAATCATGGTGTGACATTATACTACCACAATTCATCTTCTAGTAGTAATCCCGTGTGCAAATAATGGCTGTTTAAGTGCTGCTTACGAGAACACATTTACCTTTAGGTGTATATTGTGATCAGCGTCTGAGTTGTGATTAAAGGCCTGTGTTTCTAAGCCTTCCTCTCCTCTCCATTCTTCCTCATCTCTCTGGAGGGTGTCCATCAGTGGACTCTGGTTCTCAGGGGGCAGAGGGGAGGAGAGAGAGCAAGGCTCGGGTTGGGTCTGGTCTTCTGGACAAGATGGGACAGTCACAGTAGAAGCACTGTGAGAAGAGAGGGCTGTTTTCAGGTTCTCCGCTAATAAGGAGAGAGAGACAGCAGGATTACTATGCATGCAGTTATGTGTATTGCGGTACACAAAAACTGGTAGTATTGTTAAAAAGTACTGTAAAAAGTGCCTCTTGAAGCATGTTGTGTCTATAAATATGTGAGTGTGAATATATCCATGTGCTTGCACACGTACACTACCGTTCAAAATTTTGGGGTCGGTAAAATATTTTTAAGTTTAAAAGTCCCTTATGCTCACCAAGGCTGCATTTATTTGATCAAAAATACAGTAAAAACTAATAGTGAAATATTACTACAAATTAAAGTAACTGTTTTCTGGTTTAATATATTTTAAATGTAAAATTAATCCTGTGATGGCAAAGCTGAATTTTTAGCAGCCATTACTCAAGTTTTCAGTGTCCATGATCCTAAAGAAATTATTCCAAAAAGATGATTGGGTGGGTAATAAACATTTATTATTATACAAAAACTGTTATTATCAGTGGACACTCACCCTCTTTAAGAGCAGCACTGAGCAGTACTCCGGCCTGAGGGATGTCTTCAGTGCTGGGCCGTACCAGCAGTCTGGGCTCTGGTCCTGTCTCACGTCGTCCTGCCATGACTGACAGCTCGGCATAGATGTGTAGCTTTTCCTCCAGATTGGCACAGATGAGCTGATCGTGGCCACACAAAGACTCTGTGAAAGAAGGAGGTTGGTTGTCATGTTCAAAAAAAAAAATTATTCTTTGGCTGACACAAATGTGCACAAATAGTTTAGGAAACTACACCACTCATTGACCACTATTAATAAAAGCAACATACAAATCTTGTGTATTTCATTACATTCTTAGATATTTTACCAGTAACTGATTATAATTTCAGTGTATGCATTGACAAGTACACTTCATGCTATAAGAGCTCTCCAAATATATTTTAGTAAAGGTTAGGAAGTGTGTGCATTCAGGGGCGCAACTGCACATTTGCCGAGGGGTATGCAAGATCAGTGTTGGCGCCCCCCCTGTATTCTAGTAGCCCCTAACACTAACTCCCGCAGAACACTTCCTGCAAGTCAGTGACCAAAAGCCCATTAACTAGCTTGTTCATGGAAGGATACAAACTCATCAGGAGTGAAAAAAGTGGAAAAAATATTTAATATGAATAAAATATTTTTTATTCATTTTTATTTTTAAATATGTAATATTGCTCACCTTTTAGTTAGGTAATTTGAACATATATTCAATATATACATTATTCATTTGCCTCAAAGTTATTCATATTTTAACACATTTTTATATAAAATGAGAACACTAAGTAAAATTTACTTTAAAGAACATCTGCATTTTTTCATTTTTACTTATAGAGATAATTCATTGAAAATTGGCCATGCTAAGTTGAAGATTTGTGCCAAGATTTCACCTGGCAGAAAAACAAATAGGCCTACTATTAAAATGAATGTCATGATTCCCACTATGACCACTAGATGGCAGCAGAGGATCATTTATTGTCTCATTTACCATTTCCACTTTGTAATATAGTTCTTTTCACATGTTTTGCTAATGGATTTATATTTAGACATAAAATCACAATTATAGCATTTGAAAATCAAATTTTTGTCAAAATTCAGCATTGTTTTGTATTGAAGTATGAAGTAGCAAGAGTTTTCAACTCATTGGATCTGCTTGAATCACACAGATGGCCTATTTTGAATTCAAAACGGCAATTTTCAGTGAACGGTGGCTAGTTTGTATTGTTTACAATCTTCTCAGTTTCTCTCAAATGTAAATCAAATGCACATTCACAAACGTGGGTTTTTGTTGTTGTCGTTTTATTTTTTTGAGCAATAGAGATACTCAGAAATGAACTGATATTTGCCCTCTTCTGCAGTGGCGGAGCTAGGATGTTTTCATAGGGGTGGCCAGGAAGGGGCCAGCAACCAGTCTGTGGTGGCACAGAAATCTTCATTATTTCAATATAGAAATGTAGCCTATTTGACTATACTGGACTGTTTCAGTGCCTAAAACACAACTGAAAACAATTAATTGAGAATTTGTGAAGTTGTGAATTAGATCAGGTAATTGAGTAAATGACCATTTTTGTATTATTTTTGTATTACCTCCAGGTATTTTAATAAAAGGGCTCACTCTAGCTCTATTGCTCAGTCAGCTTGGTTCTGGGTCTCAACACCCCAAAAGCGTGTTCTCCATCATTGCATAGGCCTACTTATGGATGAGACATGCAGATAGTTCAAAGTTTAGTCAACCTTCACTAAATTTTATATAATCAATGAACTGTGAAAAAAAAAAAAACAGTCAATGTTTAACACTATTAGTTGTAAAAATGACTTCATTGTAACAGTTTTGTCAAACCTAAATCGAGCTCTGTACAAAGGAAAACAAAAAAGTTCTCTTTTGAATCCCCATCTGCAATAATGTGAAAAAGGGCAGAAGTCAACAGCACATAAATGCCAGAATGTAAAATGAGTTATTTTATGCATTTAAATATTGTTTCGTTTTCGTACTGTACAAATTAAAGAAAAATTAGCGCATATTTTCTAGTACAACTGCACTGTGCTCATAGCCTACTTATGCATTCAATTATAAATAAAAAATTACATAGGCTGTCGTCTTGCGCCCTACTGTGATCTCGAATTGCAGAATATTTCAGTGCATGCATTTGAGAGATGTTCTTATGTATACAAGCACAGTTTTGCAGCTTTAATCACAATTTAGGTAATTTCATGAGTTAACTGACGATGTATGCTCGTAGTTTCTCTCGTAGTTTCTCATAGTGATATAGAGCGCCTCATATTCGCATATAGTTGAAGAGCGTGCGCTGAGCACACTAAAATGTCTGACAGAACAGGAAAGTTTGTTTTACTGACATATAACATCTCATCAGACCGCAGTTCACTGTTGTTCTACTGAAGCTCATTTGGCACCTGTACCTTTCCTGCGCTTGTTTAACTTGCGCGCTGAGGGAAAGCTGAAGTGCGCGTCTGAAAAGTCTCCCATCTGTTGTGGTCGTAAAGAGATACGAGATAACTCATTAAAAACGAGATAACTCATTAAAAACATTGAAAAAAATGTTTCATTACATTATTTTTAACAACTAAGCTTTTGATTATTTATAACGTTTTATTAAATAAGATTTTCGCATAATGATTTCGGTAAAATGGCGCCCCCCCTATGTGCGGCGCCCCTATGCACTGCATATACTGCATACCCCGTTTTTGCGCCACTGTGTGCATTCTTGAGGTGTCATTAGCCACTCACTATATCAGTGTCATTTTCTTGCATATCCACAGTAATGGCCTGATGCAAGTGGATAGATTTCTCTAGGTATTATAAATTATATATAAATTTCAGCTATTATAAACTATTATCCTTCGGTTCAGCATATCTGGTTGGTTGTACCTTGTAGCCTGTGGATCTTTTGGACCTTTGCTTCCGTGACTCTCCTTTCCTCTTCTGACTCACTTGTGGTTTCATCCTCCTCTTCAGGGCAACTAAGTAAAACAAATGCAATTTAAAATTTGTACATTTACACACACAACACTTGCTTTCATCTCTGCTGCCCTTGTAGGTAAGAATCAAGTATGACATGTTCCGTTCCTCGTCACTACACACCTCTCCACAGCCTCTCTGATGAGTCTCATCCAGGCATTGCGTTCATCTTTAGAAGCAGCGTGCACCTCATACATCTCAGGCCCAGCTGAAGACGCGCTGATCAGAAACATGCCTCTCTCCTCATTGGCCACCTCACGCACGATCAGCTTCTGGAGAGAGATCACTGGAGGCTTCTGGTCCTGAGAAAGTAAGACAACAACTAATTGCACAAATACAAACTATTATTCATGCAACACTTATTAAAAAAAAAAAAACTAAATCAAATGTAGGCTATTCCAAGAATACGAATGATTACACTATTTCTCAAAAGTTTGGGGTCATTAAGTTAAGTTATAATGCCTTTAAAATCTTTTGAATCCTGAAAAAAAAAAAAAAAAATAAAAATTATAATGGTTTTTGCAGCACAACTGATTTCAACATTGATAATACTAAGAAATGGTTCTTAAGTAAATAAGGACATTAGAAAGATTTCTGAAGGATCATGTGACACTGAAGACTGGAGTAATGGCTGCTGAAAATTCATATATAAAATATTAAAAAAATATTACAATAGAACACCATTATTTTAAATCAAATAAATGCAGCCTTGATGAGTATATAAGACTTCTTACAAAAACATTTTAAAAATCTTATTAACCCAAACTTTTGAACTGTAATGTATGCTTTATGAAGATGAAAATGCATAGTAATCTCAAAAACCAACCACAGCTGCAAAGATGTATTTCTGATCTTTCTCCTGAAGGAACACCAATGAATCAGACAGCAAAAACGCCAGAACATCTGTGGATGACCAGAACAATCAAATAATGTAACCAGACCTTTCATCTACCGAGCCAGATAAGAATTAAGCACAAATGGCTATTCATATGTCCTTTCTATTGACTACTGTGTAATATATTGTGAATATAATATATTAATATATAAAGTAATATAAAGTGTAACCCAATTCATTTTCTCACCTTTCAGTCTTCCTGTGGCCGTCTTCCAGAGCAGCGGCCCCTGGTGCAGCAGAGCCCTGCCACTGGTGATGTCCTGCTTGCGGAAGGTGTAACCGCTCTTGAGTTTAGTCGAGCACTTGTTCTCCATGCGGCCCAGGACCTCACTCAGCTTCTGGTTCTGCTCGTACTGACTCACACGCTGATCCACAGCGGAGATCAGCTCTCGGATCAGGACTAGTGCACGAGACAGGTCAGCATGCTCTTCTGTGCCCTCTGAAACAAAGAACAAGAGAAACTGAGTCTAAACGAATGTGTACGCACAGTATATGTTTGGTTTTGGATGTTATTTTGTGTGCATGTACACTAAGTATTGTGGGTGAGGAAAAATACCCTCTGTATAAAGCAGTATTCTCTCCAGGAGGACAGGATACTTTGTAATTCGCTGCGTCACTAACAAAATGCATTCTGGGATTTCTCGTCTCTTTACCAACAAGTTGCTACTCTGTTGCTGTGGAACCAAAAAGATCAGATTAGCTGAAATTCAGTGCTGCCAAAAGCATCTATAATACATTAAAACGCAACTGATACAGTCATTGAGTAATTTGGCTCTCACTTTGATAAAGAGCTGAAATCTCTTATTCTGCTGCTGAAGCTCTTTGAAGTAGCTGACTGCTTCTGTGTGACGACTGCAAAACTCACCATACACCTGCTTCATCTTCTCTGCATTCTCCTGGGAGAACTATGATGAACACAGACACACACCTATGATGTACTGTACTATGTACATAATACCGATACCAATAACAGGTGTGGTTGGAGCTATAGCTCTTGAGCTGTGGTGGCAGGCATAGCTTCATGTTAGTGTGACATGTTAGTTAATTTCTTCAACGATGCTTCGTACTCTGATAATTACATAGTCAGTTACGTCGTTGTATTGGAAATGTTATCCAAACCTGTTTTGTGAACTGCCTCAACTGATTCATTGAAAAATATTTGACTCAAAAAATGATTCATTCATGAAATGAGAATTGTAGCTTTTCTCATGAACTGCTTAGTCATGGTTATGACATAACAACTACTTAAATGGTAACACCTTGCAATTAGGTTTCACTTGTTAACATTAGTTAACTACATTACTTATTAATATTAATATTAATATGAAATAATAATAAAAAATTCTAAAGTATTTAATGTTAATTTCAGCACCTGATCTAAGGTGAACTAAGAACAAAGTTACATTAACAAACATTAAAAAAGATGAACAAATATTGTAGCAAATGTATTGCTCATTGCTAGTAAATGCATTAACTAAAATGAACAAATGCAAACTTATAATAATTAACAAATGCAAACTGATTAATTTAAGTGTAACACTTTACAATAAGTTATAACATTATAAAGTGTTACAATTAAATTGATCAGGACACTGATTTTGAATTGTGTACTCATACAGACATATACTATAATTGTGCACCTGTTGCAGAAAAATGTCACCAACACGGTGGATGAGGTAGTTCTTGCTGCTGTTGGGCTGAACGCAGCTTTGCCGCCGTTCCCTCATCGCTGACAGGAAGTCACGGTGGAGAAGAAGCAGCTCATCTAAGCAAGGGAAAATCCGACCAATAGTGTCCACATCCAGCCCGACTTCCTCCCGCATTCCCCGCCTGAAGACCTCTGCCATTATCATGAGTGTCTGTACGTGGTGGAGCTCGGTCTGCATGAACTCTGAGAAAGACCAAGAGAACAAAACACTATCAAATGATGAACAGAACTTATTCGAACAAAACATTTTTAGTGAGTTTTAGCTGACCATAAATGACATCCTGCCTCTTGATGGTGCGTTTTTCTTGCATCTTACAGAACTGGGGCTCCACCGCTAGGCTCCATGACTCCGCCTCCAAATCCACAGCGTTCATTACCAGCTCATTCTGTAGGGGGGAATCTACAGAGTCTATGGAAATGTAGGACAAACAAAAGAGTTAATTATTGTTTTATATATGTTGAGTTGGAGTAGGAAAACCAGTTATTTCCCTGGTGATTTCTTTCATTAAAAGTCCAGCTGTTTTACCTTCAATAAGGGAGGAATCAGTGGATGTTGAGGAGTCCATGGTTTGGAGGAGCTCCTCTGATTGGATGTGGTTCCGCCACAGGGGGGCGTCACTATCTGCTTCTGGGCTACCACTAAGCCTGACGGGGGAAAAATGTCATAAATATTCATTAGAACACTAAGGAACCATAAACACTCAACAAATACACTAATTATCCAAACAGTTAAAGTCAAGAAGTAGCAATTATTCACCATTTACAGAGGAAATAAAATCATAAAATTTAGTCAGCTTCAATTTTTTTGTAGTGTGTTAAGACTACATAAACTTCCATATTATGTCTAAAACTATCAAACTGAAAATAAATAAGGAGCAGTTAATTTTGGACAAAATGCACCTTTTTTATTTTAAATATTGAATATCATAACAGTATCAAAAAAAAAAAATCTTTTCATTTGCAGAGCTGATTTGAAGTATATTTGAGATTGAGCACATCATAGTTTATGGGCCATTACCATTTACAATTCATTTATCTAGATATTTTTTGTTGAATATTACTACACAGTAAGAGTTTCAGACCTTTCCGTGACAGCAGGCACACTTCTAGACAGAGGGCAAGGAAGGGGAGTAGAGTCTCGTGGCGTCATCACAGGAAGAGAGGCAGAGGTGGGGATCTGAGAGGACGAGGAACTTTCACGCACTATAAAATCTAAAGGTGACAGACAAAACGGTGAGAGCAAAAACAAGACAAAAGTGTAACTGCCTAAAACACCTCTGTTAAGGAGTTCAGTGAGATGACAGCGGGAGTTATATCGATTTTCCTTCACGTTTTATAAAACTGGTAAAACTCACTCTGAGGGAGGGAGGCTGTCCTGCTTTTTACTGTCATAACAGAATATTTGTCTTGAGGTTTCTGTAAAAGAGATTATTAATGAATTATTTTTTTTAACTTGCATTACTTCCTCATTTGTTACACTGATTACCAGTGTTCCATTTTGTAACAATGGGGCTCATCACAGAGCTTCAGTACTTTGTGTCTATCCAAACATGGGCAAACATCTAGGTTTAAATATTAAACTTAGGCAATCTATCAGACTTAGATGCAGTAAAAAAAAAAAAACACGATGCAAATGCAAGCACAGTCCACCTTCAGGCATGGCGTAGATGAGTCCTTACAGCCCTTATGGACACTCACTGCACAGTCTAGGAGTCAAGAGAAACATAAACCAATCTGAAGAAACAACTTAAATATATAATACAGAAAAACACCTATCACATTACACCTGGCAGACTTCCAAGACCTTCCAAATAACAAAAATAGATCAAAATGAAATGACTCATTACATACCTCCGTGTTACGAGAAACACAGTACATCTTTTAAAGTTAAAACTATGATTTAAGTTTTATTATATAAAATTTTTGTTTCCAATTAAACGAACTCACATGTGCAGTGGAGGACCTCTTTCCCCGAAGCTGGCTTTCCGCAGATCTCACAAAGTGTCGACCCCAGGACAGATCCTGCTGTGAACTGGTGTCCATTGACCTGCTTGTCTTTGGTCTCTCTCTCTTTTCCTTTCCCCTTGAAGAACCAAGAGAAAGCCATCAGATCACTGACAGTCCACATCACCATCTGCCATGACTACACATTAAACTCAACATTTTGATCACTACGTTTTCTGCTTTGTTAAGTTAGTCTAAGTCTGACATGCTTGTGTGGCAAAAAAATGGGCCATGGGAGAGTTTTCTGCTGGTAAAACAGTTACAGCCAAAAGAAGGTTTAATGATTAAAAGAGAAAAAACACCTCTGGTTGTTTTTGGGTCTAACAATCAGTCTTTACCCCAATCTCTTTTTCATCCACATTTTTCCTGGCAAGTAACATTTCTTATTATTATCAATGCTGAAAACTGTTTTGCGGTTTAATATTTTTTGTAAACACTGTGATATTTGTTTTATTTCAGGATTCTTTAATGAATGCTATTTTTGTGCTCAAAATTTTTTTCTACAAAGTTAAAAATAACAGCATTTATTTGAAATAGAAATCTTTTGTAACATTATAAATAGCTTTACCTTCACTTTAGATCAATTTAATGTATCCTTGCTGAATAAAAGTATTATCTTCCTCACCCCAAATGTTTTGAAAAGCAGTGTATAAATATAAATACAGTATACATAACATGTATGTTTACCTTGTTCTTGTTGCGAGTGCTATACATTCGGCTCTTTATAAAGCTGAATGTGCGGCTGACTTTGTATTTTTCTGACTCTGTTTTGGAAGGGATGATATATTTGTCCCATTCCTCTTCCTCAATCCTGAAACACAAAAGCCCACTTATATTAATCACCTGGTGTGCATTATAAACACATGCCTATCCAGTGAGTGTTTAATGATAACACAGCTTTTACTTTCAGACCATGATGCAGTGGCTGGGCAGTTTCATTAATGCATTTGTTTCAGGCCAAGTCATGCATTCTTTTCCAAACAACAGGAAAATTAATCAGTCATTAGTCATCAGCCTCTGTGTAATAACTAGGACATACCACCTGTGCAGTGCGGACATTCTCTGCATTTCACACATACCTGATTAGAAATCTTTGCTTGGTGGGAGGTGAGTTGTGAGACAAGGACCACAGTTAGGTTCACAAACAGTGTTATTACATATTTTAGTGTCAACACAGTGAAGTGAAAGCATCATTTGGAGCTATCTCACAAACTTTAAGAAGCATTAGACATGATTTCATGCTCGTGGGCGACAGTGCATTCTGGTTAGGTTATTAAGACAATCATGCCAAGGGTGTTGTTGGTGTTTTGGGGTTACTGGGGCTTTGTATTGACATACTCTTTGAGGAATTCGGACAGCGTGAGGTGTTGGAGGGAGTTGGCCAGCTCTGCGCTGGTCTCATCGTCAGCCGATTGAGCACGTCTACGAAACCTTAACTCCCTATAGAGGTACAGTACAGCACTCTGAGTGTTCATACACACAACAGATACATACATTTACATTGTATGTATTGTATCCACACACAGACTGTCTCTGGAGGGCGCTATTGTGCTTTGCTGTAAAAAAAAAACATTAAGAAAAAACACTGCAGGGAAATAAGTTGACAGATATGGATGATGATGATGATATATGAGCTGCAATATGACATACTGTATGTCAGTCACCAACTACTGCATGCATATCTCTGTGTCCATTTACATGAATATTTTTGCTCATTAAACAAAAACAACACTATCCAATAGCATTCACTTTGGAAAGGTTAACACCTGAAAAAGGCGCCACGTCCTTCAAATCAACAGAAAGCATCTTGTCACCTGGCATCCATGTGGAATTGTTCTCAACATAGATTTATTCTCTGGTTAATACCTAATACTGGGATCAGTGGAGATGACAAGTTGTTAGAGGTCTGCATTACCTTTTGTCTTGAGGCTGCTCTGATGTGCTGCAGGCACGATGTTCTGTGGAGAAGAGAATTTTATCATTTAGACTGCTTCTGTCAAGACCACTTTTTTAATGACTTTTGAAACACTCATAAAGAAACATCTTTGAGAATTTACAATAGGTTTCCCTATAAACATATTCATCTACAGACTGATGACACCATCCTTCCTTTCCAGAAACATCTTATCAAATAATGATGAAATCTCTTGAGGGTGAAGGCAGACGCACAGCAATTAGGCTTCCACAACCAGCAAGCAAAGCCATGGAGATTTGCAACCTCACACACTCTGTACACACACCAGACCAGTGTTGTTACCGGTAACAAAAACTAAAACTATTAAAAACATTTTTTTAGATCATTTAAACAAAAAACTGACATAAAATATAAATATTAGATGAAAAATGTCAACTTAAACTTACTCAAATTAAAAAATTATAGGAGCACATAGCAAAATCACAAAAACTAAAAATATAAAGTATAAAAACAAAATGCAAATCAAAAATGAATAAATGCTGAAATGTTATATAAATAATGATAAAATAACACTGACACACTATACAAACACAAAAACCCATCCATTTTCAGAAATCACTTTCTCCCACATAAACACAGAGTGCTTTCAGCAGCAGAAGTTTTGCGCTATGTTGTTAGTAGCGTGCGGCGTAAGAGGCGGGTGAGCGGGTGAGCAGGCGAGGCCTTACTTACTAACAGGGTTGAGCAGAGACAGAGATTTAGACAGAGACAGTGCCTGTAGGAGAGACCTGCTGCCACTGCTGCTGGAGAGAGCGCCATCTACAGGACACAGCGGACATGACACTCACTACAGCCGGCACTACTCTACACACACATACTGTGCTGGTTTTGAATGGAAGGATTTGTATAAATTATGAAATGTTATAGCAGAAAGAGCCTAAAACAGGTGATTTGATGATTGGATCCTCTCTTAATGATGTCTGGATCCTCAAGCAGCAGCGCATTTTGGCTGCGTCTCAAAACCAAACATTCAAACATGCTCGTCCCTGCTAGAAAATCCAACTTAAGCGTGCAGCTGTGTTTTGTAACATGGTAGGTGGTTAGCTGGTCATTAGCTGTTCTAAGCTCATCGTCGGCTGGACTACCAGCTGCAATCAACCAGCTTGACCATATGAAGCTGGTTAGACGATGTAGAAGATGGATTGCTGATCCATGATGGTTTACAAGCTTCAGAACAGTTTAGACCAGCTACCATGTACTAAAAACCTCAATTACAATCTTGAACTGGTGTTTCCAGCAGGGATGACGCCCAAAAAAGCAGTCTACATTGGCTAGCTACTTGGTTTTAAGGATATTTGTTAGTAGTGTGTGTCTGTTCACTACAGTTTTGTTAGTAATCAAGTGTAAAGTGCAACCCATGATCAAGTGTAAAGGCTATTATGTTCAGCTATTATGTTGGTGTCCATAAATTATTTTACAGACATTAAAACCAGAAAGGAATATCATCAGAATTTTCCTATAAACATTAATAATCTACTAAACAGCCGTGGATGAATGGAATAGAACAGGCTTGATGATGCTGCCAAATGACATTCAGCACCATTAACAGCCACAGAAACTGGCAATTATTGGGAGATACTCTGACTCACTGGATGTTAATGAATCTAGATAATCCGAGGGCATTACAAACAAGCTAAATTTTGTAGTTACATCCTTTTTAAAGAAATAAAACAACATAAAAAAGGAGATCATGAGCTAAATACTGTCAATTTTAGCTTAATACCCATGACACAGTAAGAAATTAGGCCTGTTTCACACTGCATATGCAAGCAGTGCACAATCGAGGCAGAATCGTGACTATAACAGCCCTGTGTTCTGCTTTTACACTGACAGCTCTTAAAAGAAAAGAAAAATCTGGGTAGCCACATTGGATATTAAATTTAAGAAACTTATAAATCATTATTGGGAGTATTTGTAATTGGGAGTGTATGTGAACTTGATCATCATTAAATATAATATTTACTTTTATTTACATCCAAATGGAAATTAATCTACACAGAACAGAACACAAACCCTACAACAATAAACCACAAATGATCTGGATTTTGATTTACTGCACAATGCACTGTGAATGCTTTAACCGGTAGAGGCTGACTTAAATATGCTCTGCTTACACTTACAGTGTCAAACAGGTCATATATAAATAAATGTTCTGATCTTGCTATAAAAAAAAACAAAAACAAAAAGAAAATATTCAGTTTTCAGTGAGTAATAAATCCTTTCATCCCTTAAAAGCTCATCATGCTTAAAACAGACTAGACAGGAAATACAAGAGAATGTTATGACTCTGCTCAGTCACTCTCAGCAATGAGAAAAAAACAGATGTTTTCAGAAACTTGATATGTGATCTCAGACTAACTGGACTTTCCTTTATGCCCTGTGATTATCTAGTATTATTATAACCTGTATGTAAAAAAAATCAAAATAAAATAAAAAAAGATAATCTACCCATCCATCCTGATCGTTTTTTTCCATATTTGACTTTGTGTCATCTGTCCCTGCAAAATGCTAA
Organism: Spinibarbus caldwelli; assembly: GCA_039654775.1. Lineage (NCBI taxonomy): Eukaryota > Metazoa > Chordata > Actinopteri > Cypriniformes > Cyprinidae > Spinibarbus > Spinibarbus caldwelli. Next base: position 31,960,956 of record CM077222.1, on the reverse strand, counting down.
CCTTGGCAAAAGCACACATCATTTGGGACATAATGCAAGTAAAGTGAGAGGTGGACGGTGAAAGGTAAGATGATCTGACCCTGGTTGAGGTCGGCGGGTGGAGGGTGGGCATCCCTACTGAATCGTGGAGGCAGCAGGCTGATTTTGGGGGAGGTGTAGGAATACGAACGAAGACGGATGCCCTGCTCAATATCCTGAAAAAAGAATTAACATTTTACTCAGTTTCCATCTCACAGTGCTCAAAAATGAAGTAATGATCATCATGTGTAATATCTGTAGTAGTGTAGTTTGTATTTGTGCATACCCTGTTGAAAAAACAGCATATGCTGGTTAGGTGTGTTTTGAAGCATGGCAGCTGCTGGTCCTTAGTTGGTCATGAGTAGTGATGGGAATAACGGCGTTATAAATAAACAGCGTTATTTTTTCAGTAACGAGTAATTAAACGAATTACTCTTTCCCCCGTTACAACGCCGTTACTGACAATAAAATGCGGCGTTACTATAATTTATTATAATTTATTTTTTCAGTTCATCTGAATGGATGCGCAGTGTAGCTGTATTTGATGTACTGTAAACTCTAGTGTAAGACGCACGACTCGCCGTCGCTTTGTCTCACACTCACACAAAGAAAGATTCAGAGCGAGAGAGTCTTTCATAATAACAGGCAGAATTGACGCGCTACATGTAAATGATATTCTTTGTTGTATTTTTCTGTCAAAATAAAGGAGTTCCTTTGGAATTCTTCAGCTTTTAAGAACTGCCGGGTTCTCTGGTAGTGGGCGGAGCTAATGTGCAAACGACAATCTCATTGGCTGGCGCTCACCTATTATCATCCCTGTTTTGATTTCAGCAAATCAATTCGAGCGAACGCAGACTACGTGATTAATATTCATGAACCCAGCAGCTCATTAATCTTTAGTGCGTTTTATATTATTAGTAGTAGAAGTCGTAGTAGTTTTATCTTATCAGTATTATTTTTAGTTTTTCCCCCTTTTTTATAGAAACACTAAATGACAAACAATGTCTGAAGCACCATCACTAGTCCTAAGTTCAGTCAACATGACAAATATGCATTCATACTTGGTTATTCTAATTACTAAAGTTCTATCATCATATAATGCTAAATTATCATAATATCATATTATAATGCTTGACTGACTGATGCTAAGTGTCAGATATTTAAAAAAAAAACTGTCATTTTACAAACATAAGCTTTATATATATACTGTATATAATATAAAATAGTACATCAGATAATTAATATTAGTCTGGTGAGTAAACTAAAACAATTTACTAGCCAATGGCAATTCTATTGCCAAGGTGTCCACAGAGGGTTGATAATATTTACAATAATATACTGAATTTGAAAGGTGTCTCTCACATTGTCCCACAGAAACATTAAAATAGTGTAGATTAGTGTACAATGTTTTATAATAATAATTTATTCTATTTAGTTTCCATTTCATTCATTTAACATTTAATATTGGGGGCATCCAAGTTATTTGACATATCTGAACATTTTTTTTTAAAGTAACGCAATAGTTACTTTCCCTGGTAATTAGATACTTTTATAATGATGTAACTCAGTTACTAACTCAGTTACTATTTGTGAGAAGTAACTAGTAACTATAACTAATTACTTTTTTTAAAGTAATGTGCCCAACACTGGTCATGAGCTGATTTAAGATGGTCCTGAGCAGGAGCTAGTTGCTTAGGACCAGCTTAAGACCAGCACATGACCAGCTTAAACCAGCTCATAACCACTTTAAACCAGCTCAAATCAGCTGCCATGCTTAAAAACATACCTAGCCAGCGTATGTTGGGTTTTTTTTTATTTTTTTTCAACAGGGTAGTTTGCCTCACTGTTGGGAACAGGGAAAATAAGTGTGGTACCTTTGCAGGGGTGGGGTTACAGGCAGAGGAGGCGGAGTGAGAACGTGTGCAGGTAAGATCAGGGGCGGGCCTAAACATAATCCGATCATGTGCACTGTTTTTGAGCTCAGGCTGTGGCTGGGGGAGGGGCTTCTTCATTAAAATGTCATCATCATCATCCTCCTCGCTGTCCATTTCCAAGGCCACCAGACTCGGGCTTAGAGAGAGGAGTGGACTTCTAAAAATTCTCAACAACCACTGTGAGTAAGACGAGCATCACTTGCGCTTTGTAATTAATTCATACATTTTGTGTGTGCCACAAACACTTCTCCAACTATGCTGAAATCCCACAAAAAGGCAAATGTTTTAAATCATGGAAACATTTTTCAAATTGATTCTGGGCTTATGCATAACAACTGCATTCCTGCTTTACAAGGCAAATGCGTCTAACAAACAGGGCCAGGTAGCTTGTCAGTTTGCCCTGGGTTTGTTTTTGATTTGTGTGTGTGGTTTCACAGTTCTTCTACTGCAGAAGTTTTTGCTTCAGAAAGAAAGTGGTGCCTAATACAGTACACATATGTTATTGTACCCAAGTAAACAAAATGTCCTTAAAATGTTTTCCAAACAGTGAAATTCATCAGACTGATGGGTCCATGCTCTCGGCAGCCAAGAATTCATTGCGCAAAAACACATGTGGTCAACACAAAGAAACCATGTTTATTCTACATGTAAGTGAACCTGCATTTAATGTATGAATTATTTTTTTCATGTCATGCAACCTATCCATGTTGGCATGTGCTTGATGTGGTTACTTCAAGTATAAACTGAGGACATAAACTACTATTCAAAAGTTTGGGGTTGGTCATTTTTTTTGGAAAGAAATGCATTTAACTTCATCAAAAGTGACATTAAAGACAATTAAAATGCAACAAAATATTTACATTTAAAATTAATGCTGTTCTTTTGAACTTTCAAAATATAATAAAATACTTCCACAAAAACATTAAGCAGCACAATTGTTTTCAATATTGCTAATAATGAAAAATGTTTCTTGAACACCAAATCAGCATTTTAGAATGATTTCTGAAGGATCATGTGACACTGAAGACTGGGGTAATGGCTGCTGAAAATTAAGCAAATTAAATATATTCTGAAGAGTAATGCTTTTTCTGTATTTCTGATCAAATATATGCAGCCTTGGTAAGCATAATATACTTTTTTCAAAAACATTAAAAAAAAAAAATCTCACCGACACCAAACTTTTGAATGGTAGAGTATAAAGTGTACTGTGTCAAAATTAACTGACTTTCACAACAAAATATCAATGTTAGCATGCTTACCTTAGGTCACATGACTCTGTAGGTGAGCTTGAGCTGTTATATGTCAGTTCAGGTCGTGTGGCACGCATGAGTCTATCCAGCATCAGTCCAGCAGGAGAGGTGGGAGAGAAAGAATGAGAAGCGTGTTGCCGTCCTCTCTGCCCTTCATCATCTTTAACAGCTAGAGGCATATCTACAGTCCCTGGTGACAAGACCCCCGCATCTGACATTCGCCACACACCACTATCTGTCCCAGAGCTGTCCTCTGTGACACCTGAAACAGCGTACTTCATATTGAAGTCATTGTCCTACATCAGAAGAGAACACAAAGAAATATCTGTACATATGCAACATTTGTTCATATACATATACAAATAAGTAGAAGTATTAAGTAACAAGTAACACAGAGATTTAACAGGGTTAGTAATTAATTTTTGTTAACCGTCATGGCATTGATAAAACCTGTATTACTTATTTGCTTTGAATTTCTCTTTTACCATTTTTGTCCATACAGTGAAAGTCAATGGGGTCCTAAACATTAGTGGTCCCCACTGACTTTCATTGCACATTTTTCAAAATATCATCTTCTGAGTTAAATGGAAGAAATAAAATCATACAGCTTTGGAAGGACACGAGGGCAAGTAAATGATGACAATTTTCAGTTTTGGGTGAACTATCCCTTTAATATAGTCAGACTCAATAAAATGGCTCTTTTGCCACAGGGTTCTAAGAATTTACACACGAAGCCTGACGTCTCATAAAACATAACGGCAAGTCTTTAATAATGTCAAACTAAAGGCTTTTGTGGCAGCAGAAGAGCTGTGGTTTAAGATTCAGGCTACAACGTTCCAAGATCAAATAAAGACTTTCCCTAAGACTTTCACAAAGATCAATCACAGGATAAAGGCTGTAAATGAAGGGAGGAGATGGGATTTGGATGAAAAACGTTACAGCTGAGTGTCTGCAGATCTGGCATACTGAGCGAACTGATTTGTAGGAGCAGCGATATGTGTGGCGTCTGACCTTAGCGGAGCCTCTGAGCATGGCTGTGAGCCTAGCGGCAGCAGCGTCTGAGGAATGAAGGTGAAAAGGAGTGCAGGAGCCAGGAGAGGAACACAGCTTCTCTGTCAAAACAAAACACGCTGTCAAATTGACGTGTGTGTCAATACAACTGGATGGAAATGCAATGTCAGTGATATTTAAAGGGGACCTATTATGCCCCTTTTTACAAGATGTAAAATAAGTCTCTGATGTCCCCAGAGTGTATACGTGAAATTTTAGCTCAGATTACCCCACAGATAAATTTTTATAGCTTGTTAAAATTGCCACTTTTAGGGTATGAGCCCAAACACGCTGATTTTGAGTGTGTTGCTTTAAATGAAAATGAGCTGTTGCTCCTGGATGTTGCAAATAAAATTCCACTATTAGTACAAGCCTGTTATCTTTACAGAAAACATACTCTGTTTCAAAGTCAGTCATCTGATTGTATTGTGCATAATAAATGCGCGTTTATGAATTACACAGACGGGGAGCACGGCGGGATAAAAATAACATAGCTGGTCTCATGCTATCACAAACTTTATAAGTCCCACTTCTGATTATATTTGAAATATAATCAGATTTGTATATTTATAATCAGAATTGTATATATCTCCAGTAATGGTGGACCGCAGCTTCTCACTCAGGGCTGTGTTTATGCTAATAGGGCAGAGAGCGTCACAAATAGGTGGGACTTTTTCCCCTCGGTGACGTGAACAGAGGGAGAATCTGAAACAGCTCTTTTGTAGAGACTGTTCATGATTTATTGGTTTTATAAAAAAAAAATGAGTTGGTGGATTTTTAACATTATAGGCTTGTTGTTTTCACACACTGCAGCCATACAACTGTGTTCAAACACCTTATAAAAGTGATTTCTGCATAATAGGTCCCCTTTAAAAGTTAGCTAATGAAAACAATAATGTAAATATCAGCTGTCACTTTACAGGCTGCTGCCTTTGTTCAGTTTGGAAAATTTTGTGTACGTGTGTGTGCGCAAGTGTTTTGACAATCTCTGAATGCCAAGATGGCAGAAGAAACCAGTAAAACAGAAAATAGCACAACAGCATGGTCTCTTTACGGCCGTTAAATTTTCTGTTTCATTTTCAGGAAGGATTTTGCTTTCCTTTTGCACAGTTAACTCTATATGTCTCTGCATTTATTTTGCTGTGAGATCCAACAAATGTTTTTTTTGAAAAATAAATACTTTTATTTCATTTTTTTTTTTATTCGTTATTTAACAGGGACAATAGACAGTCAAAAACTGCCCCTGAATTAGCTACAAAGCTAAATTTAATCTGCGGTCTCTATTCAGCAAGGACACATTAATTTTATCAAAAGTGAGAGTAAAGAAATGTATAACATTATAAAAGATTTATATTTCAAATAATGGCTGTTCATTTGAACTTTCTAGAAATGTTTCTTGAGCACCAAATCAGCATATTAGAATAATTTCTGAAGTATAATGTGACACTGAAGACTGGAGTAATGATGCTGAAAATTAATTTCTAAAATAGAAAACAGCGATTTTATATTTTATTAATATTTCACAATATTACTGTTTCAACTGTATTTTTAATTAAAACAAATACAGCATTGATGAGCTTAAGAAAAAAAAAAAATCTCACCAATCCCACAAATGAATGGCATCATTTTGAATGGTATAATACAGTGTATATTGTTTTTCACATCAGACACTTATCCATTCACTTTAACATCTTTATAGTTTCAAAGCAACTTAGAAATGAGAAATAAAACAAAGTGAGCAATTATTTAAGCAAATCTGCTACTAACTTAACAGAGAACACTGATACATACTAAACTATGAAGAAGAAACTGTTGAATAATAAATTATCTTCTGGGCACACACACACACAAAAAAAATTTGTGGTCCCAATGCAGTCAAAGTGGTGTAAAGAAAATAGAAGAAACAGACATTCAGCCTCTCTCACACACACACTTGTAACGACCTTTACAGCTCTGTGCAGAAACACAAATTTACACATGTACCAATCCATTCACATGACAAAAACTTCCACCGACATTGTCAAACAAACACAAACACACCAACATTACATTTTCAAGGGAAAGATCTGTATATGTTGGCACATAATCAGTTGTGTGTGTGTTGGTAAAGATGAGTGTGTATGTTTAAGTGAAAGTGAGATTCTGATAACTTGCAGGGGCACCCGTAATGAAGGATGCATGTGCAGGCCTTCCAACAATAACGGAAAAACCAGATACTGACGTCAACTTCACACACAAACACACACACACACGCGAGCACACACACGCGCACACACACGCGCACACAAACGCACACTTTAGTCATTCAGATACTCTGTGAATCACACATCTGCAGGAAACCCAAACACAGGGCTAATGTGTGGTGAATCCCCATCAACTCAAAAACAGATCTAAAGCATTTGTAATACTAACACAATAACTGGATAATGCTGTTTGGCTTTCAAATGATTAATGATGACTTGCTTAATTTGACCTGTGACAGGCAGTTTTCTTTTATCCTTCCTCCGATTACAGCATTTTCGGTCAGGATGACCATACACATTTTTGAGGTGAGAATTTGAAAAAAACAATACCAGCAGAATAACCACTGTAATGTCCTATCAAAAATATCTCACTGCAAGCCTGGCTTGAAAGTCCCATTGTACAGAACCAGAACCAGCTATTTGAGCTCTGACTCATTGCTGAATTAAGTCTGTAAAGCTGCTCTGCACCACAGACCAGAAACAATGGACAAAAACTAAAGTCATGCGAGACAATCAAAGACTTTTAGGATGTGTATGTGTGATTTCTTCATGTGTTGTATTTTTGTGTCTTTGTTGCATGCACCATTCGTACAGACTATCTCTAGTTACCTGCTTTTGATGTCCGTCTCCGGATTCTCATCTTTGGGAAGGATGGCCATGAGTAGTTGAACGGAGAGTCTGAGTCAGAGTCCATGTTTTTAATTTTCCTCAACTGCTCCGTTTTGTGAAACACATAACAGTAAAATCACCAAGGAGTTAGGCAGGAGTTTGAGAACACCTTTCTAAAAAATGCAGATTCCTCAGATAAGCGTTGAGGAGATGAGTCTGCAAGTGTTTGTGAGCGTATAGGAGAAGGTGGGCTCAGTCTCGACACTCTATACTCCCACTTTTTTGTTACAGGCAGAGTCAGAACTCAAAATGGACCTGGGAGAGCATGACTGAGGGATTTTCAAATGAAGGTGTCTGTAGGAATCTGAAAGGTCAGCCAAGGTTTAGGAATCATTAACCATACACACTAATAAAACCCCATGAGGTCTTGGGATGCAAAAGGACACACACTGCCTCGTACTCTTTATAAATAAATAATACAACAAACAGAAATTTCACTGTGGAACAAATTACCATAATTATGTTTTCATAAATTCATGATGCAAAGCAACCTAGTTTGTAAAGCAACTTCTCACAGGCAGGAATGAGTCGTGTATCGCCTCAAAAACTGTAAAAGGGTGGGCCAAACTGATTTGCAACACACATTCATTAATTTTAATAACAATCCCAAACCAATCCCAGATTGGTGGCCCACAACATAATTTAGAACATGATCTAAAATTTATAAACAGCTGTACAAATCAAAGACTCAATTCTGGGTTCATGTCAGAATTTTCCATCTGACATTTTGCTAGGAAATCTGTCCAGCATGTCCTCTATTTAAAACATGACATTACTGAAAAATCAAAACTAGTCATGCTGAGCTGATAGCTAATGATAAATAAAAAAAATATATATCAGTAATATTATTGTAATTGTATATAATAAAGTATTAATTTATATTAACATAACATTGAAATTAAACTGTGATCTGTAACAAAATAACAAATTCACACCAAACCAACCTCAAATCCCATAAAGTCAATCCTACAAAATCCAACTATATATAAAAAAATACCCTACTTAAAATCAACAGCACAAACCAAATCTGACACAGACTCGATTCACAAAATCAAACCCGCTAAAATGCAACAACACAAACTCAACAACACACATTACATCTAAAAAGCCAAGTCACCACCAGCCAGGAACTTTTAAAAAGCAGTATTAGAGCCAGGTAGGTAGGTGTGTGTGTGTGTGTGTGTGTGTGTGTGTGTGTGTGTGTGTGTGTGTGTGTGTGTATGTGTGTGTGTGTGTGTGTGTGTCTGAGACGAGATGGATTACTCTCTGCATGTGGTGGACATTCAGTCTCTGCTAGAGAACCACTCAGTGTGTGTATGTATCCATCCTTCAGCGGGAACATGTGCTCCAGTAATCCAAACAGCAGACTCATTCAGTTCACCAAAGGTCTCAAAACCAAACAAAAGTCTTTTATTTCACAGGTTAGGATTTTTTAAATGGTACCATGAGTGCGTTGCAACTCAATAATTATATATTTCTGGGTGCGGCTCCTTAGAAAATCCTCCTTATGAAGACAGATCTCCTGATAGGTGAAGATGAGCAAACAAAAACGTCAGATTTAGTTCCTTTTTTCTTATATCCTTTTGTACGTGTTCTAATTCCTTTACTTCTATGACAGTGGAATTGTCCATTCAGTTTAAATAGAGACCTCCAAAAGGTTTGCTTCCAGTCGGCCTGCTCTTTTCTGTGGAGTGTGACTGTTTCAGTCTCTCATGAAATCTGGGCTCCAACCCCAGCTCTCTCCTCCCTCCAGAGTTGTTAGTGGCTAACCGTCTGTGTGTGGGAGACTGAATTTGTGTTTTAAAATGAGAAATAAGGGAATGATAGTTCAGTATAGCTCAAATGATGAGAATGGATTGCATACTGTAAGTGAGTGTGAATTAAATAAATGTCTAAATATTGTCATAATCATTAAAAAATGTATATTTCTATAAACATTATCATGGGTAAGTACTACTACTTTTCAAAAGTTATGGGCAAAAAAAGAAAAAATCTAAATATTTGCATATCTTGTGTGGTGCAATCTGTTCTTTTTTTTCAAATTTAATTTAATTAATTTAAACTGACAATCCTCATGCATAATACTTTCCAACGTCTTCTTTCTTTAAAAACCAAAATGTAAAAATAATCATGAGATTACCCCCAATTAAAACCTAAAGTAGTCTTTTTTTCTAGGTTTAACCAAACAAAATCCAAATCTTTCCAAAGACCCCAATAACCAACTAAACATAGACCTGTTTGGGAATCATTTTGCTTCATGAACAAGGTAACTGGGAGAAATCGGTGAAAACATCTGTATTAGGATGAGGAACACATTCTGTGGGATGGGCTAAATTTTATAGCATCATCCTAAATGTCAGCTTTTGTGCAAGTTCAAAAATCTAAGCTTGTTAACATTCCTGCCTCCACTTTACAATTGAAACTGTGAATGTGCATATCTGTGTGATAGGGTGGTTGGGTTAAAGGGGTCAAAGCCATTGCAAAAGAAAAGATTTCCACCTTGAGTCCTCCTTGCTGAGCTACAAATCTCCCTATCTTCCTCCAAAAAACCCCATCATAAATAAATAATGTATATTTAATGAATAAATTGTAGTTTTTGAACCAAGGACAGCAGATCCTTAAGAGCAATACCAGCGCCTGCAATCCAGAAGGCACTTTTTCCCCTTGAGCTACAACGACCTGGAACTATTCAATGAACACTGAACAGAAGGTCTGCACAATTTCATTTAGATGCATTTAGATGGTAAAGTTCCATTTCCAGCGCCTGCTACTTTGTAATTGCACTTGTAATACACTGAGAGTATGTTTAAAAACACAAGATGTCTGTTTTGAAGGAACACGATTCTGCTCTAACTTCAAAGAATCCTTTTAAATTAAAGTGAAAAACGGATGCAACTGCACTGAAGTAAATTAAGTTAACTTCGGCCCAATAAGAAAATTCATGATTTTTCCATATTCAATAAGCCCCACTCATGTATGCAACACAAAGCAACAGCAGTCAACATCAAAATTCCTTGTTGATGTTTACATACAAGAACTTCATAGGCAGAGGTGGGTAACGAAGTATATTTACTCCATTACATTTACTTGAGTAAATGTTTTTGAGTCAAGAGTAGATTTAAAGGTGGGTACTTTAACTTTATTATAAAACTCGTTACTTAATTTTAACGCAATACATGTTAAGCAACGCGTAGTTAATTTTAAGCACGCTGTCTCTTTTTTCTGGGGCATGCCCTCTTCGCCAATAAATCTCTTTAGAGACGATTCTGTTCAAGGCCTTGATCAACAAAAATTATTTCTATAATTACTTGTACTTTAGTACCGTTTTTGGAGACTCTGCCCACCTCTGTTCATAGGCCATTAAAAATTTCTCTCCAGTCCAAACACAATGTCTACTGAAACAAAGCAAAAATGGCTTGTACCGTACCAACATCAGAATTCCAACATGACCTTTCCATACTCAATTCCATAATCTCAATTCCAGCATCTTAAATGGTCTTTTTAAAACCTAGTGAGCTTCTTAAAGATACATTAAGCAACTTCCCAGCAGGCACAAAACAGGCACACAACGTCATAAGACGTTGATATTTGGTTAAATTTTGGTTGCGACGTCGGGTGACCAAAATTCAACGTAAATTCAACGTCTAATGTCAATGTTAAATTGATGTCCAATACCGACGTCAGCTGACATTGAGATTTTGTTGTTTTTAGGTTGTGCAACCAAAATCCAACGTTAAGTCAACGTCAAATTGACGTCAAATATTGACGTCAACCCGATTTTCATTTTCAACCAAAATGCAACGTCTGTCCGACGTCATGTCCAACGTCAACTTGACGTTACATAGACGTCTGGTGCCTGCTGGGTTAATTATGCTGCGTGCTATAATCACTTCTTTTGCATTAGTCAGCATTCTAATGAACCATAATGCACTGCAACAGGCTCAATGAAAAGATTTCAAGATGGCACTACAAAGAAATGTTGATTATTAAAAAAGAAAAACACATTAAAAAATAGTTATTTTACCCAATATATTCGTGTATGCTATATATTTTTATCCTTATTGGAGTGTTATGTTGTTAGCTTAGCAACATGCTAATTTCAAACTCCACCGACTAACATTACAACTACACTACTGTTCAAAAGTTCAGGGTTGGTAAGAATTTTTACTGTTTTTGAAAGAAGGCTGCATTTGTTTGTTTAAAAATACAGTAAAAAAAAAACAGTAATATTGTGAAATTTTATAACAAATAACTGATCTTTTTTTTTTTTTTGGCGTTTTTGCATTTTTCTATGACAGGACAGTATAGATATGACAGGAAGTGAGTGGGAGAGAGAGATGGGGGGTGGGAATGGGAAAGGTCCACGAGGCCGTCTTAGATCTCGGGACACCCGAAGCGCAACTGCACCATATGCTGGCACGCTGCCTACAAGGCTATCAGCACCGGCATAACTGATCTTTTTTAAATATATTTTAAAATATAATTTATTCCTGTGATGGCAGAGCTGAATTTTCGGCATCATTATTCCAGTCTTCATGTGTCACATCATCAAATCATTCTAATATGCTGATTTGCTGTTCAAACATTTCTTACTATTATCAATGTTTAAAACAGTTGTGGTGGTTAATATGTTTGTGGAAAATAAAATTATTCCCTGGACGTATGCAAGCAAACCTGAGTTAAATGTGTTTATATCTTCATCCTCTTCATCCAGACAGAGAACAAGCTGTTCTTCAAAGACCTAACAAACAAGACGAGAAAAACACACACACACCACAATTCAGTCGTTTTCAAGAACGAAAACATACCAAAATAAGAACATGGGCATGAACATCTGTCCATTAGCAAACAGAAAAACACTACAAGAGCACATATGGCAGGTCTAAAGAAGACTAAGTGATCCATTATTGTGTTTCTGATTCCAGGAATTGACTGAGACACACTCACACACAAAAATAACTCCACTCACACTATCCACCAGGGCTTCATCCTCGATTCTCAGTTGGCTGTTCAAATCTAAGGAGTAGAAACAACAAGTAACACAAAAATTGATTTCCACTAGTACACAATTGTTAACTTGAGCACAAACAAGCCTTTCTGCTGGAAAATCGAGACACCTATCACCATGGTGAGCAGTGACAGGAAGTGTCTGCACATTAAGTTCACAGGGTCACAGAGGCTAAACCTGCTGACGCTCCTGCTGTCAACACAACGAACTGGCAACCTCCCTGTGTTTCTTAATGGCATTTACATCACGCTGTTTTTTTTTTTGTTCTAGATCTGTCGAACTGTAGGCAGATTATTTCTCTCATTTTGTCCTCTCTTACCCCTCCCAAACATATAGTGTCTCTGTCTCTCGGCCCACCCAGGAGGAATGTGTCTCCTCATACTGGACATGTTTGGGAAACCAGCCGGAGGTCCCTCACAAAGACTGCTCTGTGTATGTGTGTGTATTAGTGTATGTGTACTCCTCATCCCACATTCTACCACAATGTCCTCCTGACTGAGCCAAATTCACCCAATGTACTCTAACAACCCTGCCAGACGTAACTCACAGTGACAGACAGAGAGAGAGAGAGAGAAAGAGAGAGAGAGAGAGTGTGGGGAGAGCTGGGGTCAAGAAGAGGGAAAGGAACAAGAGACAAACAGAAAAAGAGAAAGTGGAATAACAGAAGGAGGATTGAGGTTAAGTGAGAGCCAGAAGAATAGAAAATTTATCACATCAGCAGGATGAAACGTGATTAGACCTTGGCGAGAGCAAAATATAGAAACTAGTCATAAAATAAACCCAAGACAGGAGGACTAAAATAAAGTGAAAAATAATAATATGAACATTATGGCCAGAACTGATCTTGTGGAGTTTGAATTCTCACCACACGGCTTATATCTAATCCAGAAACCCACAAATATCAGTTGAAATCCCAGACTGCAGCTGAAAATTTTAGTTTAATAGTTCAGATTGAGTTTATTGTTGCTAACAAGGGTAAAAAAAAACAACAACAACAAAAAAAAAACAGACAGATATTTTAGTCTGTGTATTGGGGTAAAATACATAGAAATGAGCTCTGTCTTACCTGTGTCACATACATCAGATCTGTGTATGCTCTCTTCAGACGGCTCACTCAGTCGCCCTACCTGTAATGTGTGTTAAACTGTCAGGTCTGATACAGAATCACATTTGTGTTTGACGTCAGTAGAATAACTGTTTGGAAAGTAGTGGATTCCTGATCAACCTTTTTGGTTTGTGAATAATTCACATAATGGCTGTAATTAATCTGATCTGACTATACATTGATGCTTTCCCATGGATTTATACACATATGTTATGGAAATCCCAAACATAAGGTCAACAAAGCATTTTAAGAAATCTTATTTTAAAATGGACATATACTACATCCAAAAGTTTGGGGGCAGAAAGATTTTTTTAAGAAATTAATACTTTTATTCATCAAGGATGCAATCAATAGATCAGAAGTGACAGAAATAAATTACATTTTAAAATACATTTAAATAGAAAAATGTAAGGATTGTTAAAAAAAAATTTTTTTCACAATATTACTTTTTTACTGTATTTTTAATCAAATAAATGCAGTCTTGATGAGCATAAGAGACTTCTTTCAAAAGCATATAAAAGCCAATCCCAAACCTTTAAATGGTACGGTACATTTGTGTATTAAACTATGTAAAATTACTTATAAAAAGAGTTTAGAGAACCATCACAGATACATGAGTTACAGCACTTGTAATATCTCTAGTGATCTTGTTCTGTCTGCCAACAGTTGTTATATGAGAAATACCAGTCTGCTGCTCAAAGCAAAACCTGTAAAAGATACAGTAAACTGCAATAAAAGTTTCCAAAGTTATGACTTCAGTCATTTATAGACTCATAAAACTCTGTTTCACATATCATTCTCTTGTTAGGGGTTTATGATGAAAAATGAAGAGAGGGGTGGACAGCTGAGAGGTGTATTTCAAATGACGGATTATTTCACCTGGAGAGTTAAAATATTCTCTTCCATATCATATAAGCACATAAAATATTTAATCCATAATAAAATGAATATTAGCCATATATTTAATGAATTCTTTTGAAAAACTGTCAATAGAGAGATGATTTTGGGGTCCAGATGATGTAGTTACAGCATTTACCAGCAGAGGCTAACAAGTGAAACCTGAACCTTTGATCTGAATCACCAGCAAATTGGGGGAGTGTTTGAAATTTGTATTCGAAAGCGGTCTAAAAACAGTCATCAGTTTTTCAGTTATGTTCTGTAATGGCATAGAAATTACAGAGTTTAAATTTAACTTGTAAAACCTTAGAAAAGCTTGTTGTTAAGCTTAGTTAAAAATCTTTTTTGTGTTCCTTATACACCGCCTTTTAGGCAGCGATTAAACAAAGTCCAAGATTTTCAGAGAGTCATTCTGAGAGTCAATCAAAAATTTGAAACCCGACCGTTTAGGCTCATCTTAGTTATTTTCTTCTTTGTTGCTATAAATAACCGCTACTTAAAAATAGTAATTTGATCCTCTCTGTTGTGTTTGTTGTCTGTCTTTTCTCAGTCCTTCCTTTTGTAAACAATAACCATGAGATTTCCACATTCTTTTGATAGCTCTACAATAGACAGGAAACAAAGAAAAAGTTTCCTTTAAATTTGTGTTCAATGCAGACTCACCCTTGCAAGTGCATCTGGCTCTCTTCTCTTCTCTCTGTACAGCTGGATACTGTTCTGTGCATCTATATGTGTGCTGTTTTTCACAGTCAGACTAATAGATTCGGTGTCAGGGCAGACACGAAGCTGGTGAGAGTCGTCAGTCCATATCTGACACATCCACACTGGCCTCCACGCACTGCAACTCGAGGGACTGATCATAACAGTCATAAGACACATGAATCTCAGCCCCTACTGTACACTGGATCAATGACTGAGGTGACACGTCAGTGATTAATGGATCTTTTTCACATGTAATCTAATTATAGTGTATTGTGTCAGGCTGGATGGAGTGACTCACTCTGTTAGAGCGCTGATGAGCGTCGGGTCTCCGTGCTTCTGAGCCAGTGTGAGAGGACTATGGCCTTCCTTGTCGACTATGGGAACCATCCTCTGACCTTCAGACTCTTGGAGGAGGAAGTGACTGAGGTGGGGGAACCGCATATGTATGGCCACATGTAGAGGCGTTTCCCTGGAAAGGAGATCTAAAAGAGACAGAGAACGATGAATAATTAGACTTGGGAAACGTTTTCCTAGTATAGTTTTTATATTTATAAAAGAGTTTATTTTTCTATTTATTTAATTTCACTGACAAATACAATAAAAACAAAAACTCTCCCTTTCCTATTTTGGGAAAAATAAGCTATTTATGAGGTGTACAAGCATAAAAGTAGTGTGGGTAGGAGTGGGCAATATGACCAAAATCTAATGTCACGATATGAGTAATTTTATTTCACGGTAACAATATATACCACAATATAGTTATTTTTGCTTTAAATAAGGTCTTTATGATATCAACATTTTTGATACCATAGAAATTTCATAATTCTTGTCACCAGTGTCAATATCACAAAAAAATAAATAAAATAAAATACTAGCCTAAATTAAAAAAAAAACAAAAAAAAAAAACAAGCTCACTGAAGGAAACAGTAAGTGAATAAATAAGAATAAATTAATTACAAGTAATAGAACAAAAAAAAAAACTACATTAGAACAAATAAATAAGAAATGCTACATACATTCTATAAAGTAATAAAGTGTATAAAAACACTGCATATTCTTCACTGTGTAAACTAAATATATTTCTTCTTATTAAAGTTACAAAAGAGATTTACTCAAGAGAGATTTTCTCTCTTTTTGTTTTTGTTTGATTAACATGATGAATGACAGACAGCAGGAATATTAGACTGCTGTCACTTTAAGAGCTGCCCGGTTCCAATATACTGTTACACATGTGTTTTCTTTCTTGGTTAATAGTGTCTAGCGGTATATCGCCCACCCCTATGTGTAGTGTGTAGGCATGATATTGTAATTTGAAGAGAGTGTGTGTCATGCTTTTCAGTGATGCATGGCAAAGTTCTCTTTAATTCCACCCCCATATTTAGTCTATTGCATGTATAATTTCTTTTTCTGAAATCATTAATCTTTTACTAAATATTGTTCTTATTGAAGAATATACAGTATATTAAACCACACACAAATTTCAATTAAAGAAAGCATTTTGCATGCTCCCATAGCGAGATTCTGTCATATAATAATAATAATAATAATAATAATAATAATAATAATAATAATAATAATAATAATAATAATAATAATAAAATCTCCAAAATTATAAGAAATCAGGAGCCCATTTGGCATATTAGTATAAAAGTTCTAAAATACACACAAGATGTTGTTTTGTTATTTGTATGCAAGCCCATCTGTGCTTTGTGCTCTGTGCAAACAAGCAGCAGTCTGATAACAGCTATAATTCTGTCTAAAAAAAAATAATACACTTGTGGACATCCATATTGATGGTTTAGAGTTCAAACAGACAGCTAATCTCTGTGTGGTAACACATCTGGTCATAAACATGCAGTAGGGTGACAAACACCTATGGCAAGCACTTTGCACATGGTCTCTATAAGGTTTATAATGAAGGGGTGTCAAAGACAGGGCCCAAGGGTTGAATATGGTCCATGGAGAAGTCCAGTCAGCCTTTTGGATGATTTGAGAAAAAAAAATCAAATTCAAATTCAATCCGACCTTTAAACTACAATGAATGTGGCACCCTTTCTGTTTTCCTCTTTATTGTTTTATACTTTTCCTCTTTATACTCTTTAGTGTTTCCCATAAGTGTGCGTGGGCCACAGATATTTAATGTGTAGAACTGAGTCAAAACCTGCTCATCAGGTTATCACGATACTCAGCAAACGCAAATTCAAAATGATTTCCATCAAGTAGACTCATCATAAACAGTCAGTTTATCTTCACATGAATGAAATACAGGAGGTTCAGGATATAACGAATCAAGTGGATAAAGCCTTGAATAGGTGTGGGATTATTTTCTTTGTCCTGGTTCAGTGGAACTGAGGACAAGTTACTGGGTGTTGACAGACAAACTAAAGAGGGGACTCTAAACCAGACTGGTGGGTTTGTAAAACACAGCACGCACACACACACACACACACCTTAATTGATTGAACAGATGTCTACGACTCTTTGCTCATGTCGATAGTGGTAGTCGAACTGCTGTTTTGATTTAAAAGAGAAGTGTCAGCGAAGTGAGGCAACTTTTCCATAGCCAAATCACACTGCTCTCAGTTTTCTGCAAGCACGTCACTTATATTTTGCAAGAAGTTGCAGAAACCGAACCAGTTATTTGTTTGAGAGATAAAGGATTGCTGTTGCTTGATTTTTGTTGGTGAAATTTCTAAAGTGCAGCATGCTAAAGCTGTTTTTCTCAGCAAACTGCCAACAACAATAGTTGTCAGTGGAATGCAACTAATTTAAAGGATTAGATAAACATATTCATATCCAATAAGTGAATGTCCAGGTTGTTTTGATACGCTTCAGACAAGCAGTACATTTGTGAAATAAATTGCTGTTACTTTCCCTGAGACTAACAAGAATGTTGCTAAAGAGTGCTGTCATTAATTAAAGCTGACACGCCGTTCTTCAGACAAAGCAATGAAATGAACGCTAATTCAGCTGTGCAATTTACCACAAACAATCGCTAGTGTTATGTAAGGGGCCCCGTGTGCACTAGAGACATTCTTTAAATCTCTCTCCATTCTCACTGTTCAAGAAATTAGTTAATGATCCATGATGGAATGGGCACTGTATCCATTCTCACTTAGAACTACAGACCATAACAACTACTACACTGCACTGTATTTCACACACACACACACACAAAACTTATGTATAGTTCAGCCATGAAACTCTAGATGGCGGAGCCTGACGGGTTGTTAACGTAACTGATGATATTCAGAGAGTTAAATGACTTGGCACAAGCTGATTGGATCACGCTGCATATGCAGCCAATGAGCTTACTGCCTCGCATTTATAAGGCTGGCTAGCATTCACCTGAGATTCTTGCAGCGTGCTTTCAGAGTTTCTCTGAAACCCTCCACCTTCCCCAGCTCTGCCTGTATAGATCTGCTATGGGTTATTTTATATGTTGTATTGTGCAGCAGCAGTATGTCTTAAATACTCACGGCACCATATCGCCATATGCATTGGCAGTAGCAAGTTCCTGTACTTGCTTGCAGCAGCAGCAATCTACAACTACAGCAATAACCAACAGCAGCAGCAATTCAGCAACAGTGTAGCAGATCTATTCCGCCAAAACCAAATACATTAACATTGTCATATCCATCACCATGCTAAAATGTTCCGAGAGTTGTCATGACTGAAATTTATTTATATATAAAACATCAACCTACTGTCCATATTAAAATATTGCTATATTCAGGAGAAGAACTTATATAGCATTATTATTTTCATTCCAGAATATTCTGCATTGAACATTTTTATTTTATCATATTTATTTTGTGTAAGATTTCCTAATTCTGAAGATTTCCTAATTCTACTGTAATTAAATGAAGCCAAATATAAGAAAAAAAAGTAAATATACACTAATATATTTCAATGAAATATTTCAATATATAATTCAAACTGAACACACCTATTAAAACACTTTTAAAGAAACATAGATCGTGTATGTGAGAAAAAATATTCCATGAACAATTTTCTAGGAGTTAAACGGCTACGCTGAAACTTTGCTCTGGCAAACAAGACTAGTCAAATTATTGTGCACTATTTTAGTCTGTATCACTGTTTGTTTATCTTGGCTGTCTGTCACATGAGAAGCATGTTCCTAACACTCATCCTGATACCCTGCTCTGACGCAACAGTGTTTGCTCAAATTGGAAATCCCCAATGCACAAAAAACTAAGATGTGGATAAAAATCCTAAACGTTTTTCTTTTCTTTTTTTTCTTTTTGTGTTAGACATTCTCACACACACACACGCTATATTTTATATATATATATATATATATATATATATATATATATATATATATATATATATATATATATATATATATATATATATATATATATATATATAATGCACAGATAGATTCATTGGCCCAGGACCTTAAAACCATTCACTTTAATGAGTCTAGCTTCTAAGTGAACACAAAGCACTATTACTTAGAGCTACTCAGTTGTAACTAAAGTGCTGTTGAATTTAATCCTGTGTTCCACTAACGAGCCATAACAAACATGGTGCAGAGCTCCATACATCTAAACCTGTCCAAAACAAAAGTTAGTTATACACCCACATGGATAATGCAATCAGAATGTAATTCATACAGTCCATTCAAGCAGTATCTTAAATGGCAATGGCACATCTGTAAAGATCACAAGAGGCTCTAAACGTTTCAGAAAGGTGATCTGTGTTTCCAAAACATAAATCACATGAATATAATGGCAGTCTGGGTTATGGTGCTTTGAAGTGCACTTTTTTTCTGAGAACTAATTTGTTTGAAGACTTTGCCCAATCTATTTGTACATAATGGTCAGAATCTAGTGTCGTAGACAGGAATGAAATAAAGGTTAGCAGTAACGACAAAGTGAAATTGACTGACCTTGCTCCTCCTGTCCAGCTTGGCTGTCCCATCCCAGAAAGTGCAAGTTAGCCAGGGCCCGTGTGATTTTTTCATCAAGCGCACTGTGTTGTCCCACTGTGCAGCTGTGCTCTGGATTAAACTCTGATGTTCCTGAGGCTTCTCTCTGGCTGAAATTCCCCTGTTCACAAATATTGAGCCCCTGTTCTGCTAGGCTTTCCAATTGAAATAATTCCTTTGGATCACAAACCCCATCTGTCCCATGCTGGCCAGTCTGGTCTAAATGGTTAGTCTCCGATGAAAACATTTTCTCTGGGCAGAATTTCCTTAGGATATCCTGATAGTTGCTGGATGTCAAGTTCATGAGCTGCTCCGCCACCTCTTGTGCCTCATCCCGTATGTACTCCAGAGAGAGCAGTCCTGAATTGCAGAAGAGACTGATGGGACTCCTGCTGTCCCTCGAACAGCAGTAGATCTCCACAGATACTTTCTCTGGAACATTGTGGCCTTGATGGAGAAAAGGTGAGAAAGGTTCAAATATGTTAAATGATAGCTCTTCTATCTGATCATCATGAACTATATTTTTATCATGTTTACCTTCTTGTCTAACTGCACTGTATTTGCTTTATTTTGTTTGTTTCCCTCAATGATCCCCGACAGGTGCTCGGTCTACTTTTTTATATTTTGTCATTTGTGTTTTTGCTTAGCTTTGTTTTACAGCATCTTAAACTAAAGGCTGCTGGAGAAAGGACAAGTCCTTCAATATGTCCGAAACACTAAAAAATAGGATAATATTTGTACATCACAGTATTGTCTTGTGTTACTGTCTTGATTCAGGTCACATGGCAAAACACAAAAACAGGATGTTATGAACACTGGAACTTTATATTATAGGAAGAAATCAGGCACTGGCTCATTTTTGCTTTCACTGACACTTAAAACCATCAGGTAACATAAGCTCATATCTCTATTTCATTATGTTTTAGGACTGAACTGTTTCTTTCAGGTATATGTTTCCTTCTAACTATTTGTTTCCATAGAAACACTTATTCATTACACCTCAACATATACGAACAAGCACTACTATTATACGGCACTATACTTTTCCATGTCAACAAGAAATCCCCTTACACTTCTGTTCACACCAAGGACGGTGAACATAAAGATAACTATAACTATAAAGTTTTAATAATCATTTTAATTCTATGAAAATAGGTAAGACCACACCACAACTACAACGATAACGACACAGAGCAACAATAGCATTGGAATAATTTTTCCAGCCAATATAGTTATCGTTATAGTTATCAATCTTGCAGGCCTTTACACATTCAAAGAAAATCATTGCTCTACATCTATTACACTCAGTGATTTGTTCAGTGTCTCACCAGGCACAGTGAATTTAATTGAGCCTTGATCCTCGGCCCTGTGAGTTGTGGTTACATGGTGAAGGGACGAGCCTACAAGGACCACATAGTAATCAGCTTCTTCCTGAACACTCGGCGACACCTGCAGCTTCACACAGACCTCCACCTGACCCTGAGAGAAAGACAATTACATCCACATTATGATTTGTGTTACACACAGTATGTCATAATGAATGTCAAAAAATTTATTTTTAAAGCCAAGACAAATCTTTGGAAACTGAGCTTGTTATTTAGGCAAATAAAGTTTAATGAAATGTCATGGTAGTGAAAATGAAAATGAAACTAAACAGAGAGAAATACTGACAGGGAAAAGATTGAGAGAGATTGTTGTTGTTTTTGTTAATATTAGCTTGTTAATGCTGTTAATATGATGTCTGGTGCTGCAGTGAAGTACGCTGAAGATTGAGACCATATGAAACTTGAGTTGGGCAATCTGGACCATCAACGTCTTTGATTTGACAGCGTTAGATGAAAAAGGTATATGAAATGTTCTCTATTATCTCCAGTCATTTTCATTTGATCACTGAATACTGAGCTCCTCCTGAACATACTTGTTTGCATAGAAATTTGGTTACACCACCACAGCAAAAGACATAGCTAAATCATGATGTAAATTTAAAGCCAAAAACAAAAACACACCACCTACAAATCAGCCCAGTTCATAAGGCCTTAGACTGAACCATGATTGTAACAAAGAGGGAAAAAAAAAATAACATTTAACAGAAGCTGTCCTAAACCCTCAAACTCATGTAGGTAGTGCTACTGCTTAATGCTATTGCAATTTTTGTTTATTTAAAACTATATTACCTATAACTAAGCATTTTATGAAAAAGAGTACCTACTTAACCATATATTGGGGACAAATTTGTACCCAGAAGTGAGCTAAATCCGACAAAATCTCCCAAAACCTTTTTTTATTGTAAAAAAAGCAAAACGTTTTCTGTTTAGGTTACTACTAGGGTGTGGGTCAGGGTTAGGGTACAGCAGCTGTATATAAAAACAAATGAAGTCTATGCAATGTCCCCATCTAGTCAGCAAAGTAAATGAGTGTTTGTGTGTGTGTGAGAGAGTGAGAGTGAGAGAGAGAGAGAGAACTGTAAAAGAGCTGTAATTCTTAATTTAAAGTGTATCTGAAGTCTACGCCAAGGCTGTATGTTTATGTAAATGGGTCTTTCTGGTCTCAGATGCAGCTGCTGCAGATCAACAGTACCGTCAGACTGACACTATGCGAGACAAATGAAAATAAACTGAGTGCGCTGGTATTGAACCTGATTATAAAGCAATTACTTTACTCTGAAATAAGATTCTAAAGGAAGTGTAAACAAAGTTAAAGTACCAATGAAGTTCAAATATGGGAAATTAATAAAATGTTGTTTGTTTATTTCATATTGGGAGTCTTAACTGCTGATTATTAGATTGTTTAAACAAAGTAATTGAGGTGATTAATCAGAGGCTGGACTCATTATCAAAAGTATGAAGTCATGCATCTTGTTTAGTATTGTGCTCAGCTCAATTGTTTCATTAAATATCTACTATGATTAGTTTATTTTTTTCTCCTCCAATCAAAATGTACAACATAGTTTGACTCTGGTCTGATGGAAGAAAAATAGATCAATTATTTTAACTTTCATTAGTTATACCAAGCATTATAGTCCTGATGCTTAACAGATCAGTGGTCCGTGTAGGCCTATATTTATACATGTATTAAGTTTACAAATACTGCACATGGTTATATGAATGTACATGACAGAATACATGTTGTAAATGCTATCAAATGAACTGTATAGTGAAGTGTTACCATCTTTATATTCATGTACAATACTGTAATGTACCACAGAATGGTATGAACACTACAATAAACAAAGAACAAGTGTGCTAAATACATGAGAAAAAATAAAGAGCCACAAAATCTCAAACAAAATACATCCAGAAGCATGGAAAGTTATCCTAAAAGAATACAGAGCCACTGTGTATATGAACACAAGCAGACAAAAAATAACAAATCCATAAGCACAATCATTCATCATCAATGCAGGCATTCACACACACTTACCAACACAAACACTACCCCTAGACATTTACCCATAATTCCACGCTCTGATTTCATTAAACAGACCCTGGATCAAAGAAACACCCCTTAAAAAAGGGAGGTGAACAGTAAATTCAGTCTCGCCGGAGGCATGTGTGTGACAAGGCACTTTTCTCTTTCTCCCTCCATTCAACATAAAGCCCTCGTTTGATTGTTTGCCTTCCTTCACCAGACGTCTCCCTCACTTCCTGTCATTTAAGAGGCCCTCAAGAAATAGTGATGGAGGGAGAGAGGAGGGATACAGAGCAGGTTTGGTGTGGGAATGAAGGAAAGGTAAGGTCTCTCCTATATTCTCAGGCTCTGTATGCTACACACAGGGATGAATGATGAGCATGGGATTCTCTCTGCTCCTCCTCTCTTTCCTTTCTTCATTCTGTCTCTCAGGCGTGCAGATTGACAGCGTTCCTCTCTCTTCCCACACAGTCCTGCTGTCATTTCATAGCAGTAAAACTCTCAAATCCTTAATTAACAGATCCAGCTTTAGTTCTGCTTGCAAACATTATGGGTATTGTGGCCAAATTCTTACATCACATTATGAGTCATTTTTAAAAATGGTTTTTATTTTAATCATCATGTGGTACTTTCCATTTTTAGATAATCCAGTAAAGTAAATATTAAAAACAAGAAAGGTCATTGATTATTTTCTTGTTTTATTTGGAAACTGGACAAAACCAAAAGATAAGATTATTCATAATAAATTAATAACTCTGATACGAGTGGAAAAACAGCTGCTTTATAAATGTAACACGAGTTAAAAAAAAAAAGACAAAAAAAATACTATATATATATATATATATATATATATATATATATATATATATACACATACATACACATACACACATACACACACATATATATAAACACACACACATATATATATATATATATATATATATATATATATATATATATATATATATATATATATATATATATATATATATAAACACACACACAAATATATATATATAAAAAAATTTTTTTTTTTTTTTTTTTTTTTTTTTTTGAGGCAAGACTACACAAAAACGTTTTAAGGATGATATTTTTGGGGGAAAACAAGCCAAAAAATACTGTTTTAGAAAATGATGCTATAGTCAACATCAACAATATTTACTGAACCTCATGATTCAAATATTGCATGCAACAGATGGAACAGAGCAGTTAGCAAGGGTATATTTGGTCTTATGTTTAGTCTTGTTGTCATGCTGGCTTATAAATGAAGAAAAGAACAGAAGCTGAATTACTGCAGCTACTTCTTGGATCAATGAAGGGATGTTATTGTCTCCAGCGCCTGGTTACAGACTAGTTCCTGGAAGAAAACCACCTCACTAATATACTGGTCCCTATGGACGGCATGTGTGTGTTTCCTTACCAATGACATAATCACTGCCACCTGAGAAGGGTGTGTATGGGTTCTCATGTTCAAACAGGATTCATGTCCAAATGCATGTTTAGGTTAGCATTGCTATTCAGTAGTGGTTATGTCTTTCTACCGTCTTTTCGGATGTCTGTGCATCTCACAGTTTACAACATCTAGTCTGCTACACGACATTTAAATTTAATAAAATAAAGCAAATTTTAAAGACTTAGAATAAAAACATTTTAGTCAAGGGATTCAGAAATAGGTGCAACAAGTGATAAAAGTCTGAGCAACTTTGTTTTAATCATTCCTTTTTCTAACCAGTAGAGTTAGTTTCAGAGCAATGTTCCAAAGCTTTAAAACCACAAACATATTAATTGTCATGTATTTACTGGAGGTTCAGTCAATTACATGACTCATCAAGGATGGATAAAACCATTATTATACACCATAGCAAACCTACAATTAAACATGACATTTTACAGTCATCATTTTAACATTTAAAAGTCTACATCTGCAAATTATAAAATGTTTTGTTCATTTATCAACAGAATTTGCAGAACATGATCAATGTCTCAAAACCTTTAAATATTAACTGACATGAATAAACATATTTTAGACAAACTTAATTATTTTTTCATGATTAATGTGAAATCACTCCTCTGTCATGACCGTTAAACTATTGTATGAGGGCTGAGAATTAGGTGAATGCTATTTCTGACTGACTGTTTATGTGTTCCAGCATTTCCAGTCCGATCTCACGGCAATTCGTACATATTTTACGAGGTGGCTAATTTGTATGAATTCGTACGACCTCACTCGTATGAATTCATACGATTTTTGCTAAATCGTATGTATTTTACGAGTTGCCAATTCGTATGAATTTGTACGAATGACCTACACCTAACCTCACACCTAAACCTACCCATCACTGGGGTTTAGACAAATCATACAAAATTGTAAGAGTGAGGTCGTACAAATTTGTACGAATTAGCCACCTCGTAAAATACGTACGAATTGGTCGTGAGATAGCGTTGGCATTTCTGTGTGTGTTAAAAATTGCAGATAGGGAAATAGTTCCTTTCCTACTCTACTATATGCTATTGCAGTTTGTTTTTTTCACTAGAGGCTTGTGATGGATGGCCATTCATTTTCATTAATAGTAAGCCATTAATATTCAGATAATTAAATAATACATCAAATACAGATTTAATTCAGATACTCAACTATATATCTCAACAAGACCAGATGAAACTTCTAAATTATCTAAGCTAACAGAGTGTGTTAAAAATGTAAAAGATTGGATGACCAGTAATTTTCTCCTATTAAATTCAGATAAGACAGAAATATTACTTATTGGACCAAAAAACAGTACACAGAATCTCTTGGATTATAATTTGCAACTAGACGGATGTACTGTTACTTCCTCTACAGTCAAAAATCTGGGTGTTATATTAGACAGCAACTTGTCTTTTGAAAATCATATTTCCCATGTTACAAAAACAGCATTCTTCCATCTTAGAAACATTGCCAAGCTACGAAACATGTTACCTGTTTCTGATGCAGAAAAGCTAGTTCATGCATTCATGACCTCTAGACTGGACTATTGTAATGCACTGCTAGCTGGTTGTCCTGCATCTTCAATAAACAAGCTACAGGTAGTCCAAAATGCAGCGGCTAGAGTCCTTACTAGGTCAAGAAAATATGATCATATTACCCCAATTTTACAGTCTCTGCACTGGCTACCTATTAAGTTCCGCATCAGTTACAAAATATTATTACTTACCTATAAGGCCCTTAATGATTTAGCTCCTGCGTACTTAACTAGTCTTCTACCACGCTACAATCCATCACGCTCCCTAAGGTCGCAAAACTCTGGACTTTTGGTAGTACCTAGGATAGCAAAGTCAACTAAAGGAGGTAGATCCTTTTCACATTTGGCTCCCAAACTCTGGAATAGCCTTCCTGATAATGTTCGGGGTTCAGACACACTCTCTCTGTTTAAATCTAGATTAAAGACACATCTCTTTAGCCAAGCATTCACATAATGCATCTCATAATCTTGTACTGCAGTTATATCTGATCAAACACGCATTATTGTTCTTTAGCTTGGATTGAACAAATAATTTTTGCTTGGTTGGAACAGCAGCTACGCTAATTATGTCTCTATTTGTTTCTCTGTTTCTGCCACGGGATTAACATCCCGTGGTAACTAGGATTTACACAAGCTTCAGTCTGGATCCAGAACACCTGAGAAGAGATGATGCCAACCCCTCAGAGGACCTCAGATGAAGCCTACCCTCAGACAACATACAGAACTACCAAATTTCGCCATAAGTTAAATATATTAAGTTTCTACAATATATAAATATATTGTAGAAACTTAATTTCCTGTAAAGCTGCTTTGCAACGATTTGTATTGTGAAAAGCGCTATACAAATAAACTTGAATTGAATTGAATTGACATTAACCACCCAATATGTATAGATGTAGTTGACTTTCAAAAGACAAGCCACCTGAACAAACAGCTCAAGCTGACTAGCTATGAAATATGAACACTGTGCAAGGCATAATCTTCTTAGTGAGCTGAAATAGTATTTCTTGAAATATCCTCTTTATTACAGATAATGACCTGTTGGATTTTCTTTGATCATGGTGTTCCTGTCCCAACAGAACAGGGAAGGAATGTCAAAGAATGTAATATCTTAGAATATCTTTGTGGGAGTGAGTATGACCTGGACTAATGGCTCCAAATGAGGGTAAAAATAGTAAAATGGTAAAAAAAAAAAAAAAAAAATAGTAATTTTCACTTATTTAATAATATGAAATTACATCATCTAATAAGGTAAACCCAAAGAATGCTGGAAAATGTGTCTGATATGCTTTAAAGATAAACAGGAAAAATAAAGATTTTTTTTGAATAAACAAGCTTCAAAGACAAAGCGTAATACCAAGTCTTAGTGGACATCACATTCAATATATTTAGTCAAATATTAGGTAATTAAAGCTTGGAACTAGCTCACATAGACGATTGATAAGAGTCATTTGATCAGCTAGCAACTGCTGGATACTGATAATATCAGATTATATATGGGTCATACAAAAATAGCCAGGTTTATTTAGGTCAACATCAGCACAAAATCATTTTCCTTTAATATGTGATGTTCTGCTCAATGCATCCGCATGATGTTTGACGTTCTGTAGGTAAGTGATTAACCAGAACAGAGTATCATGTGTTCGTTGAGGAAATGCCTTCCATGCGATTCCAACTGATATCCAAAGCAGTACACAGAAATAAGAAGAACACAGTGCACAGGAATCTTTCCATGCTCATACTGCCACATGAGAGGATTGTCCAAATAGTCCCCTGACTCAACATGACTCGCAGAATTCCAACTTTCCAAAGACATCCAAGAGCGTATGCTTAATGACATAGTTCCTAAAGGAGTCATGCCAGCAGCCAGCACAGTCATGACCCACATCACATAACACTCAGAATCCACCTAATGTAGAGGCTGGACATTAAGACCAGACAACCAACTGCTAGCTTAATCAGTATTTTCCAGTGCACAGACATAGTAATTTTCTTTCCACTGTACCATTCAAAAGTATGGGGTCCATAAGACTTTCTTCATGTTTTTGAAAGAATTCTCTTATCACACCTAGGGACATTTATTTGATCAAAAATACAGTAAATACACTAAGAGAGTTACAGTGTGAAATATTATTAAAATACCTGTTTTCTATTTGAATATAATTTAGGTGAGTTAATGCGTAAGTGTCATGTACTTGTCATTTGGAAACATTACGATTTTTAATTGTTGTTAATAAAGTCTCCTATTTTCCCCAAAAGTGCATTTATGTGCTACACATTAAAATACATTAAAACACTAATATTGTGAAATAGTATTATGCATCTATTGTATGTATATATATGTATGTATGTATGTATGTTATTATATATATATATATATATATATATACACGCACACATACTGCCAAAAGTATTGGAACACCCCCTTCTAATGAACAGGTTTGACTACTTTAGTAATTTCCATGAGTACAAATCTTAATGTTTAAGCATATAATGATATTCTACTGAATTGTGTGCTTCTAATTTTAAAGCAACAATTTGGACAGGACACTTTTCTATTCTAACATGACAGTGCCTTTGTGTATAAGGGAAGGTTCAAAAAGAAATGATTGATTCAGTCAGCGTGGAAGAACTTGACTGGTCTGCAGAAGCAAAGTCCTAATCCCAGCTAAACACCTCTGGTGTGACTTTAAATGCAGACCTTGAGCCAAAAACTCATCTCCAAACACCAATGAATTGTACATATGGGTACAGTCATTTTAGACACTTCCAAAACTGTTGCAACAGAGATGGAAATACAATTTTTAAATACATGAATTATGTTTCCATCTTTGTTGTCACATTTTTGAAAGTGTCTTTTTCTGTTCTAAAGAAGGGGGTGTCCCAATACGTTTGTCCATATAGTGTATGTACAAGTCATTGGTGTTTGGTAAAGAGGTTTTGGCTCAAGGTCTGCATTTAAAGTCACACCAGAGGTTTTCAGCTTGGATTAGGACTTGGCTTTCTGCAGACCAGTCAGGTTCTTCCACACTGACTAAATCAATCATTTCTTTTTGAACCTTGCCTTATACACAAAGGCACTGTCATGTTAGAATAGAAAAGTGTCCTGTCCAAACTGTTGCTTTAAAATTAGAAGCACAAAATTCCCTAGAATATCATTATATGCTTAAACATTAAGATTTGTACTCATGGAAATTACTAAAGTAGTCAAACCTGTTCATTAGAAGGGGGTGACCCAATACTTTTGGCAATATAGTGTATATACACACACATATGGAAGCGCTTGTTTTGTTTACTGTTAAGACTTGCTGAAATCGCGTTTGGTCTCATACTGTATCGCGTACCTTGTCAGTGTCGTGCGCTTGCTTGGCCATTTGTTGTGATAAACAGGAAAGTGTGTCCAGCTAAATTCAATTAGTATTTTGTTAGATAAAGTAGTATAGTATAAAAAAAGCTTAGTTTACCACAGCAGCTGTCGTGTGAAGACCAAAGAGTTTAAAGACCATCGACTCTACTGTGCAGGGACACCGGCAAGGGACATAAGTATCGCTTTTTATTTTTGTCCTTTTTCCTACAACTTGTTTCACTACCATTTCAGTTTTTTATAACCAAATCTTATTATGTGTTTCCAGATCCCTACTATCACTACCACTCGCAAACCACACTTCACACACTGTAGGTAGCTCAATCCTAACAACCTGCGCACTTTGCCTATGTCTACTAATACACTACTTTTTTTTTCTATTGGCCTCGGAATTGTCAGTCTGCTGTCAACAAGCTGATTTCAATACTTCAATTATTACTCATTCAAGGCTAAACCTCATGGCCCTGACCAGTAGTGTTGTAGTACTCGAGACCGGTCTTGGTCTTGAAACCGGTCTTAAGACAATTTTTTGATGGTCTTGGTCTTGTCTAGGTCTCGGCCGCATTTGTACTCATTCTTGTCTTGGTCTCAGACTAAGAGTACTCAGGATTTTGTTTCAAGACCGGTCAAGATCACAACTGCGGGGATATCACTACATTGTCTGATTTATTTACAACCATCATTAATGTGATTGGATGTAAAACTTCCTGCTTCAAATGCAATCAATAACTAATTAATTAACTAAATAACAAAAATAAATAATTCGCTTCTGTGCCACCACTGCAGTGCAAAGATGAATTTTGTTGTTAGAGATTTCATTTGATTGGTAACAGCTCTGTAAGTGCTTATTATTGTATTTAATGATTAAAAATAAGGCATTTCTCAGGCAGTAAATGTGGATCTTTTAGATGAATTTGAGCAATGCTGGTCTGGTAGAGTGACTTGGGCATAGAATTTACAGAAAAGGAGTGGGCTGATATCCCTGGCCAGGCACAATCTTCATCTCCTTGTGCCAGGCATGGACTTTTCCAATTCAAGATACTTCATAGACTTAATTTTACTAACTCAAAGTTAGCTAAGATCTATTCTAACATTAGCTCTGCATGTAATGTGTTCACATTCACCTGCAACAACAGCGCACATGTTTTGGTTTTGTCCTCGGTTGGAAGAACTCTGGAAAGAAATTTTTGAGACTTATAACAATATCTATGGATTTCATGTTAATCCTAACCTTTTAATAGCTATCTTTGGCACTAAACCTGAGGGCGTAGAACTTAGGAAAGATGGTCCCCCTTTCTAAGATAACTAAACTTGACTGAAGAGTGAAACACCCCCCTCCCCCACCCCTTCTCCTTTTATTTTTATTAGTGATGTTGTAAACAGACCTGTGAAAGTGTATGTATATAAGCAATAATTGTTTTTTTATTTATTCTTTTTTTTTTGTTAATTTTTTTTTCTCTCTATGACTATGATTATTAATATAATTATTAAGTATAATAATTAATTAATTTTTTTTCGCTTTCTCTTTCCTCTTTCTCTTAATAGATTTATTTTAGTCTCTCAGCCTTTGGCATGGAATAACGGCCGATAAGCTGGATAAGTGTGGGTTATTTGACGTCTTTGTGTCTGTACCGATCACTTATATCACTTATAGATTGTACGCTTTTTTTATGCATATATATATATGGGTAGAAATGGGGACAGGATGCTGAGGGTTTAAAAATTGTTAATTGCTTTTGTACTATTATTGTGAATTTATTGTAATCATTGTCAAAAACCTTAATAAATAGAGTATCCAAAAAAATAATAATTTGTTGGGTACCGAGATATGTTTGACTCCGCACCATTTTTTCATGAATGACTTTTGGGACTTCACCTTGTCCGTCCATCAAAGATGTTTACTGTTAGCTGCTCTCACAGCAGCAAAAAAAAAATTGTTAGTCAACCATTGGAATCCTCCTCACACAATGGACAGACGAACCTGGACTGTGTATTTGTTGGACATTATCTCGATGGAACTCTCAACTTCTCGTATACATGGATCTAATGTGGAAACTGTAAATTTATGGCATTCAGCTTTTAATGTTGTCATCTTTTCTAAAATCCTTGTAAAAATTATTTTATTGTGGGTGGGGGTGGGTTCTAAATTTGCACAGTTGCTTTTTGTTTTTTACTACTGTTTCCAGAAAAAAATTTAATAAAAAGTTGTTAACAAAAGAAATTACAGAAATGTCTAACAGTGTACATGACATAAAATAACATGTATTAAAGTAAACAATGTGCTACAACAGGCATTCTATGCACTGCCATTTATGTCTATCGTTGAATGGTGGCATGTGAGATGAGCCCTCAAGTTTGTGGTATTCTTAGAGTATTTTACTTTCATATGACACTCCTTGCAAATTCCATATGTCTAGGGGTGCACATACGTTTTTTTAGCCTGGTTCTATAAGAGCACCTGGAGATTTGGTTTAGTCCTCACACTACACAGTGTGACCCATTAAATATAACTAAAAAAAAAAAAATTAATAGTGATATAATATCATTGGACTTTATTTATTTAGTTTCCTTTTTAATAAAATAATAAACAAAATAATAAAGTGTGGTAATACTATTATGTTTTAAAATAAAATGGGAGTAATAAATAAAAATACAATTATTTTATAGTAAACTTTAAAAAAAAAAAAAAAAAAAAAAAAAAAGATAACGTTTACTTTTTTGTGTATTTTCATCATTTTCAAACCTAAATGAGCAAGCTTTTATTTTGGCGGGTTGCCGGCAAGTAAGTATACGCGCTCCAGGGTTTAGCACTTCCGGATTGGAGAGTGTTCAGTGAAGAGCATCAGTGAATGAAATGTCAAGTTTTTGCATTGTGCTTTGAAAACGGCAGCGAATAGCCTAGAATTATGCTTTCAGTTTGAATAGAAATCTTATACAGATCTTATAATTGATTTTATAATTCTGCTAAATAGTATAATAAAAGATCGATACTTGGCGTCCGTGTATCGATACAGTATTGCCACGGACAATATCCCGATACTATTGTAGCATTTGGACCAATCAGACACACATTTGTTCATTAGAGTTAACAAGTCAGTTTTTCCTTAGATTAACAAACAATCACAGACCCCTCACCCAACACCAGACTCGGTGCCTATATGTCTGTGAACGAAGTCCAGGCCCCTGGTTGCCATGGCTTAAACTTTACGACCTAATGGCATGTAGAGAGCTCTCCCTCTCCCTACCCTTTCCATAGGAAAGACACATAAGGCACATAAGAATGGACTTTTCTCTAATTAATTCATTGAAAAACCTTTCTTTGAATGAACACACACATCCTCAGGTCATTGTGTATATTGTTACTGTTCTTGTATATTGTCTTTTGTACTGTATCCTGTTTCATGCATGCTTATGATAAATCACTAGTTAATATTACCCCACTTATACCATGTTTGATCTCTATCAATTCGTCTTCCGATGATCTAATTGAGAGTGTACATTATATGTTGCTACCTATGCAACATATAAGTGTTCTAAGAATCTTTAATAGTTCGTATATCAACTTCCAAAGCCATTTGAACCATGCTCTCAGACAAAGGGTCATAAAACCCCCCAATATTTCCAGCCTCCTGCTTGGAAATTCAGCCTTTCTCATTGGTCAAGCCCACCCTGAAAGGTGTGACTCTTCCCCGACTTTTAAGGGCTCACACACAGGTCCGTCCCTCTCTTCTGCAAAAAGCTCTTCTGCTATCTTCTGATTGCTCCGTGAGGGACTCACGGAGAGCCTGAACCGGTGCGGGCGCGCCTGGTGGGCCCCAACATAGAGCCGTGGGTGATTTCCCCAGCCTGGGAGATGACTCTTGACCACAAAGACCCAGTCTGCGGATCTTTTAGATTCTAAGAGGATGAGGAGGATGTGAGCTAGAACTCTTTTGGACCCTTAGGTTTTTGTGCCAGGCCTCGCGGCCTTGTCTTTCCATTCGACCAAAGATTCTTGGATCTTAGCTGATGTCTCTTAACTCTTCTTCTCTTTTAATCCCAATCACCATCGAGTCAGAACATCTTTGGAATTCATCACTCTTCAAACCAGGAAGAACGTGATTGCAAGTCCAAAACCTTGAAACCATCAAGACTTTCATCCAAGACTGCATTCTGGACACTCATCAACGATCAAGGCAGTGCAAGTATAGTACATTTAACTAAACGAAACAGAGGTTTAGTATAAGTTATAGACCCTGTTAGTTATAAACGGTGCTGATGGTTTTACTCAGGTGGTTAAATGACTTTTTCCATAACTGCATTCTCTGGTTTTCCTGATGGTTTCATCCATCAACTCTCATTAGCCCTTTCCCCATGTATGAGCGATTGTATGTTTGCGTGTTTGTTTGTTAGACTAGTTTGCGTTAGTGTTTAGTTAATAAAACTCTTGTGCACAAGTTACATGAGTTTCTGATTCTGCCTTGCAAATTAATGTCCCTTTACAATTGTTGATCCTTACTACATGCTCTAATGTATTAATACTTAGTAAAGTATTTTCTGTGGCCAAGGAAATATCCTTTCTTAGAGTTGATATGAACTTGCACTGAATGTTCGCTGGACGGACAGATCAGTTGATGGCAATTTAATTCTGCTAGTTATTACTGTCAGCCGATATAAATAATTGTAATTAATCATAATTATTTATATACAATTCCCTTTTAAGCTAATTTGCAACACTATGCTGTATCGATTCCCCCCCCCCCCAACCCTCAACCCTACCCCTAATCCTTTCCAGTCATCCTACTACTTGTCCGCCTGATCCTATTCCATCTCATCTCCTTCAAGCCATTTCTCCTGCAGATGTAACTACACTCACGCACATCGTTAACACATCCCTTCAAACTGGAGTTTTTCCCTCAGCATTTAAACAGGCTTGTATAACCCCACTTCTTAAGAAACCCACTCTTAACCCAACTCTTTTAGGGAACTACAGACCGGTTTCCCTTCATTGCAAAAACACTTGAACGAGTTGTGTTCAACCAAGTCTCTGCCTTTCTCACACAGAACAAGTAGAACAAGAAGAAGTGGACACTTGACCGAAACTGCCTTGCTCTCAGTTGTTGAAGCCCTAAGACTTGCAAGAGCGGTTTCCAAGTCTTTATTACTTATCTTGCATGATCTGTCCGCTGCTTTTGATATAGTCAACCACCAGATCCTCCTGTCAACCCTATTGGGACAGGGCATCTCAGGAACCACACTCCAGTGGTTTGAGTCTTACCTCTCAAATAAGTCCTTCAAGGTCTCTTGGAGAGGTGAGGTATCCAAGTCGCAACATCTAATTACTGGGGTGCCTCAGGGCTCAGTTCTTGGACCACTTCTCTTCTCTGTCTACATGGTATCTAGCACTAGGCACTAGGTTCTGTCATTCAGAAACATGGCTTTTCATACCACTGCTATGCTGATGACACTCAACTCTACCTCTCATTCCATCCTGATGATCCGACAATAGCTGCTCGCATCTCAGCATGTGTAACAGAAATTTCTTTCAATTTCTGGAATTTAAAATGTCATTTATTCCTGTGATGGCAAAACTTGAATTTTTAGCATCATTACTCCAGTCTTCAGTGTAACATGATCCTCCAGAAATCCTTATATTTGGGGGTCCTCCTTGACATCAAAAAGTTTGAAAACCACAACACTAGATATTGTATCATACTCCCAGCACTCTGTGGTTCCCTATCTGGAGTTTATTCAGTGTTATCAGGAGAAATACTTGACAGACAAACAGGGAGGCCTTTTCCTCAATGATGGTTGTTCCTGTCAAACACAGCTCTCCTCACTTCACAAAAGAAACCATACACAGAGCCAGACTTTACTATCTCTGTAATGATGTTTGGAAAATAAAACATGTCAAATATGTCTCCATATCTCTGCTGTGCGCAGCATGAGTACTTCTTATCATTCATAGCTATAGTCAAGAAGACATGTTTATATAACCTCTGTGTTTTAAAGCTGCAGTCCGTAACTTTTTTTTGTGTTCAAAATTTACAAAATTAACATAAGCAAGTACATCAAGAATCCATTTTC
Organism: Spinibarbus caldwelli; assembly: GCA_039654775.1. Taxonomy (NCBI): domain Eukaryota; kingdom Metazoa; phylum Chordata; class Actinopteri; order Cypriniformes; family Cyprinidae; genus Spinibarbus; species Spinibarbus caldwelli. The sequence goes on along the minus strand of CM077222.1, from coordinate 31,925,280 downwards.
CAAACCGTGTTTTTGGCTTATCCTGAATCACTACAGTACACCTATACTAAGTTTTTATATCCGGACTATTTCAGAGTGGTACTAGTGGAACCGCTGCGGAGTAGCCCAGTATCTGCGTGATTCATCATAGACATAAACAGAGAGAAGTAGTTCCGGCTACAATGTTCATCTGCAAGATTCACGCAGTTCTGTTTATTAATCGCTAGAGCGCCAAAAGTTACGGACTGCAGCTTTAACAGTCTGGACAAACTAACTCAAGAGTGTAAGCGTTCAATGTACGTTACAGATCTAGGGCCGGATTTACTGACATCTTGCACCATGCAGCGCAAACCGTCTTTTGGCATTAAAATAGTACTGTAAAGATTTACTAAAAGCACACAGTGAAGAATTTGCTTTTCATGCTTTTTGAAGATGAACAAAAGTTTTATGGGTTTGGAATGACATGAGGGTGAGTAAATGACTGCAGAATTCACATTTTTGAGTAACTATGGATATTACAGATCTAGTAACGTCATATAAACTCAAAAAGTTACTAGGGCTCTAATGTGGTAGGAAAACTATTCTCAGTTGATTTCTTAGTGACAATAAGGACTTTACCAGGTGATTTGAAACTTGCTCTCCTTGACTGTGACTCATTAAACATTCCTCATGGCTCTGCACACCAGGTGAGACTCGGGTCTGGCCAACAATATCCAGACACACCCTGGCACACAGGGCCATGCTAACACACACACACAGAACCCACTCAGATCTACTGAAGGAGCACATACAGTACAGTCATGATGACTTGCTCTCATCTGAAACCTTTGCAGGTGTTTTGAGTTGATTAGCTGATTGGCATGTCACCATATTCTAATTTGTTGAGATAGTGAATTGGTGGGTTTTTGTTAAATGTGAGCCAAAATCATCACAATTAAAAGAACCAAAGACTTAAACTACTTTAGTCTGTGTGCATTGAATTTATTTAATACACGTGTTTCACAATTTGAGTTGAATTACTGAAATAAATGAACTTTTCCATGACATTCTAATTTATTGAGATGTACCTGTATATGTTATGATGAAATTAGGTGATGCATGAATTGATATGAATGACATTTTTATTTAACAACTACAATCACAGTAGTATATCGACTGATTTGTTGAACTTCCAGCCTTGTAAGCATGTAATAATTATGACAACATAAAGCACTGACAAATAAACCTGGTGTAAACATTAATATGAAAGTCAGTAACACATCACACAAACTAAAGTAGATTGCAGAAATATAAAAACAAATATGTTGCTTTACCACACTCAGTATTTAGGTAATTCAATGTCACTGTAATAAACATATGTAAACATGTGGATTGCACTTTTTAAACACTGTCTGTTAACTTTAGACAGACTTTAAATAAATAAATAACAATATTACCTTATAATATAGCCTATATTATCTTAAGGTCGAAGTCTTCAGTAATGAAATGCACCGTAACACTGTTACTGCTTGCGTAATTTCCATGTGCAGTTTTGAAGTACGTTCATATACACGCTTTCAAACATTTCCGAGTGTAGCGTGCCAAGGTTGCCAGGTTTTCACAACAAAACCCGCCCAATTGCTACTCAAAACTAGCCCAGTCGCGTTTCGAGGGGGTCCACCAATAAAAATCGTATCCCGGAGGCTAAAATACACGTTTTTTGGAGGGGTTCCCCTGGTAAGATTCGCATTTCAGGGGCTAAATATCACGTTTCGGAGGCAAACCGTGGACTTGGCAACACTGTAGCGTGCCAACTTGACCCTTCCTCTGAAAACTGCTTAGATGTGTTCTACTTGAATTAGTGCTGCTAGACCGATCAGTGTGTGTCATCAAAGTACTGCGAGAGCTATAAGAGAGCAGACGTCTCCTTATGCTATCTCTCTCCGTACTTTGATGCCATACATCGATCGATCTTCAAGTCTAACACACCTCTTTACTCTCATGTGACAGAGTGTAATCGCAGCCTCTGCGGTTGAAAAATCGTGTTTTTTCATACCGCGATATTATCGCAAATGCAATTAATCATTCAGCCCTATCAAGAATCACATCTTTGAAAGTGAAAAACCACACTAGGTACCACTTACCTAGAAACACCTGAAAGCATTTAACACACACACACATACACACACTAATTGCATTTAGCTCCCAGTGAATGAGACTGTTTGTCTGCAGTGGTGTACTGGGAGTTGAGAGTTGACACTATGCAAGTCTGCTATAAACTTTCAACATATCCCCTTACAATAACACATTATCCCCATCACAGTCACACACACCTTCAAAAGCTTACACAACTAACACATAGTGCCCCTCTTTCATAATGAGGTCACAGAGAAGGATTGTGCCATTCTCTCATTCACCCCACACACTGTGATTATACAGCTGAGCCAGCAAATGATGAAGAGAGCTTCAGAATTCACAACGGCCTCCTGTCCGGGCATCAACACCTCTCAAACATCTGCTCCTGTAGACCTGGGGTTAAAGATTTTGGGCTAGTAATAAAAAGGTTGGAGGTTTGAAACTTGCAAGAAGTGACTCAGGTTTGTCCAGCAGAATTGCTTCTGTCAATTTGTAAAAATGTTTTGGTAAAGTATTATAGAAAAAAGACATGTAGATAAGAAACTGGATTATGTTTTCAGGCCCCATGGTCATGGGTTTGATTCCACGATCATGCACATATGGTTTTAACTGTATGGCCTGGACGTACTGCAAGTGGCTTACCATAAAATAGTCTGCCAAATACATACATATAAATCTAATTTAAGTAACTTTGTTAGAAATTCAGGCTCAGGGATCTGTAAATAATTACAAAAGGTGGAAAAAGACTGTTACAGTAGTGTAATGTTTTCTTAGTAATAATCTAAGGAAGTTAGTGAATGGAAAAAAAATTAAAACCTAGTTAAAAAGTTGAAAGTCAGGTAAGGTGCCATTTCATCATAAATCTTAGGGCTTAGAGATAGCATTTTCTTTTCATCTCTGTTGCAATGACTAAAAATAATCTATAGCCATGAAGGTTAAACCACCAAAAATTTGAATCAGGTAAAGGTTTGTAAATTAAAGGGATAGTTCACCCAACAAATTAATTATTCAAGTTTGAAATGACATGAGGATGAGTAAATGATCACAGAACGTTCATGTTTGGGTGAACTATCTCTTTAAGATACAACTGTACCTATTTCCAAACACACAATTTCACAAGACTAAGGTAATGAGCAACTGAAAACACAAACTGTACCACACCAATTGTATGACACTTAAGACTTTGTTAAACTTTCCGTTCGTGTTTTCTATATTATAAACTGAATGTAAATGCAGTTATGAGAGACGCTGTCCACAAAATGCAGAAGCTTGGATGACCAAAATAGTTTCTAGATTAGTTTTCTCTCATGCATAGATATATGTACATGTAAAGCCAGAGCGAATGAAAGGACAGATCCTGAAGGAACAAAGAAAGAATAGAATTTCATAAGTTAAACCAAAAGAAACAGGAACATCCTTTAAAAAAAAATTTAAAAAACACAGAACAAGAGAAAGAAACATGGAAAAAAAAAATGAAGATTGTTCTGTCAGACTCACATAAAGTGGCACCTCTCCCCTGCTGAGCTCCATTGCAGCAGCAGCACCTGAAAGGAGAAAGTACACATGTATAAAACACAGTAAAGACACATACCCACAAATACACCACCTTAAACTAAACACATCTGTACAAATAACTACATATGAGCAGAACAGACCCTCACATCTGAGTGCTGCACAGTATGTGGAGACCAGTTTGCAAAACTCTGAGAGAACAAATGTCTATTCACCACAAAAACAAAACATGGCATTTTAACTGAAAGCTGGCTCAGAGGGAGAAAGACAATATAGTACACAAGCAACAAAAAGCCACTAGAGAAAGAGTATATGACTGTACATTATGGCCAGTCATAAACAAACATGACAAACAAGGGCATCACAATGAAACCTCACTGTCTGTTTGTCCGTCCTTTCATTTCGCTGACTCATAGAGTCACCTGACTTCTCTTTTAATTAGGCCAAATCCTCCGAGAGGGATGGGAACAAAAACCTTGCCTTTTAATTGGGACATGTTCACATGGCTGTGCGGACAACAGAGGGTTTAATCTTTTGATCCTCCAAATGTCAGAACACAGCATCCATCAAAACACAGCCCTCTGTCTAACTCGCTCTCGGCCTGAGCACCGCTGCCATGTTCTCTCTTGCAGTCAACAGGTGGAAGAGCTGGACCCGATAGACGACACATGTGGATGTGTACTATCATTTGTGAAGTTGTGCTTTCAACAACATGTTAAAATACTTAAAATGTTAAAAACCTCTTAAAATAAAAGAGAGGTTTTGAAAAATAAGTTATTTGTTGCTCTATACAATGAAAATCAATGTGGTCCAAAAAAACAAAAAACAAAACTTTTGTGGTCCACAGGAGAATGTCACACAAGTTTGGATTGACATGAAGGTGGGTAAATGTCCCTTTAATTATACGTTCTCTAGATGAGCATTTTGAGTGCTGCAGGGATGATGTAATTTTGTAGAAGAAAGCTAAAGTTTGGCCATAAATGCACGATGGTTGCATGATTTTAACAGCACCATCACTAAGTTTCAGACAACACATATTTAATCTTTATTTAAAATCTACAAGTCGGAAAGTTTGCAAGAGTATAAATAAAGTTTAGACACAACAAGGTGGTAAAATAAAATAAAACACGAAACATTTGAGCACTGACTTTGGGACGATGGAACCAAAAGTTCAAAAATGCTGACTTGTTTCCAGGTTTTAAGACTTGTTCCTGGGTTTTCATACATAGATGGTTTTCTAAAGAATTACAAAATAAAAAACGCATTTGTGGAAATGGTTCTCTAAAGGCATCAGACTATAAAACTATTCTAGGTTTTAGCTAGTCTTACTTTTTAAGAGATTACTATGGAATGTGTTTGGGCAAGGCCACCATGTTATGTGTTTCAGACGTCAGTTCATTCTACATGTCTACAATTTGGACAGGTGTGAATCACAAAAAGTGTAAATATGTGCGAGACATTAAAAATAAGGGTCCTGTTTGTTGTTTTCACACAAAGGCTAGCAGGTGACTTTTCATGAGACAATGACGTCACCTGTAACTCAATACAGCCTACAGATCCAATAACTCATAGACTCACACACAAACACACTGTGAGACAGAAACCATGAATACTGCATAGTTAGAAGTCCAACACTCCTGGTGAACATATCCCAAATGTATGTTGTATATTTGTGTGTGCAAGATTGAATCCGTAAATAATGAAAACATGAGGCCAAGAGAGAAACAGATGGTTGTCAGATGGTTTCACCGTGAGCTCAGAGACTCATCAGCTCTGATCGACCTTTAGATACAAACTGAGCCACTGTTACACAATCCCAACCAGCCAGGCCCCAAACTCTGGGAACAAATATCTTCTCTCCATCTAACCCACCACAGTATTCCAGCAGGTGCTCTGGAGTCCAAAAATGATGGAAAAAATTATATTTTATGAGTCTTTCTAGTTACTTGTATGCAGGTTTTTGCTTTTTTTATTAGAATGAGCAATAACACAGTATTTTCATGATCTCTCTCTTGCACATTCAGTTTTACCTGGAAGGCATTAACAGGGTTTGGAGTGTTATCAAGGTTTTTTTTAACACCTTGCTGTTTCAAAAACAAAGAATATGACTCACTCTATGATACCAACTAAACTGACAGCTCTTAAAACAAACACACACACACACACAAGAAATAGATTTCACAAAACTATTTCTAAAAAAAAGACAGGCAAATCATATGAACAAGATGGAGCAAAGAAACAGCAGAAAGACAAAACACAAACAGAGTGAGTGAACACACAGAGAGAGAGAGAGAGAGAGAGAGAGAGAGAGAGAGAGAGAGAGAGAGAGAGAGGTGCCCTGAGTGACCTGTGTCTGCTTCGGTTTCTCTGGGTGAAATCAAGCTGACTTCAGCCAGACGCACTCAGATTCCACCTGCAGTCTACTGACACATGCCAGATGTCCTCTGTATCACTCTGTGTAACCTTTAATCCAACACGATTACAACCTTTAACAGGTCAAAATGGTAGTAACAAAAAATATGAGGTTTTTGAGCTTGCACTAAAGTCTGGTGATGGAGTGAAACATACACAAGAACTTATAAAAGTTTGGTTCCCAGCACCATTGAATGATTCAATGTAGTGCATTTTGGGTATGACTTTGAGAACAAGTTCAAAACAGTGTTGTTATCTTTAACTAAAACTTTTCTTAATTGAAATAAGCTGAAATATTATATATATTATTACACTTAAAGGGGTCATATGATGAGATTTCAAGTTTGCCTTTCTCTTTGGAGTGTTACAAGCTGTTTGTGAATAGATAAGATCCCTGGGGAAGTCGTGGCCTAATGGTTAGGGAGTTGGGCCTGTAATCTGAAGGTTGCCGGTTCGATTCTCGCACCGGCAGGAATTGAAGGTGGGGACTGTGAATGAACAGCACTCTCTCTGCCTTCGATACCATAACTGAGATGCCCTTGAGCAAGGCACCGAACCCCCAATTGCTCCCCGGGCGCTGGAGCAATGGCTGCCCACTGCTCCGGGTGTGTGTTCACGGTGTGTGTGTGCGCGTTTGTTCACTATTCACTGCTATGTGTGTGCACTTGGATGGGTTAAATGCAGAGCACCAATTTCGAGTATGGGTCACCATACTTGACAATACGTCACGACTTTCACTTTCACTTTCACTGAAGTCTCAAAACCAAAGAGATATTCTTTATAAAAGTTAAGACTCGACCCCTAAAACGGCTCATTCAAACACGCCCCCACATCTCTACATCACGGTGTGGGAAGATTTACAAAAAACCGCCCAAATGTATACGCAAAGAAAGAAGGCGGAACTATTATTCTCACTGTAGTATTGTTGCTGCCGCCGGCGCCATGTCCTGGAGACACTGTGTTTCGTTGTGAAAGCGAAACTACTTTGTTTGGGCTTCCAAAAGAGGACACAACTAGAAATCAGTGGTTAAGTTGTATTTACAACACTGTTCCAGAACAGTTCAACCCAAATATTAGAATGTGTGCAGCGCATTTTATGGAGGACTATTTCCTGAACCTGGAAGCTTAGCCTACAATGCTGGCTTGCACAAAGACTGTTTCTATAAAGTGGGGCAATTCCAACTTTGCAAGGAGAGTCTGGCGCTTCTGACTCACAGCCTGTAAGTACGTTTTCTTATTTAAAGAATTTGCCACTGACGATTCAAACGCGAGTTTTGAGCAGTGTAGAGTAGTGCTTGTTGTTTATCGTTTCTCCGATCACAAATGCAGACATGGTACTGTTTAAGAGGCGCGATGCAACGCAACATGTAAAAAGAGAGTATAAGTCATTATAATCAGTAATTGTGTCCTCACTGGATGCAATAAATGCCTCGTTTATAATGGGTTTTATTGTTTTTGTGTCGTCGCACCTGGACATGGCATTACAATACGGTAAGGGGCGTAACGTTTCTGTCTCACGCTTGAAGTATTCGGCCAATCACAACGCACTGGATAGCTGGCCAATCAGAGCAAGCCTCGCTTCTCAGAACGATGAGCTTTGTAAAAATCGGTGTGTTTCAGAAAGGCGGGGCACAGAGGAGCAACAATAATGTACAGTATGTGGAAAATAATGTGTTTTTTGAACCTTAAACCTCATAAACACACTGCATTACACCAAATACACAAAATAACGTTCTTTTTAGCAACGTCATATGACCCCTTTAAAAAAGATTTAAGTACTTAATTACTGATAATTAAACGAATTAAAATAAAGCTATAGTAATATATATTACAAAAGCACATTACAAAATTACTAAAACTCTGACTAAAATATAAAAAATATATTTAAAATAATGCTATATAAAAAAGTATACAAATAATACTAAAATAACAATCGTTCAGGATGACAATACTCTATTGCATATTCTTGAAATAGTTATTAAAAGGAGTCATATGATGCGATTTCATGTTTTCCTTTGTCTTTGGAGTGTTACAAGCTGTTTGTGCATATATAAGATCTGTAAAGTTGCAAAGATTAAAGTCTCAAACCCAAAGAGATATTGTTTATAAAAGTTAAGACTCTGCCACGCCTTCCTAAAACGGCTCATTCAAACACGCCCCCACATCTACGTCACGGTGTGGGAAGATTTGCATAACACCACCCAAACGTATAAGCAATGAAAGGCGGCGTAACTTATTCTCACTGTAGTATTGTTGTTGCCGCTGCCATGTCGTGGAGACGCTGTGTGTTTCGTTGTGAAAGCGAAAGTACTTTGTTTGGCCTTCCAAATGAGTACACAACTACAAATCAGTGGTTAAGTTATATTTACAACACTGTTCCAGAACAGTACAATGCAAATATTCGAGTGTGTGCAGCGCATTTTACGGAGGACTGTTTCCTGAACCTGGGAGAGAGTAGACTACAATGTGAACACTATAAAGTGGGGCAATTCCAACTAGAGCCCGACCGATATATCATTTTGCCGATTTTATTGGCCGATGTGAGCCTGTCGCAGATATATCGGTATCGGCGAATATGCCGCCGATATGAACATTTTTTACAGAACATAAAACGCAGATAAAATGCTTGTATATGATGTAATTATATAGTTTGTCCAGCAGAGCGAGCTCCATTATTTGCTACTGGCGACCTGGATGAAACGCTTTAAAGCTTAAGTGTATGGAATACCACTGAATCTTTGAACGGCCATATCTCTGTAACAGCGCGTCGGATCCGCATCAAATTCGGGGGATCCCTTCAGTTCAAGGAACCCTCTCGAACGCTGAATCGAGTGTACGTTTCAAGGCCCCTTTTCGAATGAGACCACACCCGCGTCGATAGCCCCCGGGGTCCGGGAGTTACAGGCGGTTAAATTCACGGTCGGGCGCCGACCGATCTGGCGATCCCGGGGGGCTACTGAGGTGCGGAGGGTGGCGTTCGAGAAGGCTCCTCGAGCTGAAGGGATCCTCTGAATTTGGTGGCGATTCGCCGCCGCGTTCGCGAGATAATGACATCAGCCAACACTTTAACTTCAGTAATGAGGTCTCTTGTTCAGGCTGCAGCATTCAAGCGTTGTCTTATTCGACCGTAAGTGCCCTGCGAAGTGGACTTCACATGATATTCCGCCATGATTCCAGTTCTAAGGGAACATACATGTTACATTCAAAGGGCATTAAAGTGCGCGAGATGTGAATTTAAACTGTATTAAATTGTAACAATGTGAATTTAAATTGTTTAAATTGTAATTGTAAGAGGTATATTATGTCACACTTCCCACTTCTCTAGTAAGTTTCGTCTGTGTGTGAAGACAGTAGCGCAAATCCATGAATGAATGTTCTGAAGTGAAATAAACTTCAACGGAATAAAGTTGAATGGAATTGAATTGAAATAAAGTTAAATAAACTTCACCTTTACTGTTCAGTGCACTGATGTCAGACTCATTTTGGATAATAAAGTTTATTGTTAAATTGTTAAATGCCCTGCCTCCATTACATATCTTTGTCACGTCATTATAAGTGTTTGGTCACCACATTTGAGTGATCATTGCAATAAATGTGTTTATGTATATATATTCTGTTTATGTATATACTATAGTATTCTATATATAGTACCAGTCAAAAGTTTGGACACAGGAATGGGAAAGTGTCCAAACTTTCGACTGGTACTGTACTATAATATACACAAAGAATATCGGCCAATATATCGATATCGGCCTTTTTTTACGTCCTAATATCGGTATCAGCACCCAAAAAACCCACATCGGTCGGGCTCTAATTCCAACGTCGCAAGGACAGTCTGGTGCTTCCAACTCACAGCCTGTAAGTACGTTTCGATATTTAAAGAATTTGCTACTGACTATTCAAACGTGAGTTTTGAGCTGTGTAGAGTAGTGCTTGTTTGGCGTTTCTACGATCACAAATGCAGACATGGTGTTATGTTTAGGCGGCACGGCACGGCGCGGCGCAACGCGTAAAAAGACCAAATGAGTCATTGTAATCAGTAATTATGTCCTCACTGAATGCAACAAATGCCTCTTTTATAGTGGGTTTTATTGTTGTAGTCTCGTTGCGCCGGGACACGGCATCACAACATGGTAAGCAGCGTAACATTTCCGTCACACGCTTGAGGTATTCGGCCAATCACAACGCACTGGATAGCTGGCCAATCAGAGCCCACCTCACTTCTCAGAACAAAGAGCTTTGTAAAAACCAGCACGTTTCAGAAAGGCGGAGCATAGAGGAACAACAATAATGTACAGTATGTGGAAAATAATGTGTTTTTTGAACCTTGAACCACGTAAACACATTGCATTACACCAAAAACACAAAATAATGTTCTTTTTAGCAACGTCATATGACCCTTTTAAATAACATAAAATATCATACATAGCATCGATAATTTATATATAACATCATACATAACATCTATAAAATGCATTATTATTTAGTAATAATGTAATATTCCATGGTAAGTACAAGTTTGTTCCTCAAAAAAAAAAAAATTAAAAAAAATATATTTTTTTTTACAATAAGGCATGTACAATGGAAGTGAACTGGGCCAATAAAAGCCAATAAAATTTATCATTTTAATAATATAGCCGTAAGACAGTGTAGCCTATGTGTAACATGATTTTAACACTGAAAATAAAATACCTGTTTTACAGATTTTAAGAGAGTTTAAGCTTTAAAAGAATAATTAATAATAATAAGAATAAATTTCATTCTGATTCTGATTAATGTAAGTGCTTTTACGATACTGCAATATACCCTACCACTTTAACAAAACGATGGATGAAATTATTCATGGTAGTCAACATTAGGTCACAAACACTGTTGATTGAGCTTAACTTATATTCAACTTTTTTCTGTTAGAAAGCCTAAAATGTGACTAGACTAACATTATTCTTGTGGGATATTTGTTAGCTACCCTGTAAGCCTGTGAAGCATTCTTTTGTTGTTTCTGTTTGCTCAGTATTCAACAGAGCAAAGAAGAGAGACAAAGACTGATGAGGAGCGCACTTCAAAGTGCCTTTCATGCCAAACCCTCCTATTTCTCTTTCTCTGACCTGAAAGTGAGGGCTGGGACTCTTCTCAGGCCATGCCATTCATGCAGGATACAACAGGGGAAGGAGGAAGTCAAAATCACTCCTGATTACCAGGACACAATGCCCTCACCCCCTCTTCTCTCTGCGTCCTTCAGTTTGGCCTCAAGTGTGTATCTAAAATTCTGTAAACATAATCATGGCTGCAACCTCAACATTGTACAATCAAGTGCTTAAAACACTTTTGATGACAGCTCTGCTAGCTAGATGGCCACAATCCTAATAAAGTTTCAATTACATGGACACAACTTGAGTCTGATTAGTGAGGAGTAATATAGTGCTGTCATAATGTTATACCACCATAAAATTGATTGTGTGTAACTGCATAGTCAGGGTAGAAAATTTATGTTAAGGACCTTCTTTCTTGTATGTACTAATTCACATTCACACAGGTTAAAGTTAAAGATACGAGTAGGGTGTTAAAGTCAATGAAGGCTCCAAGTAAATACGGCATGCAAATCTGATGTTTTGCAGAACAACTGCCCCACACAATTTCCCAATTTTTTCTGCTGTTATGAGACACTTCTTTTTAATGTTAGCAAAATGTATGTTTAAAGAAAGAAAGAAAGAAAGAAAGAAAGAAAGAAAGAAAAAGGTTGAGTCTTCCAAATTGATTTAACTTAACCTTTCACAAACACCTTTGGACATTAAGATATATTCACATACTCATATATTAATTTACTGTAGATTTTTTTTTTTTTTTTTTTTTTTACATTATCAAAAATTAATACAGACAGGTTTTGAATTCAGATTTCCAAATCAGAATATTGGCTTAATCTGGTTATGGCAATCGAGTTAAAGTATTTATATGACATTAATAATAATATAAATCCAGAATATTCTGTGCATGTAAACACTCATTGTTATTGCAACAGCTATTGCAGTAATGTGCAATATGAATAACATAACAATGACACTAAGTGGCCATTAAAAAACTACCCTAAAACACTAAAACAAGTGGTGTCAAAGTTAAAACCTATACTAATAAATTCATTTAAAAAATTTCACCACTTTAAATAAAATCGAGCACAAATGACAGAAATGATTTAGGTAGATTAAATTGATGTAAACAAGGATATTGTTATAATACTGAAAACATTTTTACTGTGCGCTCCAGTTCCCATAGCTGCCTGCGACTGTCAACTGACTACAAACAAGTACAGCTTTCACTGGAGCTTCCTTTTTCCCAGCACAACTTCACCGCAACTCCAAAACATTTATAACATTATTCGAAGGCGAAAGGAAGATTCCATTTTAGAAGCCGCGGGGAAATAAAACTACTTCTCAGGCACTTTATTGAAAGTGCGTCCGCACCTGTACAAGACATGCGACAACAGAGCCCTTACCTCACTCCATACGAGTGTAATCTCTTCAACTTCCAAATGTAACGCTTTCAAACTGCTTGTACAAAGTATCCTGACTGTCTCACGGCCAGTACATCCGTGTGCGTGACTTGCACTTGTTCAATGCCGACTGTTGTGAATGGACACACGGGTTGTGGATGCGCCACCGGTGCTCACTCTCTTCAACGCCGTGTGTGATGATAGCCCTGCCCCCCAACGAGCGCATTAACCAATACTACGGTGAAGGTTTGCCTTATGAATATTAATTAGACTGCTTGACTGAACACCGCAGAAAAGGTAACCAAGCAACTTTTTACAGTCTATGGTATGACTGAATTAAATTCAAAAGCTAAACCTTCATCGTAGTAGGACTTGTAAGTTCAATTAGGAGAGTGAGAGAACTACAACAGCAGTCACGTGTTTAGGGACCATGCACTGTCAGGCTGGTTTACCTAGAGGAGGCCTTGTTAATCCTTACTTGTATTCATCATGTTCAGACTTGTTACAAACACATATTGTAAAATTGGTGTGTAGGCTCCGTATTTAGTTATTATTTAAACACACAGTATAAAGCTGCTAATTTTTTGAAAAAGTATACTCCTTATAAACAGGTTTTGGCCAGTTAGATGATAATACATTTGTACATTTTAATGTCTTTTAAATTATTATTTTCAGAATTGCAGAGGCAAAAAGGTGTCATACATAAAATATTATGTAAAGAGAGAGGCTATTAGGTTATATTCTTTTACATGCTATTTTAGGATCAAACCTGAGTGAAAGAGAGCACAGCTGAAAGTGTCCTTTCTGTTTATGCCAGTTATGATCCATGTTAAATAACAAAAATCATGTTAACATGCTTGTGAAACAGGATATACAACCATATCGCTATTACATCCTAAATCATCTAACACCTACTGTGCCTGGTCGATATAGATAAAAAGACATGTCAAGATGTGTCACTCTTAAAGTCAGAGGATCGGTTTACCCAAAGTGCCCCTGGCAATTGAACAGGAAATGGAGAGGAAGTCAATCAGTGTGCCCACCCTTCCTGTCTGTTCTCCAACAGGCTGGACTGAGTCCAAAGATCACAGACAGAATTTTACCAGAAAACCCACCAGAGTCTGTGCTTCAATCATATACAAATACAGTGCCACCTGGTGGCTGATAAGTGGCAAGCTGGTAGCCTGAAAAATACTGTGCATGAATCTGTGTGAAAATCATGCCTTTATTCTTTTGAATCCTTGGCATAATTGAGGTGGTAAACAGAAAGCAGAATTCTAATGGGTAATAATTTTGTGTCGTAACATGACTAAATGAAACAGTCAAAATACATTGCAGTGCCCCCCAATGTTTATAATGAAGGACTGGATGAATTCATATTTTTGGAGGACAATTGTTGGATTCCAATTCTGTCCGAATTTTGTTACTTTTTCTGCTTCTCTGTGAACCTCTGGTTGATTTCTCTGTCTAATCTAACCTGAAAAATAAAAAAAGACAATAACAAGTGTGATTTAATTCTCACTCAATGCTGTGATTATTTCAAGGCAAACAAAAACACAGAAAGAAATAACAAAAAAAAGAAGTAATTAATCATACAACATGTATGCTTAATTATTGTATTGAAAAAAGTTTTGATTTATTACTTTATTAATGCGCCAGTTTTTGAAACCTCCTGTTATTATCTAATTGTGATTTTCAGTATTATGAGTTTACACTGTCATCTTCTGGACATCACTGCACACTGCATCCGTAGCACTGAGTGAAGACGCAGAGACGTGATGAATTCAGAACCGCAAACTAGCATATACTTTTACTATTTTTACCATTTCTTTTTAAGGCAGAAATAGTAGAATTGTATGCTACTATGCTGTTCTGAATTAATCAATAGTGACCTTTAGCCCAAAACAGGTCACAAAGGGTAAGATTTTGTTTTATTACTGATGAACCAACACAAATATGTGTGAGATGTAAGGCAGTAAGGGGAACTTTTAGCCTACAACCCTACAAATGTCCAATTCTTTAATTTATTTACTCAAACAACTTTCTTTGACAGGATTCTACTACCTTACTTTTTACTACTACAGACAAACTAACTGACTGTAGTGAGAAGTTAGGTAGTGACGTAAAATGTGACTTTTCAGGTGGTCGCAAATGAGAAGAGAGCGAAGGTATGAACAGTTAAGAAACTTTATGAGTAGTTTGAAAATGAAAATAAGCCATGTTTTGATTGGTGATACGATTGTGGCCTCATTTGAAAATTAACAGTCAACATTAATGTAACCGGACAATCACTGCATGAGGTAGAAGGGAAGAAATCTCCCACCGAGCAAACCACCATCCTTCCTGTGGACTGGAGCTGGGCTGTGACCCAAAAAGTGCCTTTAACCCTCTGATCTCTCTCATGAGCAAATACACAAACAACACCAACAAACAAATAAAAAACAACAGCAACAGTCCCCCAATCACAATCTTTCCATCTGACTCCCTCACTCTATGAGGGAGGTGGGATCACGCCATGGTCCACATCCTCGCTGTGAAGAACAGCAGGGGAACCCAAAAAAGACTGGCCACAAAAGCTCCAGCACGAATTCTGAATAAAGGAGAAATCCTATTGACTGGAAGAACATGCAAGGGTGCTCAGGGTCTCACGATATCGGCCTAAATTCAACAGGCAATTCTCCCACTGCTGCCCCCTTTGGCTCCTGATTTAGTTACAGCATCAGCCCCGAATGACAGATCCCCAATCTCCCATCAACCTCCTGTTCTCACATCCCAGAGCATACAGAGACGAATAAAGGAAGGGAGTGGACAAAAAACTGAGAAATTGACATTTTGTAAGTCAGTCAGTTCCCAAACTACTGTACTATCATCTGATTATTTCCATTTGACAAAATAAGACAAAATGACAATTTACTATGGTAAAAATAAAAACAACAAAATAATAGGCTACTAATACTCAGGCCAAACTGGCAAGTGCACTGCCAACATTATGTTGTATATCTGCAAAAAATAAATCAACAGATTGAATACTGTTGTGGTGTGTATTCTTTGGATGTTGTTTATTGTAGACGTGTATCTGAAAGTTTAAGTTGTCCAAAAAACATGATCTCTGGGAACACAAGAGTCTATTCATTCCGAATCACCACAACTGCACTCTCAGTGGCCTTTTAGTCAGGCAACAATCTCTCGCTCTGGCTGGCCTGAGCCCTCCACTGGCACAGCAGTGAACACAATTACCAAGCTACATTTCACAGCACTTCCTTAAAACTTTTCAACTACCAAACTCCATCAGAAGTCACTAAACTGGAGAACTGTACAAAGAAGAATTCTCTAGATGAGTGAAAATATGAGATAATGTTCCACTATAACACATATCATATTTTAATGAAACGCTTTGTTTCCCACTTTTGCTTGTTGAAAATGTAACACTTTCACATCACGCATTTACTAATGTTATTTTTTTAATTACTTTTTTATTAATGTAAGTTTTGTGAGATTATGTGTTAAGTGTTAGATTAAGTGCTGTCAGAATATGATACTATTTTTGTTGTTCCAAAAAAGTTACAATCAATATAAAAATCACACACACACACACACACACACACACACACAAATCAAAAATTTGTTTAGGATGTGTAAATATTATTCGCATTTGTGTTTTAAATTTTAATCTTTTACTTTTGTGTTCATTTATTTCTGTGTAATACTTCTGACATCATTATGCAACTCGCTGGGAAAACAATGCTGTCTTTTACCAATTCACAATTACATCACAATTAGTGACTTTTTAAGTCATACTTTTTAATGTCAATTATGACTTTTTATGGCAGAAATTCAACTTTATATCTCATAATTATAACCTTGTCAAAATTGTGATTTACAAAAGCATTTTTTTATTATTATTATTATTTGGTGAACATATTCTTGGCTTCCACAGGGCATATGTCATTAAAAACAAAGATTTAAAAATAATAATAAATAACTAAAATTCAAGTGCTCACATGCAGTGCATAAAGATGCTGTCAAGATGTTTTTACCCACATGCTGATAGAATGCTTAATGCACATAGCAAACAAAAGTTGAAAAAAAGAAAGAAGAAATACACCAGAAACATAAAAAACTAACTAGTCAAGGGCTATTCATATATAAATTAGGAAATAAAAATTGTCAGACAAACTAATGGTATTTTACATTTTTGAGCATATCATTTTTGACCCTAGTCATGAAACTTGTAACCTTAATAATGGTCTATACTAAGCAGCTAAAAACTTGCTGCATATTTTCAAAGCATGCCCTCCATTTATATTGTCAGTGCCTATAGCCTAATTTTTAAACTATTAATCTCCTCTAAGGTTCAACAAAAGTTTTCAACAAATGCTGCATTATGTGTGTTTGTGTTGGAACAGATTATAAAAGTTTTTTTCATTTTTTACTTGGATTAATCAAATTCTTCAAATCACTTTCTAATCCTATCCGGCATATAAAACAGAGTTTGATTATTCTGTTAAGTGCTGTAACTCAAACAATGCAAATTCACCCTTTCGTATTTGTCCATAAATACTTAAAATTTTGTAATCCATTGGCTCAATCAACATTATTATTTTGTTCTTGGTAATTACAGAAACAGGTCAAAATTATGCTCTGGAGTTCCTCTATTGAAGCTGTTATAGACAGTATATAGCCATGGCATTTTCCTATATAAGGCAAGTGCATCTTCTTTGGAGTTTTGGTGTTTTGCACATGCAGTAAACAAACAATCAAGATATTCTCCATGCAACTCAACTGAGTGTGGTTCAGCAACTGAAAATGGCCTTAATGAATATCATTGCTAATATGATAGAATATGGTTTAGTAGGGATTGGGATGAAATTTCGTTTTGACTGAAGCAGGCCTTCCAGTGCCAAAAAAAATAAAAAAATAAATAAAGATTAGTGGAACTTAAGCTGGCTAAGTCCTAAACAAGAGCTCAAAATGCTGCCTCATCCCGCAAAGTCCTTAATCATGCAGTTAAGAAATCTCTACTTTGGAGCTTTAGAGGCATGTGTGTGAATTAGTTTCACAGTCAACTCAAAACAAACAAAGAGTTAAAGCCTTGAAACACGAGGGGACAGAGTCAAGCAAAAATTGCAAGCAGCTGAATTAGACCCTTCAGATCAGTCTCCACTGGTTGATCAGAATCGATGTTAAGGGCATCGAGGGCTGTTGCCAATTCGTTCTTGTGTTCAGACCATTTCCATAGAAGGCCTGGTTTCAAACACGTCTGGCCACCGATTTGCAACAATACAAGAGTCTTAGATTAGTGGCGAAGCTGGCAGTAACAAAAGCTAAGGCAAAACACTACAATGACCTGTATGACAAACTAGATACGCAGGAAGGGGTGAACAAGATCTACCGCCTTGCTAGCTTTCGCCACAAGTCCTCCCAAGTCATTGGCCGGGTGGTGCATGTTAAGGATGCAAACCATCAGCTACTTCGAGACACACCAGCCATCCTACAACGATGGTGTGACTATTTTTCCCAAATCTACAATGAAGAGTTCCCACATCCACCAATTCCCAGCCCTGAGCCCATTTCCGGACCCGTCCCGCCAATTAGTGTAGCTTGAAGTATTGGCAGCCATCAAGAAAATGAAGAATGGCAAAGCGACGGGACTAGACGATATTCCAGCTGAAGTCTGGAAATTAATGGGACGGCGGGGTGCTGAGATCTTGGCATTACTCTATAATAAGATGATTGCAGAAAACAAGCCACCTAAAGCTTGGACAACCAGTGTCACTGTGCCAAATTGGAATGGAAAGGGTGATGTGAGTGAATGTACCAACTATAGACCTATCCGTCTTCTGTGTCATACAATGAAAATTTATGAAAGGATTCTTGATGGACGTCTCGCCAGAACCGCCAGAACCACCCCAAATCAGTGCGGTTTCACCAAGGGATGCGGATGCGGAACAATCGATGCTATCCATGCTGCCCATCTACTTGTGGAGAAATACCGAGAGAAAAACAAAAAAGTCCACATGGCGTTCCTGGACTTGGAGAAGGCGTTTGATCGGGTCCTCCACGATTTGATCTGGAGAGCCCTTCGATCGCATCAGATCCCTGAGGCCTATGTCCGATGGACCCAACTCCTCTACCAGGACACTGTCAGCGTAGTCCGCTGCCCGGTGGGAATCTCGCCAGCTTTCCACGTTAGCGTTCACCAAGGATCAGCCCTTTCTATTCATCCTCTGTATGGATATAGCAACTGCAGATATCCAGTCAACACACCCGTGGACGCTCCTGTATGCTGATGATGTTCTACTCGCAAAGGAAGAGCGTCAGACTCTCAATGACCAAGTGCAACTGTGGAAAGATCGGCTGAATGAAAAGGGACTGCGGCTCAATCTTACAAAGACGAATATATGGAATGCAGCCTACAAACCGTAGATACCATTATAGTAGACGGTCAAGACCTGAAGAAAGTGAAATGTTTCAAATACCTCGGCTCCACTCTCTCGGCAGATGGTGACAGCCTCCCAGACACATGTGAGCGTGTGTCAGCGTCGCCTGGTTAAAGTGGCGCCAAGTCTCAGGAGTATAATGCTATCGGTGACTACCCATCCATCTCAAGGCGAAGATCTATAAGACCGTCGTGCAGCCAGTTGCACTCTATGGAGCGAAATGTTGGCCTGCATCCACCAAACAACAGCAGGCCCTCCACAGCATGGAGATGCGTATGCTCCAATGGGAGCTTGGGCTGACTCGACTGGATCGGGTCCGGAATGAGGACGTGTGGAAAATACTAGGAGTTGCCCCAGCTGAGAAGATGAGAGAAGCACGTCTCCGTTGGTACGGCCATGTCGTCCACAGTGGAGTAGAATCAGTTGCCGGACCAGCATTGCACCTGAGCCCCGATGGACGACATCCACAAGGTCGACCAAAGAAGAGGTGGATGGACCGGATCAAGCAAGACATGAAACAAATCAATGCTGCCCCCTAGGATGCCCTAGACCGGAAGAAGTGGAGAGCGATGTGCCAAACAGCGGACCCTGCACCAGTGCGGGATAAACGCTAGGAAATGCACTAAGAAAAACTAGTCCATTACAATGTACAAAACAAATGGCCTGACAACAACTAACACTTCAACAGTTTAGCAGTAATTTTTAAAGGGATAGTTCACCCAAAAATGAAAATTTGATGTTTATCTGCTTACCCCCAGGGCATCCAAGATGTAGGTGACTTTGTTTCTTCAGTAGAACACAAACGAAGATTTTTAACTCAAACCGTTGCAGTCTGTCAGTCATATAATGGCAGTCAATGGGTTCCAAACATTCCAAAGCTTTGAGAGTCAAAAAAAAAAAAACATACACAGACAAAACCAAATTAAACCCTGCGGCTCGTGATGACATTGAGGTCTTTAAACATGAAACGATTGGTCTGTGCAAGAAACTGAACAGTATTTATATAATATTTATATAATTTTTTTTTTTTTTTACCTCTGATACACGCAATGTCCAACTGTCCAGAGCTCATTCACAACATCTGGCGCGTGACGCGTCAACGTGCTCTGGCACATAGATATGTCACACGCCGGATGTTGTGAATGAGCTCAGGACAGTTGGACACTGCGTGTATCAGAGGTAAAAAATTATATAAATACTGTTCAGTTTCTTGCACAGAACGATCGTTTCGTGTCTAAAGACCTCAATGTCATCACGAGCCGCAGGGTTTAATTTGGTTTTGTCTGTGTATGTTTTTTTTTTTTTTTTTTTGACTCTCAAAGCTTTGGAACGTTTGGAACCCATTGACTGCCATTATATGACTGACAGACTGCAACGGTTTGTGTTAAAAATCTTCGTTTGTGTTCTACTGAAGAAACAAAGTCACCTACATCTTGGATGCCCTGGGAGTAAGCAGATAAACATCAAATTTTCATTTTTGGGTGAACTATCCCTTTAAGAACATTAGGATCTGGTTGTGACCATGCTATTCAACCTATTATCAAAGGGGTCGCTGATCTCTCAAATGTGACCTAAAGTTTTCTTACAATTCTCCTACACAGAAACAGTGAACTTTACATCGAGGATGATAGAAAGACAGACAATAGAAAGGCAATTTATAACTTTGACAACAAACACAGTGATTAATTGACCTCAAAAGCATTTCCATATGTGGTGTGTATTCAAAGATTGGGGTTGAAGGCTGGTAATAGTGTCTGTTTCAATCGTTGGCCTAAATTCCTTCATTTACACAGGGGTCTGTACAAGCACTAGAGAGTTAGTGAGAACACAAAAGTGAATGGAGCTTAGAGGCTGCTAAAGCAGAACTTTGACAGGTTATGTAGAAATATTACGTATATCCTATATAATCTGATTAGCATTGTGCAACCAGGAGGAAAAACTAGCAATATAAATGCATGATCACAGTGCCGATAGCAGAAGAGAAAATTACATAGTGGCTATGACGCATGAAAAATACCATAACCTTCAAAAGCACAGACTTTCTGGATAGACAAACCTTTGAAGTTGAACTGCTTTCTTCTTTTTATGAAAAAAAAATCATGCATCACAAAAAAAATAAAATGTTTTCCAGTCATAATTTTCATGTTGTCTTCATCAAGCATCCCTTAATGCAGCTGTCTGATCAAATTGCACTGAACATTTCAGTTCTACCCAAGTGGAGAATGGAAATGTTATTATTATCTGCATGTTTTTGCAGTGGTTTGCAGTGGGCCAGACTCTAGTCTACTTTATTTCCTTTTCAGTTGTTTGGATCAGATTTTACATAAATATTAAGGCATTGCTCCACTTGGTTCTGAGAATGGCTTTGATAGAGGATTACATATCCAGTGACCACTAATTCCAAAATTACACAAATATTTTTTAATAAAGCAATGACAAGAGCTCATGCCCACACATACTCAAAAAAAAAAAAAAAAAAAAAAAATCACAGCTGTCATGCAAAATTTGCTTCAGACTCCAAACAAACACATCACTCACTCATGTAATAAAAAATAAAAATAAAAAAATCCTGCAAATGTGAATAGTTGGATAAACACAAGGCAGGTATAGAACCTGTTTTGTCATTGCAGTTTCAAACCATTAGAGTGAATTCAGGACAATTGGGACACTTTTTGTCATTGAGTTGAATGGTAAAAAATGGCCCAATTATTCTGAATTAAACCTAAGTTTTGGAAGAAGGACCGTATAGGTTTTTTTAATCCGCTCACATGATTTATTTTTGCTTCTTTAAATGCCTTTTATCTTTAGATTACATTATTATAGAGTATTGTTTTACCCTTGTCCAAAACCCAGACTTTCATTATGAAGATACTACAGATCAGAAGCTCACAATTACTATTATGACCTAAAGAAAGTGTCAAATTAAAAAAAATTAATTTGAAATACTGACATATTTATTGTGTGGGAAATATTTATAGCCATTTTTATAGTGATATAGCTGCAGAAATATCAGTGACAATCACATCTTAATGTACAGCATGTATTTACACATCCAAGTGTAGATAAATGAACACGTGACTCCACCCTCTCTGCATTCGAAAAAACTTTATTTACATTCTACCTCATGAACAACCTGTAGTTTCAAAACAAAAGATATTAATAACTCGGTAGGTATATATGATTGAACTATTTAAAATAGACGACGGTTTACATTTGTGGTCAAATTTTCAATAATATAGGTTTTACAATTAAAAAAATAAATAAATAAAAAATAAAACAATGGCCTCAGCCCGTTAACCCTGCTCTAGAAATCAAGCTATGCTCCGAAATGAGCTAACGTTAGGCTAACCCGGTGTGCTCTCGTATTCTCTCTGTGCTTTAACTCAGGAAATAAATATGCTGGAATTAAGAAGCATATGTACAGTATGGTTTCACTTCCTATTTATTGATAATATAGTGCAAACTATAAAGGTCGTTAGCTGGTTGGCTAACCTTGTTTTGGTCACGCTGATATAAAGCTCGTTCATTAGTCGGGCATGTGAGATTATGAGTTGTTGTGCAGGATTAAAGGGCTTTTTCAAACGTGCATGGTTTAATTTCCAGCACAAAATCTGTTATAATATTATAACAGTATTCATGGAGTTGTCATCTATGAGTTTATAGTATTGCTGTTAGTGATGGTTGTGAGGTTATAGAATCAAACTGAGGCACAAAATGAGAGCCTTTCAAATTATTAACAAAGTAACCATACGACTTACAGTTGTTCATATGAGCTATATTGTTTTAAATCAAATTAATCATATTGTTCACATATTTCAACTAATGTAAAACTCTTTCTAAATATCCCAGGTACAAAAGCTTCATTCTGCATGGGACCTAAACATCATCCACTTACTGTAAGGGTTTGATTCTCTTTAAGGAGAAGGCTGTAGTAGCTTCTTCTGGGATATCACAGATATCAATGGCTTCAGAGGAGATGGAGGGTCTGTGCCCATTACCAGAGGTGACGGGCATCAAGGTGGAGCCCTCAGTCAGCATTGGCTCAGCAGAGGATGCCAACTCGCAGAACGCCATGGGCATAAAGTTTATATTACCCAACCGCTTTGACATGAACGTGTGTTCGCGCTTCGTGAAGTCACTGAATGAGGAAGATAGTAAAAATATCCAGGACCAGGTGAACTCTGATCTGGAGGTGGCCTCTGTGTTATTTAAAGGTAAATCAAATGATTGGAGCAAAACAACCTTCTTTTGAGTGAAAATCATTTTTAGGAAATTCTTTAAAATGTCCTGTTTCTGTTTTTTTCTCTCTCTCGACAGCGGAGTGTAATATTCAGACATCTCCCTCACCTGGTATTCAGGTTAGGCATGTTTACACGCCATCAACCACCAAACACTTCTCTCCAATAAAGCAGTCCACCACGCTCACCAACAAACACCGTGGAAATGAGGTCTCGTCCACGCCGCTGCTGGTTCACTGTAAGTCTTCTCATTCTCATTTCATTTGGCAAGACTGCCCTCTGATATTTGTCAGTCTATTCTTTAAAACTATAACCATGATCATAACCATTTTTTCTCTTTTCTAGCACTGTCTATACATCAGTTGTCGGCACAAGGAGAGATGGTGTTCTTAGCCAGTCGAATAGAACAAGGCTAGTTTGTTTGTAAAATTCATGTGATGTGAAGCAATTTGGTCTTCCATACACTTCTGTTCAAATTTGGTGTTGTAAATGTTTTTAAAGTTTCTTATGCTGTTATTTGATCAAACATACAATAAAACAGTTATACTATGACATATTATGATTTAAAATGTTTTCTATTTTAATATATTTTAAAAGTACTGATAGCTGAATTTTCAGCAGCCACTACGATGTCATGTGATTCTTTGGCCCCGTTTACATTAGTGCGTTTTCGTTTTAAAACACTCAACTTTTGCTACGTTTACGCCTATCGTTTTCACTACTCTGGCGTTTTTGAGGTTGAAAACGGAGACTTTTGAAAACGCAGCAGACCCCGTTTTAGTTTGAAAACTCCTGGGTTGCGTTTCAGTGTAAACGGACCAAAACGGAGATTGGTGTTTGGTAAAGAGTTTTTGGCTCAAGATCTGCATTTAAAGTCACACCAGAGGTGTTCAGCTTGGATTAGGACTTGGCTTTCTGCAGACCAGTCAAGTTCTTCCACACTGACTGAATCAATCATTTCCTTTTGAACCTTGCCTTATACACAGAGACATTGACATGTTAGAATAGAAAAGGGTCCTGTCCAAACTGTTGCTTTAAAATTAGAAGCACACAATTCCCTAGAATATCATTATATGCTTTAACATTAAGATTTGTACTCATGGAAATTACTAAAGTAGTCAAACCTGTTCATTAGAAGGGGGTGACCCAATACTTTTGGCAATATAGTGTATCTATGGTTGTACCTGCATGAATGGTCACGTGCCATGCGTTTTCGGTTGTGTAGTGTACGGAGATCGTTTCTGAATCGCAGCGGAAGCGCCAGTGTAAACGGGGATCGTTTTCATTCTAAAACACCGTTTTAAAACGAAAACGCACTAGTGTAAACGGGGCCTTTAGAAATCTTTCTAATACGCTGATTAGGTGCTCAAGAAACATTTTTCTTTATTAGCAACATTGAAAACAGTTGTGCATCTCAACTGTGTTAATTCATTTCAAAAACAAAACTAAAACACTTGGCTGACCCCAGACTTTTAAACTGTAGTGTAATTTTTAACTATATATCTATGTCTAAAATTGTGATAAATGAGGACTTGACCTTTACCTTCCTGTTTCCCTTTGAATTAGAGTCTGTAATCAACCTGCAGGATGAGGAGGGATTCACCCCACTGATGTGGGCAGCAGCTCATGGACAGATCGCTGTGGTGGAGTTCCTGTTACAGAGTGTGAGCGCATCTTACACACTCACTACTTCATTTCTTAACTGTAGTCCAAATATACCTGCACAAAGCTATCAGTTAGCATTCCTCGATTGCTGCCATCTTTATTTCATGAGCTCACTGTTCTAGATTCTTTATTCTGTCACCTCTCTTTCATTCTTTTGAGATTTTAGCTAAAAGATTTTGAAGAATCACCTGACACACAAAGCAGAAGTAAAATTCTATAGCTGGATCTCCAGATACTCACAGCTCTTTCCTTTCAGGGTGCAGATCCTCATCTCTTGGCCAAGGGAAGGGAGAGTGCACTGTCACTGGCCTGCAGTAAAGGGTACACAGATATTGTCAGAATGCTTATCGACTGTGGAGTTGATGTCAATGAGTACGATTGGGTAAGCAGTCACATTATTGATTTGATTCCTCGATACATCTAGAGCTATGACCTGTGAATGATAATCTTGTGTTAGTGACTATAGTGACCTTTATCAAAATATGCTGGTAGTTTTATAGCAATGCAAATGGATATGACAGGTTTGTCGAGTAGGAGACATTTCCTAGTATTGTTATAAGGTGTGCATATACTTCTATGACTTGAATCTTGCACTCTGGTGTGTAGTAACCAGAATCAATGTTTTAGAAAAAAACTGATTTGCACCTAAGGCAGTGCTTATGTTTTTCCAGAATGGTGGAGCTCCGTTACTCTATGCAGTGCATGGTAATCATGTTCGCTGTGTGGAAATCCTCTTAGGTAAAAGGCTTCCTTTGAACTAATTTCATTGCATTGCAGTGGGTAGGTATTGTTGTTAATATTACTTCTGATCCCTGGACAGAGAGTGGAGCTGACCCAACCATGGAGTCTGACTCTGGGTTCAATGCTATGGACATGGCTGTGGCGATGGGACACCGAAATGGTAGCTATAACATGAATACCATCAGCGTTAAATGAATAGTGTCTTCAAACATGACATGACCATTTTATTAAGTTGAAATAATTAATCTTAAGACTATTATACCTGTTTTGTGTTGGTCTTAACTGTCATTGTAATTCCTTATATTGCTGCCTCCCAGTCCAACAGGTCTTGGAGGGGCATCTTCTGAAGCTTCTGCAAGGTATCAAAGAATAACCATAGCAACTACAAGAAGAATTAGAGTGAATATTTGAGTGTTGATTATGATGAAGTGGACAATACCATTTTACATGTTTGCTGAACACACTTTATATGAAGCTAATTGTCATTTTTTTAACCCACCTTTGAAGATGCAAATGCACAGATCAGCAAACACATGGCAATTGATGACATCAAGAACTTCAGCGTTTTGAATCTACTGATACATATGTGGTTTTTATTCAGTGTATGTGTGTTTTAGGTCACTGATTTTTACCTAGTTGCAATGTGTACTTGAAAAGATATTTATTGTGCTATTTAAAGCAAAAAAATAAGCTGTTTCACATTAAACTTGACCGGTATTATGAATGGTTTATAAAACTAAGTAAACCTAAATCTGGGCACTTTAGAATCAATCAAGTGGAAAAGAACATGGCAGAACAGGTTTACAATAATTTACAGTGAGAGATGTACAAGTACTAATTCAACTATCACATTGCAATTTTTCCCCAGGTTTTTACACTTTAAATGCCCTCGTTTAGTGTAAGTTTTGTGCTACAACACTGTAAATAAACCTTAATTTATACTGAAGGATGTGTCTGATTTATGTCTGAAAAACAACATAACATTTAAAAAGAGCTTTATAAGTAGAAATAACTTTTTTTTGTACTAATCACTTAGAAATAATTGGGGTTGAAAATGATTTGTTTCAAGTGAACAGCATGGAGTGATCTCATCCCCAATTAAAACAAAAACACAAAACAGTATTTAATAAGCCTTTTGTCAATAGCAAATGTTTATTTCCAGATGTTGATTCAAACAGGCTCCAATGAGTGAGCCTCAGTAACAGGGAAGGTGGAGGCAAAGATGCCTCTTGGACCGCACAAGCAAACACACACTCATAAAACTGCATGAACTTGTGTGGTACAATCAATCTCAC
This sequence comes from Spinibarbus caldwelli, assembly GCA_039654775.1. NCBI lineage: Eukaryota > Metazoa > Chordata > Actinopteri > Cypriniformes > Cyprinidae > Spinibarbus > Spinibarbus caldwelli. The sequence goes on along the minus strand of CM077222.1, from coordinate 31,898,399 downwards.
ACTCTCAGCTTGGACACATGAGGGTCACAGCAGTGCACGAAAAAGATATAGGAGATTCAGGGATGCAATATATTTATAAAAAAAATGGGGGAAAAAAGTCCCACAAGTTTCCGCTGAGACCAGAGATTTCAAACGTCTTTCCTTCCCGTGATGTTAATTTGCCTCATTCTTTGAAGCCTCATCGAAATTCTCCACAAGGTCTGCAAAGAGAAAACAAGGATTCAGTAAAACAATACCAGGTTTACATGTAGTCACTGACAATTGAAAGGGATTAAAGACTGAAAACTTGTGGAAAACAGGATTTATGTAGAAACACTGGACATCCAATAAATGTGGAGAGTGAAAAACAATCTCATTTTTATGAAACAATCTGTAAATGTTTATAGAAACATGATCTGAAAGGCAATTTCTGTACTTCTCTCTCACTTGTGTGCCCACGTGTGCAAGTAATTTCCATAGAGAACATAAACTAGCACTGGGGGACTGAAAAGTCCACAGCTGTAAAAATGAAACCGAGGATCAAAAGCAGGTTGCCTTTTAGGAGATGAAATCTGATAAATGGAACATCAACTTTTCTGCCTCAGGGCATCAGAATGAAAATCACTAACAGAAGGCTGGACTTTGTTTTCAGAGGGGACAGAAAAGGTTGAATCTCAGTAATGAGCACAATGGCACAAGCTGTTAACCCTTTTTGTCATCGCACGGGTGAGCTAATTTTGCAGTGTCGGAGATGTAATCATACTGTACATGTGCAAGACTTGGGTTACTAACTGGAGTTTGCTCAGGGAGGAGAACTGGAGAATTGTAATAGCAACCGTATGTGTTCGACCCCCTCTCTTTAAAAAGAAAAGCAAACCGAACCTTCAGTGCTCATAAACAATAGAGGAGATTTTAAACACTTGTATATGACGACAATATAAGAGCCAAGACAACCTGCTGAGACCCTCCTTTTTTGGACATTTCCACACCACAAGCTGAGACGCTGCCCTAACGTAAGCAAGTGTGCTTTGCTTACATTACCACACGCACAGAAACCCATATGGTAATAATTGTGAAGCTCAAGCTAGGAGACATATAAAATACACAAGGAATAATAGAAAATGTAAGCAAATAATCTTATGGTTAATGCTATGACTTAAAATATGAGAGATGATTGTTAAAAAAATGGAAATTGAGGGGGAAGTTTCAGAGCAACATACTGACCTGGAACTTCGTCATCATCTTCCTCTCCACTGGCTACTGGTGCCTTTCCATCACCAGCTGCAAGAAAATGAGAATTTAAAATGTACAAAAAATTGTTAGCTGCAGATTCTAGAGCATTTACAATCATCAACTACAGTGACAACATTGTCAACAGAGATTACAAAATATAATTTCCATAATGACATGGCTAAACATGCCTATATTATTGGATTCATCGGTTCAGATTAATCATAAACCCTAAAAGAGCAAGATATATCACTCCTAATAATTATCAGGATTAAAAAGCCTTCAGAAGTACATTAACCAAAATTAGGGGAAAAATCCACTGGGTCAAACAAGAAATCATACACTTTCAATTACAGTACATTTTGCATGTAAAAAGTAGTTCATGCTTGCTCTGGACCAAGGTTTCGCAAACTGGGGTTTGTAAGTTGAGGAAAAGCTATGAATTAAAATAAATTAAAATAAGTCAAAAAAATATCTTACTACAAACAATGAACTATTTTGCTTGCATGCATGTGATGCAGCCATTAACTAATATCAAAGAACTGACAACATGTGAATGTGATGTTGTATAGTCTTTCTTTAGACCAATATTTCCCAAACGGGTTTGTTAGTTAATAGAAAAACTAATGAAATCATAATTTAAATATGTAAAAATGTACATATTTAAGTAGAAAAAACAAAACACACTGTATTTACTTGCAATAACTAACATGTGAATGAGATTTTATACCTATTTTTTTTAAATACTAAAAATCTCAGTTTATGAATTCCTCCTTTGCACTCTCAATCTATGCCTAAACAACCAACGAAATGTCTATTTTAAAGCATACTCTCTAGGAACAGACCAGCAGCAATGACACACCCCTCCCCCAGAACATGTGCTTACACCTGTTAGTAACACACACACTGGACTGTCACTTTGTGAGACTAGTTAGTTTATTATGCTACAAAACAATGAAATATGACATGCTGTCTCAGACTTGTACAATCTGACCCAGTTTTGAGAACTGAACACACCTTGTTTGGGCAGGGCCTCTGCAAGTCTGCGCAGACTGGTCAGGCTGTCGGCACCCAACTGGTTGAGGATAGAGGGCAGCATCTCTGTCAGCTGCTTGGTCTCGGCGTGGCCTGTGATGGTGAAGGTGTTGGCTGCCAGTGAGGCCTGTACTTTGGGATTATTGAAGTGGATCACCGTGCCCTGGTTTGTGAACATGTTCACCTGAAAAGCAACAGTTGAAAGATATAAGTGTACATAGGAAGAAATTTTAGACATTTGTGACCCTGGACCACAAAACCAGTCTTAAGTAGCACAAGTATATTTGTAGCAATAGCCAACAATACACTGAATGGGTCAAAATTATCAATTTTTCTTTAGTGACAAAAATCATTAGGATATTAAGTAAAGATTTCGTGAAGAAGTGAGTAGTGTAAATTTCCTCCCATAAGTATATCAAAAGTTAATTTGATAAGTAATATGCATTGCTAAGGACTTCATTTGGACAGCTCTAAAGGCAATTTTCTCAATATTTTGATTTTTTTTTTGCCCCTTCAGACTACAGATTTTCAAATAGTTGTATCTCGGCCAAATATTATCCTATCCTAACAAACTATACGTCAATGGGAAGCTTATTTATTCAGGGTTCAGATGATGTATAAATCTAAATTTCGATAAATCGACCCTTATGACTGGTTTTGTGGTTCAAGGTCCCATTTGTACACGCAGAATGTGTGTATTCAGCCAAAACCAAACCTTACCTCCTCAATGCCAGAGATGTTATTTACTCCCAATTTCTTCAGGGAGAACTGGAGCTTTTTGTCATCGGCAGTGGCCGTTCTGTGGACCACCTTCTTCTTTCTGCGGGCGGTACCCTATCATAACAAAATACCATCGGTGTCTGTGAGAAACTACTCTTGTTAGACACGACAGTTAAGTAAATACACATGAACCAAGTTTCAGTGGGGTTTTAACATTCTCTTACCTTTCCACCAATGCGGACTTGTGCCTGCAACTTGGCTAATTTCTCCTGGTTCATTATAGTTTCTTTCATCTGTAAGACAAACAGAAGGATGTAAATGATGCTGTGTAGTGCATGTGAAGGTACAGCACAAATGAGTTGTAGGGGTGCGGTCTGAATGACATTCAGTAGACAAACTTTTCTTCAGTCCACAAGAAAGAAAACTTCAATACACATGCACAGCCATTACTAAATCGTCCAGCTCACGTCCTTGTACATTTTCAAACACACTGAACAAGTCAGAAACGGCCTTTATTATCGAAACAGCTGCTAATAAAAAGAGCAAACTGTGGGAGCTGGTTGTCAGGCCTGTTGAGCAAGAGCGACCACTTGATTAGTTAAAGTCAGATAGTTTTACACCCGCGACGAAACACTTCCAGGCCGATACTATCATGCAGCCACTCAACGTTTAAAATACAAAACAATGCGACGGGATTTCTCTCTGAATAAACAGACGCTCGCTCTCGGTCCACAAAGAAAACCGTTAGCCAACTTTAAGACGCTAAACGCTGACGGAAAAGTCGCAACATAAATGGCAACGATATTAGCATTCGGTTTATGAATATAAAAGTAAAAACATGAGATAAACGGATCGCTCGTGGAGTTTGTTTGCAGTGAGCTAGCAGCAGTGCTAATCTCACGCGCTCTCGGGCCTGGGTCTCCCCCGGCAGGGCCGAGTCTCCCCCGAGCCGGTTCAGACATCTTTCCGCGGGTCATTCCTACAAAACAGCAGCCGCGTTTGGTAAATAAGGTACTTATTTACCTTGAGCCTCGGAACCAGGAGTGGTTGTGCAGGAAATAGAGTATTTTAGAGCTCCTCACTGACCTGCACGCTAGCAGCAAACACACGCGGAGAGCAAGATGGAAGCGCGAGAGGATGGCGGAAGTGACGACAGGACTGACATCCGACGCAGTGGGCTGGATCCAGAAACCAGTCCTGCCCGCCCTGCGCGAGACTGGGCCAAGAACACTGCTCAGACAGCGCAGTCGGGTCCCTTTTGTGCCGTGCTTGTGTAAGGCTACAAGGTACAAGTGAGTTTAACTTCCCAATGTATGCTGACTTTCCTTCAAACCAATATGCAATCTCAATCAATATGCTGTTTATAAGCATTAATAACATCTGTTAGAGGTCTAGCTTATTTGATGGTAGATTTACTGCTTGGTGGAAAATTAATTCAATCAATTAAAGTGTATGAATAGCTACAGAACGATATTTACACATTTTGTTCCGTTACAGGACAAGAGTCTTCAAGAGTAAGACTATCAATTATTTTACTAATAGGCTATAAATACAGGATTGCATATTAACAACCAGGGCTATTTTTCAGGGATAACTGCGTTGACTTTCAGAGGTAAATGTGTGATATGGAATGCTGAAACGAGATAAACAAGTGTATTTTGCAGCAACAATAACAACCTCAGTTCAGTTGTTATTGTAGGCTATATTTTATTTAGTAAATGTATCATAAAGAGCTTAATCTTATATCAGATTTCACATTGCATGAAATTATGAAGTCTGGAATTGCAGATGTCAGAACACCTCAGAGAATTGAGGAAGAATCGGCGAGCTTTCTCCATGTGGATGCAAATCTAGAAATAATTTGTGTCTAGAAGTAACGAAACGTTCGGGATTACTGGGGAATATTTTAAAATAAATTATTTTTCCACTTACTCGAAAGATTAGAACACGCAACCTATCAGAAAAAGACCGTGAAAGCCTACTGGAGTAGCCTATATTTAAAAACATTACTCCCATTGGAGAGCAGCTGAATTTTTCAAGCACTTTCGAAATGCACACATAGGTTTACCCATTATAACTTTAAACCGGTTTTATTTCGTGCATGTGAAATGTATTGTAGAGCACGTGCGAATCCCTGCAGTTCACATTATATTCATGGGTCTTGTCACCCAGAGCAGCCGTGGCAGGGAAGTGCTTTCCTACCCCGTGGCACGGAAAGCGCCTGCTAACCTCTCTGGGACTTTAGAAACACTTTAGATGTGGTTTAACCACACATACAAGCCCTGACCCGGCTCACTGCGCCCCGGTTCTCAAAAACTATTTCATTCACTCGCACGCGCAGAATAATTAAACCACAGCCAATATGAACATCTTATTGTGATGTCGGATTGCGCATGCTGTCCTCCTCAATCAAAAGGCCTACATACACCCAGCTGATTTATTTTTAAAGACTGATAATATTTTAAAAACTATATTTAAAAAATTGTTCTGTTCACCTGAGCTCATTTATCTGCATTACCTGTTGAGGGTTAATATAATAATGTCCTGACCTGCTGAAAGTTCACTTATAGCTGCACACGCGTTCTGACCTTCTGACTTTCTGACCTCGATCTTCACAGTTTATGTATTTATTTTTTTTAATTGTGCCGAAATATGCATAAAAGATTTTTTAGAAGATAAATCTGCATTCTGCATTTGTCTCTATAGCTAATATTTCTGTATCACAGTTAAAATAGTCTCTGCTAACGTGTCCTTTTTTCACTAAATAGTTTAAGAACCTTTTAAGCGCCTTTTGACTTATCCCAAATATAGGCTAACTAATTTGGCTAACTATTTGAGTTAAACCTATTGTAGCTATACAACCATTTTGGTATAAAAACGTTAGGCTAAACAATATCAGTCCCTAACATCAAGACATTTTTCCCCTTTTCTACATCCCAAGGCAAACGCTGCAAAACTAGAAAAAATGAACCGGCCACATTAATTAAAGATTGAATAAAGAAATGTTCTGTTCGAGATGCTTTTATTATGAATGTTTTTAATATTATGTATATAAATGTAATTACAAATATAAAATAAGTTATCAGTCAGATTATTCTTAAACTAACCACAATAAATTGCATCAACCCATTGCACTGCCATTTTTTTTTTTTTTAAATATTTGTAAAATAATAATCCGGAACCAAAACACCAGAATTTAGGCTACATTAACATGTTAAACAGATAAAAGGATTTGAAGTGGCGTCAGTATGAACTGTACTGCCGCGAGATGGCACTCTCACAGCTCTTAATAACTGCTGGATGAAGTAAATATATGTTAAATACACAAGCCTGACCACACGAGTTACCATAAAACGGCCATCAAACCGGACCAGATGTCTTTGCAATCATACAAAAATACCCCTTATGCCCACTGCATCCTCCAGAACCAACATGGAACTGTAATAAAAAAGGAAAAGATCATTCATTTTGAGAAGTTCGAAAGGACCTTTATTTTATGTCGGGTACACGAGTTTCTATGGGTCAGCGTTGTGTGTCTTTTGGACAAGTATGTTTTCATCACTCCTATCACAAGTTGTTTTAGTATCCAACTTTATATGCAATTTCTCGTTTGTGTTTTTCTTTTAATTAGCAGAGCGAGTTGACTCTTAATTGGCAGAGTAAGCGTTTTGACTAAATATTGTTTTTTAGTTTAGGCCCACAAAATATTTGTAAACTAAAGGTATTATTATTATTATTATTATTATTATTATTATTATTATTATTATTACAGTTGTTGTTAATAATAATAATAATAATAATAATAATAATAATAATAATAATAATAATAATAATGCAGTGAAAAATATTATGACATTAATAACTAAGTTTATTTAAACAAAAAATAAATTAATTACAACAACACAAATCAATACGCACTTTAATTGTTTAATGCAATGTTTGTAAATTCCTTGTTAATCTCAACGATCAGGCGTCACACTTGATAGCCTTTCTGTTTAATACTATACGAGTATCATTCGGCTTTATAGGATCACTTTGCAAAAAACGTAGGAAAGCAAACAAAAAGAAAAAGACAGACACTCTCCCTAAAAGGAGGAACAACAAATGAAACAAACACTGTACAGCTGTATGTTTTTTTTTTTTTTTAACAACAACAAAAAAAAAAAAAACTACAAAAGATTTCGATTCCGCGTGTGATAATTGAATTTTAATCCTGTTTCTGTTTAATTTTGATGAGATGTGGATACTTTTGGTTGTGTATTTTCAAGCAGCATTAAATTTTTCATTATTTTTTTAATGCTTTAATTGAATGCTTTAATTATTGTTATGTATTGGCTCCTTTGTTTTAAATGAGGCCTGTTTGCACGTTGGACGCTTATCAGTTTGAAGCGCACTGCGTCAGTTCACTGTTCAATGATACACCCTGGCTTTTTATTCTGCAAAATCATGACAGTTCAGAAACGACCAATATTTTAGTATACTCACAAATATGCTACTGTTTAACATTTTAAAAATAACAGGGAGACTGCTGCCCGACCAGATACCAATTGCTAATATTAATTATGAATATGACAATGTTGGCCTCTCGGAATAGGGCAGACGCGCATGTGCCCTGCTTTTTCGCAAGCTAGAATGCTCTTTCGTGATCCGCGTGACTGATGCGAGTCAACAGCTGACTTTTTTCCATTACCAATGGCTCGCGGATGATCTAGTGCACTCCCGTGTCACGCAAACTGCGATGAGGCAGATAACCGAGTGGATGTTTTGAAGCATTTCTGAAATCACCAACAATTCCATTATGCCCACATTAAACGCCATGCACCTAAACAGACATTATACAGTAAAAAAACATTTATAATGGGTTTCGTCCTATTAGGAGAAATATAACAATAGCAGGGAGGGTCCTACCATAAAGACGTGCTTAATTCGCTGCGCTTCTTACATCTTCGAGTCAATAGGCTTTTATAGAAGACAGCAGCAGCATTTCACCCAAGAGAGGAAAATTCCCACTAAACCAGTAGAATAAGGAGCGGTGACCGCTAAAGATACAGATGAACCTCGCAGTTCTTTAGATTATTTTTCAAAGACTGATATTTTTATCTCTTCAATAGCAGCGGTGACGCTTTGTTGTCATGTGATCAGCGAGCTGGTATAAAGCGCATGGAAAGGTCCGCCCTCTTTGGAATCCTGGTCTGGCCTTTAGGAGGGTCTCCCCAGACAGAATAAGCGTGTGGATGTTGGGATTTGCGCGACCTCTTGATTCCGTGCCGACAGTAATCCATTGAAAGCCTATGGCACTGGTGACACACTGGCACGTCCTCTCCGCCTCTCCCGCATCTGCTCGGCGCGTCTTATGAGTTCTCTCGAATCGAGAGCGCAGGTAACACGCAGGCTCAACACACCCAGCGCTTTTCCGCCGTAGCCCTCAGGGACCCGAGAGAGCCATGACTTTGAGCTCCGAGATGTCGGATGCGTCTGTGCTCTCGGAGGAGACCGACATCGACGTGGTTGGAGAGGGAGATGATGGTGACGGCCAGACGCGCTCCTACGTGGACGAGGTGGCTCAGATGCACGACGAGATCATGCTCGGCGGATCGCCGTCTTGTGTGGATGCCTCTGCCGCACGGGACCCCTTCAAGCCAGCAAGCAAAAACACCCTGGTGAAGCCCCCATACTCCTACATCGCACTCATCACCATGGCAATCCTCCAGAGTCCCAAGAAGCGCCTGACGCTCAGCGAGATCTGCGACTTCATCAGTAACAGATTTCCGTACTACCGGGAAAAGTTTCCAGCTTGGCAGAACTCTATCCGGCACAACCTGTCCTTAAACGACTGCTTCGTCAAGATACCACGGGAGCCCGGGAACCCCGGTAAAGGCAACTACTGGACACTGGACCCAGAGTCCGCCGACATGTTTGATAACGGGAGCTTTCTACGCCGCCGGAAACGCTTTAAGCGCCAGCAGGCGCCCGAACTTCTCCGCGATCACGGAGGCTTTCTCCCCGCGGCCGCTGCGTACGGCTACGGACCTTACGGTTGTGGATACGGTCTGCAGCTTCAGTCTTATCACGCGCATTCTGCGCTCCTCGCCTTTCAGCAGCAGCAGCCGCCTCCGCCCTCGTCCCGGCATCCTCACACCGGAACTCTCATCCCCGCGCCTTCCCTCATGCCAAACACTACGGAGCTCACCCGTTCCCGCTTCTATCCTCCTCTGAGTCCCGGGCTTTCTTCCCCCATACAGACTGCGGCTAAGTCCCCGGTTCACCGTTCACCCTTCTCCATAGACAGCATTATCGGGAGCTCTTTAAGCCCTACGCACTCGCATTGTGCCTCACGGACTTCCCCGGTGGTCCCGGTGCTTCCGCCGACCCTCGCGTCTCATCACTCCCCAACCCCACTACCGGGAGTCTTGCACGGACCGACGTCTTTACACGAAACCTACGCAAACCGGATTGTCAATGGCACTAGCGGCTGTTAATTTTTTTAACTAAACGTCACATTTTAAAGCGATACACTCCTGTGTTTAAGGTAGGATTATTTTTGTATTGTTTTGTTTCACGCAGCTGAATGGTGGACATTAACACGTTCGTGCCTATATTCAAGCTGTGAAATATGAAATATATATATTTATGTTAACATTTTAGTTCAATCTAATTTCCGCCCCCACGAACTTTTCGTTGTCGGTGTGATTGTGGTAATCACTGCATAGGGCGTCTCAGGACAACATTTTTTAACAGGCTATAAAATAAATTGTCAAATGTCTACAATGATATATTTTGTGTGAAAACACAGATGTTTTCTAGTTTGGCAAACTGATTTTATTATTTGTACTTTGTAATGAAAATTCACAAGAGTGAAAATCGAACATTTTTTTATACAACGTGTACTTCTCAGTAGCCTAATAAACAATGTACATTCTTTGATATTGTATACTCGGAGTGTGATATTTTTTACACGGTCTGTTTTTCATTAATAATAAATATTGTTTTGCAAAATAATATGGAGTGGAAATTACCTCATTGATAGTCTCAGCAGCTTTAAATGCTAATAGCTGGGTAGTAACCTAAATGATTGTCATCCGGACTACGTAATCACATTTAAAAAATAAGTACTTGTTATTAGATTAAACTAGCCTACTTTTTAAAATACTATAATCAGACTACAGTTACTTTTTTATTAATTAGCCTACATATTATTCGCATAATAGCAATAAATTATATTATTAAAATAGCCCACTGCTATACACTCAGAAAGTCTTCCAGTTTTGTGGACATTCACACAAAGAATTGTCATTGCTCAGGTGGCTACACAGTATTTGACCTCAAAAATCATTTCAGGTTTAAGAAGTGTTTCAACATTGCATCAACTGATGAATAAGCTACATTGAATTAACTGGGTTTTTTAACCATGTATTACTATGTCTTTGGAAGGCAAAAGTCTTTCAAACAAATTCACAAATTCACGTTATTCATCTGAACCTTTCACCTAAATAAATATTTTAATAGTATAGCATCACATTTGCATGTTCACGGTTGTCTAACGTTGGTTAATGGTCACATGACATGCAGGTAAACAAATAAAATATAGTTTTTTTTTAGTAAGTGTTTTATTTTGCTTGATGTTACTTTAAAATTATTTATTTTAATTTTAGCATACATTTTTATGATTTAATTAATTATTAGTTTTCCATTAAAGTCACGAATCCCCTGCAGTTCCTTTAGGAACCCCAGTTTGAGAAACTGTAAGAGGCCTAGCCTAAGTAATTAATGCACTTCGTGTTGTTAATTACAACGAATGGAATATATTTTCTTACTCTTTGTATTTTATATCAAAATGGCACAAGATTAACCTATTTAATGGGGTGTGATAAACGAGTTAGGCCAAAAGTAATCAAAGCGTAGTCTGATTATTATATGTGTAATGTAATGGATTACGTTACTAACTACAATTATTGTCGTGCAATTTGGAATCGGTAACGAGTTACATTTTGTAATCTACCCAGCTCTGCAAATAATATTACTCTTACATTCTGCCTCTAAAACCAGGTGTTCACTTTGTCTTGATCCTCTTGTAGGCTATCCTGAAAAATAAATACAACAAGCACAGGATTAAAATGCATAAATGTAGCCACTTCTAACCAACGATCAATCTAACAACTAACTACTGCAACAGTGACCTTCACGAGCCATTTAATGCTATATTAAAGAAAACAACAAACTACGAGAAGGTCAATGACGAGAAAATTAAAAGCATAATAAAGGTAATATAATAATAATAATACTTGTAATATATATAGGATATTTTTTTTTTTTTTTATTTATTTATTATTATTTTTTACAAATAAAAAAGATGTGCAGTTCTGTTCGCGGGTCAATGATTGCAGTTTTTGCTGTTGCAGCATTTGACAACGTCATGCATAGCTTGAGGAAAAATGACTGTGTGAGACACGCACATACACACACACACACAGAGAGAGAGAGAGAGAGAGAGAGAGAGAGAGATAGTGGAGGACCAGTTGAACTCTAATGTAAAGGTTATCATGGGGACTGTTTTGAAATGACAAGCAGCATCGAGAGTATTTTGTCTCAGCTATATGACGAGATAAACTTTGTCAGTAAAAGACTTCTAACTCTCCAGGATTATTGTTCCAGAATGCATCTGGAAAAGATAGTAGCCCATACGCCTGTGGCTGTCCAGTTCAACTGAGGCCTCTGAGAGAATGACTGGCCACCTTTTTCAGAAGAAGAACTGACAGGTTTCGGTGCTCCGACACTTTTACGTTTTTATCGATGAAATTGCAAAATTGAAACATTATTGTGATAAAACGATGGAACGCAATTTATTTCCTAAGGTAGAGCACAGTAATTGTGAATTAATATTTTCAGGAAATATAAGCCTATAATTTACACAACAGCAGTCAGAATAAAAATACCTAAAATAAAAAGAAGCCTTATAATGTGGTTAGAAAATATTGTGTATTATATGCCTATTTTCTGTCATTCAGCCTACACTTTAAGTGCAATATTCGTGTTAAATAAATTAACTGTATCTGCATATTTCGCTCTATCGGTGTGATACTTTGAAAGGCATACGTAGGCTACTTTTAAGAGGATAATGTGACTTTTTCTTATCCCGTAATAACAACATTATTGTTAGACTATATTCACTCCTCTCTAACAGACAACAGAAACGGCGATGTCGGTTCCCCATCATGGCCTACATATCTCTATATGTTGTTTCCCACATTTATCTCCGTAATTGCTACTCAGCGACAGCACAGTGTCACTGGGGTGAGAAACGCGGTGTTTTCCTGCCCTTAGGTCGGTGATAATCGGCGTGATCTGATCCAGCTGGCCCTGTCCACGGGAGTACACCGCTCTAACACTTTTTCTTTTTGTCATCTGCTGTTATTTGTAAGGACTAGGATTCAATTTACAGAGTGGGCTAGAGATAGTAAAAGGAAATCGGTCAGTTTCACAGAGGGCGTGCATGTGTGTAAAGATGCCGAGGCCAGTTTGCTGAACTTCACCAAATGCCATAGCCATCATAATTAACTGCTGTTGGGATGCTTATACGGGATAATGGCCTGTAATTATAGATAAACTTCTTCAAAGGGACGACAATTAAGACCACAATAGAAAATGTTTGAGACCAACCCAGATGAAAAATATTTTTAGGCAATCAAAGTGCACCACGGATCCGGTTCAAAACGAGCCGTGGGTCATCTTGATGAAAAATAAAACCAAATGTCTTATTTCTAAAGTTGTATTTGTCTGATTTTTGTGACCCTAATGGAAATCTGGAGTAGCCTCTCTGGATCACAGCAGAGATAGTTCAGTAGGCCAATAGAGCAGGAAACGCTCGCACGCTTACGTGCACACAGATAGTGTAGTGCCACTATGATGTAACCACTGGCTAGAGATAAACGTGATGGGGTGAATACTATTTTTCCCTCCAAACATCCATTTATTTATGCATTTCTTTATTTCTTTATCTATTTATGCAGACAACTTGTGAGAACTCATAGATGAAATACTTGAAAATGCATTCTCCTAAAACAATATAATTGTCTAATTTGTGCAAATTCCACGGTAAAATAATTAAACAACATCAAAAGTACATGCCTAAACAGATAGGCCTAATTGTATGAAATGAATACGTAGCATCACTTAAAATTCTTCCACTTTATTTTTAGACTGCTTCGGAGAGCTCCAGAGTTTATTTTGCGCATCCATTCAGACATTCTTTTAGCTCGCGCAAAGTCAAGGACTGATCGCGTGCTAAACTCTACTATAGTGTTTTCATCTTGTCAGCTTCATAAATTATAGATGGTTACTATGCGAGCGTCCTGGTGTGTAGAGAGAATGCGGACAAGCTAAAGAGGATGCTATGCTGAGTAGAACTCAAAACCGACCAATTAAAAAATCCAGGCTTCAAGACGCCCATTTAAAACAGTAGCCTATAATTAATACCAAGCGTTACTGAATCATATATATTTGCACACACACACACACACACACACACACACACTGACAGATATATATATATATATATATATATATATATATATATATATATATATATAAGCAGATATGTCAACATATGTTTTTGTGCTTTTTATTATTATTATTATTTTATTTGTGCTTGTAAGTTTTTGACCACCTACATCAAGTATAATAAAGCAAAAACACTTCCTCTACACTGACAGTGGATGTGTTCAAATTCAGACATAATAGATTTCGTAACGTAGGCTATTTATCATAGACTGCCTTGAACTAACCCCAAAATCTGTTTCCTCTTTTAATTATTTTTTTATTTTATTTTTTTTAGTAATTGTATTAAACTTATAACATCATCAGCACAATTTACAAGTGGAGCATTATGTATAGAATTATCTAAAGAATAGTTTTAAATCTACTTGTGATGTAGCCTATTAACACTGATCATCAGGCAACCGTTTTCGTGCATAGCAGTGCCGTGCTCACATAATTGCCTTTTTTATTCATATGTTTTCACTACGATTTACGGTGTTACAATAATATGCTAATCTAATGGTGCCTGAGCTTATCTTTTAAAATTCAAGCAGGCTAGTATTATGGTCGTAATTTAATAATTGCATTGATTTCACCACATTGGCCTTACGAAAACCACTGCAATTTCTGTGCAATTTAAACAAATCAGTTTCTGGTCTCAGACGCATGTGCTTATAAAATAATTATAAAATAGTAAATAAATTCTGCTATGTTTAAAATAAAATATAGTAGGCCTAATTAATTTACACAAATGACAGTAATATAACAACAACAACAACAACTATTATTATTATTATTATTATTATTATTAACAGGAGCAGCAGCAGCAGTTATATTTTGCAGTTCTTCGCTTGCTCATGAAATCATGAAAATAAGTCTGTTCTAAACTAACAGAATAATTGCTTCACCAGAAGTTAAACTACGGATCACGAAAAGGGCGCTGGTGTATACGGAGAGAAACGGCTCGTGCACAACGGCAATAAACATGAAGATAAAGTGTTTTTTCCCCCTCAAATATATAAAGATATATAACAGTATTATTAGTATACCAGTATTATTTTAATTCGAAGTCTCCTGTCAATAACCTATTAAAAATGCATCATCATCATCACAATCATCATCATCAATAATAATAATAATAATTCAAGAAATTCAGCAAAAATTCCACTTCATATATGTTCTTTCGACAAGCTACAAGGAAAAAAGAAAAAGAAAAAAACAGGAAGTTGAAGATTGAGTGGACTACACAGTGAGTGAATGTCTTTGTGGCCAGCATCAGACCAAAGAACAATACACAAACACTTGTGCTCATAATTTATGTTGTTACATCCACAATTCTAAACCAATTTAAATATAAAGAACAGAAAATTGGGTGAGTAGGGCCAGTAAACCACACCAAGAGACTGGAGTTTACAAAACTTAAACAAACTGCAGTTTGCAAAACTGGAAACAATCAAAGTCCTGGAAATGTTCTTCTTTGTTTTCAAGTGTTTAGGATCATGTGGCAATGCTGAGTTTGACCCAAGATCCCCAGTTAGAAGTTTATCAAGTGAGGTTTAAAGGTCATGCAGATCAGGGCTAGAGCCAAAACAAAGTGTCTGAAAGCTAACTGTCAGCACACTCCACAATGACATTACAGCCTATGCTCATCATAACATCTGCAGTGAAAGTAAACTGGTTGTGGTACAGTAACAGAACTTAGACAATTTAATTGTACAATATCAGTTTCATGATGCAACTAAGACTAATTAAAACTGATTTGACCTTAAAAAAACAAAAACACGACATTTGGTGAAACAAATGCAGTCAATTTGATAATATTTTTAATTTAGATGTTACCACACAAAGCACATTCAGGTTGTTTGAAAAAAAAAAGTTTTTACAGTGAAATCTGTTTTAGTTTAGAAGCACATTGTAAACCATGGTAAACAATAAAATGGTTAACTGTCAAAAATCAAAGACACTTCATAAAAATTTACTGGAATTTCACATCAAAATACTGCAAAATTAGCAAGAAAAGGAGAGAAAAAAAATAATAAAAAGCTTTGCAAATAAGTTTCACAAGTTCGATTCCATATTAAAAGCAGAATTCACCTGCTACACACTAACACACACTATGTTCCACTTTGATTACATCCTAATGTAACTTTTTAGAATCCATTGTGTGTGCATGTGTGTGAATAAGCAAGAGAGGTATTACAAGGAGAGATGTAATAAGGCAGTGAATGCCCTCCATGGGAGGTGTTGAATCCTTTTCTGATCTATTCACATTGTAGCCCAGCAACACTTATCCTCTGTAGCTGTATAGAGCCCAACAGTGTGTTTGTGTGTATGTGTGTGTGAGTTTTACGCTCCATTAGCAAGTTTGAGAACTAAAGGCAGGTCTGAATACAGCTCCAATTAGAGAGAGTTAGAGAGCCCACTAACACACTAGTCTCTCTGCCACCCAAATTCAGTCAATTACTTCTCTCTTCCTTTCATGCTTTCTCTTTTCTTCTTCTCTTTCTTTCTTTCTGTCTTTTGTCAATTCTGCTTTATCTCTTTATCCCTTTTCTGCTTCTATTTCGTTGTCTCCTTTCTCTCTTTTCTGTACTTGCTTTAAAACACTGTCCATTGCTATATTTTCACCATCCCATCTTCCTATCTGCCCCGGTGTTGACATTGCATTGAAGCGATTCCTGTGGAGGGGTTATGAAAATAAATCCAGTGGTTTTGCTTAACGCTGTTTTTATGCTCAATTATTATTATTTTTTATTGACAATGCTTAATATGTATAATGTTCATAATTTCAAATCACTCTACACATTTGAAATATATTTTTCTTATTTAAAGTGTAAACCAACTTCCACAGCCATTATGACAGACACAGCAGATAACTGAAATTTTAGCACATGTACTGCCGGGAAATACCTCGTTTTGTTAAAGATGATGGGTCTAAAGTGCCTGGAAGAGGATCAGTCACTACATGTGCATGTTTAAGCCAGAGAAGCAAAACTGTCCATCACTATAATATTCCATAAACACACCTAAGTCATCACCATTGATTTGCCACACCTAATTAGTCCTTATTTCCTTTAAATGGGTAAATAATTATATTAGTAAATTACAAAATTACAATTTTATTTGAAAGAATTACGTTGAAAGGTCTTCTATGAACCCTCATTTTTAAATGATTATGCTTATGGCATAAAAGGTGCAATAAAACATTCTCACTGAATAGTGGGCCAAATCTAGATCTGTGTTTTTATATATACATGCTACTATTTGTCTGTTCAAATTTAGCTAACACAGACACACTTCACGTATCCTATAATGACCGACTCAATCGTATTTCCCCAAACAGCCTGATTGTGGATGCCAGTTACATGCAATAACGCCACTGGAGCATAAACATTTTAGCACGCTACGCCGGTCCATTCATCACAGTGACACCCATAGGTAATCTACACCGTGCACCGCACTGGATGTTAACCAGAGGCTCACGACTTCTCTCTCTCTCTCTCTCTGGCTTAAGGCTTTGCCCTTTAATAGCCTTTGCTAAACATTGAGTCATAAAGTCCATTTCTATGACAAAGTCACTATAAAAACTGAATATGTGCATCTGTTAGCTTAAGGAGCTAATACTACCCAATTTGACTCTTAGAAGTGATTTTGTTGGTGTAACCTAATATATATATATATATATATATATATATTAGGGAGAGAGAGAGAGAGAGAGAGAGAGAGAGAGAGAGAGAGAGAGAGAGAGAGAGAGAGAGAGAGAGAGAGAGAGAGAGAGTCGTGAGCCTCTGGTTAACATCCAGTGCAGTTAGGTTACACCAACAAAATCATATATATATATAAGTATTTCTTTGGATACAGTAGGTAATTCTAGTGGTGACAACGACCATGCATGTCACTTCTGCAGGCTGCGTCATCCTCTGTGAGATAAAGTGTCACTCTTTTCTTAGCTTTTGCCATAGGTAATCCAACCATTATGGATTCCCAGAGACTTCTGGGAATCCATACTCTGGTGTCAAGAAACCAAGTCAACCATTTCAGATCCAAAAGCATCCAAAATGTTCTGGTGTTGCTATAGGAGGAGTACAGTGAGAAGTGCTTGGTACCCACAGTGACGTTCAGTGTTAGTAAAGCTTTTATATAAGGATGAATGAGTGCTGAAGGTGTGAGGGAGTTGTGCTTTATCAATGCTGTCATGAATTCACACACTACTGTGTGATGTGATATAATACAAAAACTTGAAACAGAAGATGCTACCCTCCCCTCATTCCCTGCATTATTGGGCATTTTTCAGCATGACAATGAAGATATTCATTCTCCCAAGGTGAAAATCCTTCAGTGGACATGTATTTCACTCAATCTTAACGCTCTTGCGCAGCTGAGGGGGATTCTGTATAGACGAGCTGAGCAAAACTCCCCATTAAAGACCAGAGCATTTAAGGAGGTCGTCCTCCAGGAGTTAAACAGGACAGATGTGAAAATTTGTCACGAACTTGTACACTCAGTGCCAAGAAGGGTCAGAGCAGTATACTTAAAGTTATGGAGGACATACTAAGTACTAGAATGTTATACATTTGCTGAATTAAATCTAGGGTGTACTCATTTCTGCAATCCTTCATTTAAACAAAATTGTCTAATTTACTTATCTTACAGAAAATATTGGCATATATTTTGTTGTTTTTATTAAGTATATGTTAAATACATTTCAATTTTACCATCTTTCCATGAATTATATAAGTGATCAAGAAAATACATCTTTTATATTTATTCAGAGGGGGTTTACTCATATATATATATATATATATATATATGTATGTGTGTATATAATTTTTTTTTTTTTTTTTTTTTTTTAACTTGGAAAAAATACAGTTCATTTAGATGCTACCACAGCATATAAAGCATTGCCTAGTATATTTTTAGGTTAACTAACCAAACATTTTCACAATCTTTGTTAGCCAAGCTAAAGTTGTCCGATATCTGTTTCACAAGCCATCCATCATTTTTTTTTTTTTTTTTAAGAAGAAAGATATCCAACAATCGTAGACATTGTTGGTAAAATAAGCATTTTGAGGATGGCTGTCAAAAATGTGTATGTGTGAAAGAAAGCGCACGTGCACGTGTGTGGCCACTGAAAGCAGACATTCAGAGTTCCTGTCTATGCTTGCTCTCTGAACTTCGCATTTGCATGACGCCCTTGTCAGTCATTCAACTAAACCAAAGACAACAGAGGGAACCACCCATGAAGACTTGTTCTTTCAGTCTACATCTTACTCAATATGCTCCCTCCCTTCTCCACTTCCTTCTTCTGGATCGAGCATGATGCCGTCATTTCATCAGTCACTGACGGTTTTCTCCAGGCGGCGAAAGGTACAGTGTAACACAAGCACAAGGCTCCTCGACTCACACCATCTGACATAGCAGCAACTTTGTTCCACTCTACTATTAAGAAGGGAACAGCACCGAAACATCCCTACAAGCCCTGAAACAGATTGGGCTTTGATAATGTGCAAGATAGTGATCCAAAAACTACACAGTGAGTAAAGGCATCACAAGGTTTGAGGTAAAGGTCCGTGCCTCAGTGTCAAAGTGGCTTATGTAGATGGGGGGATGAGATAGGAAAGAAGTGTGGAAAGCCTTCTTGAAGCATTTCCAAGGTTATATGGTCTACCGAAACATGATCAGCATTAGCCAAACGCCAAATCACACAGTGTTACTGTTGTCCTTGACGGGAAGCTAACAGCATTATTTAGCATACATCATTACATGATCCTTTATTTGATAAATTCAAATGACAATTCTGTATTATTTACTTACCATTATCCCATTCTAAACCTGTATGACTTACTTCCTTCTGTGGAACATGAAACAAGATGTGTTTCAAGTGTTTTCTTTTGTTCACACAATGAAAAATAAGATATTTTGAGGAATTTTCCATTTGTTTTTTTTCTCCATGCAGTGAAACTCTATGGGGTCCAATGTTGTTTTGCACCCTACTGACTTTCACTGCATGGAAAAAAACAGTTCTTTTATGTTCTGCAGAAGAAAAGGAGTCATGCAGGTTTGAAATGACATGTACAAGTCTTGCACGTTCATTAAGACAACTGAATGGAAAACAGAAGTGGAATCCTGCAAGAGCAGCTCAAAGTAGTAATTTTGTGCATGATCTTTGTAGAGAAAGAGGGGTATCATGTGCTGCTGCATTTCCTCGTGGCAAAAACAAATTCTGCCTGCCTTGCTTGGCTTGTGACTTTGTTGTTCCAAGTTTGCTGAAAGTATCTTCCTTCAGATCCCAATCTTTGTCTGTTGATAAATTACTTTATCTGAAATAAATAAATGGAAAAAAAGGGTTGTGCTCAATGTCAATCTCTTTCTCTCACGGTGACTGCGGCCCCTCTCCCTCTCTGTCCCTCAGGTAAAAAGTGAGCCTGTGCAATAACATTATGTTTCCCGATGTGGGCCAGATGAATGCAGGCTTTTGTTTTTGCTTATCCCCTCTTCCAAAGGGCCCGTTTTAAACGTCTGCGTAAAGCACCTCTGACCGAAGCGGAATCTCTTCCTAAAGTAGAAAAAGATGCCGTTTGATTTGATACTTCCTCCCAAGGCAGCACATGCTTCCTGTGTCCTGTCACAACATGGCTGGAACTGAGCCGGTAGTTGGGGTCTCCAAGACGACTGAAGGTTGACGCTTCGGGGTGGTCGGAGTGTGCATGCGTGTCTTTGGATGTGTGCGTGAGGAGTGTAGATTTTGAATGGATCGCAGGAGGAGGTTGGAGTGGAGTCTGTGGGGGGTAACTGGATATATATGTGAGATGCTGTGTGGCTGAAGGCCTGTAGATTTCCTTGACTGCTGCTCTCTCTCAGTGTCCTGTAAATCTATTTCTCTTCCCAAACAAACCAGCTGTCAGATTTCTACTCTTAAATTATATCCTGGCTATAGAAGACCCCTCCTTCTTTCTCTCTCTACATCCTTCTCACTGACACGTTAATTTAGTCATCAATCCACCTCTTGATTTGCATGTCACACTAATCACACACTGAAACAATTTTTATTAAAATAAATAAATAACATAAATAAATACACACTACCAATTACGTTTTTAATAATATTAAATTAATAATTAATTAATTAATCATTTTATTTAGCAATGCATTAAACTGATCAAAAGTGACAGTAAAGACTGCGATGTTACAAAAGTTTTCAGTTTCAAATAAAAGCTGTTCCTTTGAACTTTCTCATCAAAGAATTCAGAAATATTGTTTCATGATTTCCAGAGAAATATTAAGCAGCACAACTGTTTCTTGTTTTCTTTTCAACATGTTTCTTGAGCAGCAAATCAGCATATTAGAATGATTTCTGAAGGATCATGTGACACTGAAGACTGGAGTAATGTTGCTGAAAATCCAGCTTTGCCCTCACAGAATTAAATATTTTGAAAAAAATTACACAAACGTACAACAGAAAACATTCATATTAGAATACATTTTCACAATTTTTAAAATGACTGTTCTTACTGTAATTTTGATCAAATAAATACAGTCGTGGTAAGCATAGAGACTTCTTCATATATGTATACATGCAGTTTTATTAAATTAAATGGAAAACAATGTTTAACTATTGTATTTAATTGTTATAATTAAATGGTTAAACAATATTTAACCATTAAAGTCTGTGTGTGCATGCAAAAATTTAAATATTAACAAATTTTATTAACAATTACCGGTCTTTTACATAAGAAAATTATACCTTTATAATATAATTTATATTATGGGGGGGACACTCATATAAGTTAATGCACACAGAAACAGTTGTGATTTAGTCCACTCTCTGCAGCCTCTGCAGCTTTTTGGCTGGAGGGCTCTATTGGTGGGTGGTGAGCATTAATTACACCGGCTGCCCAGTGTAATGCACTGCTCTTTAACCCACAGCTCTCTTTGAAACCTCTACACTCACATTTTCATTCCATTTTTATTCCTCCCCTATGTCTCCCTACCCATGAAATATCCAGAGAAAGACAACTGGAATCTATAACATTTATTACATTATTTGTTCTAATGGCAAATATTTATTTGGTCAAATTTTCATTCATGAATCACTTGTTTGAAGTCTGCATGTTTCTGAAATAAAGGCATCATATAGGGCTTTATATACCATCTGTTTAAATGAAAACATATGCTCTAAACTACAAAACACCCTGCAAACAATTTGAAGCCACAGCCAGTTCTCTTGGAAAATATTTTATAATAAAAAAGTGGTAACATCTATATCAACCTTTCCCCCTTTAAAATAATAATAATAATAATAACTTTACAAGATAAAACTTACTAATTTGGGCTACACTGTAAAAGTTTAGGGTCAGACCAGGAAGAAAAAATAACAGTTGTTCACTTTGACTTTTTACAGTCTGTGAAGAGAGTCCATTACTAAAAAGACTGCACATAAAAACACAACGTCTGTGCACACTTTAACTACCTGGATTAATTTACACACACCCCAATAAAATAAGTGTTTATTGGTTATATATTAGGTTGAAAGTCAGATTTCAAAGTTCGATTTCATTTAACTTTAATAATGCAAGCTATATGTCACAGGACAGTATAATATGGTGTGTAATTATGAAAAATGAGAGCAAAATATCAGTGTGCCAACTGAAAAATTTCTAAAAATATATACATATATATTTTTTTAATAGTTAAATGACCATCCTTTTTCGTTTGTGTTTGTTTCTTGACTACCGAATAAAATAATTTGTCTTTCCCTGAGCATGTTGTTCCTTTTGCGACAGTTGTTTGCATGCAGATTATATCCACTATCCTGTTTTTGTTTTTGATAATTCATCTATAATTCTTTATTAGGAGGTTCGGACCTCTGTTATTTGCCAGTGCAAATGCCTCTATTCATCTTCGCATTGAAATAATATTTGCACAGCGTTTCTGACAGGTTCCACAAAACATATGCTTGTCCCTTACTAATAGTTCAGTACACCAGAGCCTAAGACAACATTCTCAGCTTTGTTTGACCAGTGTTTGTTGTTTTATCCAAGAAATCATCTAGGCTGAGAAAGCGCAAGAAAATCCTTCACTAAGCATGACATAGAGCTGTACACGCAGACACATACACACAGTACATACTCATTTATGCACAAACACACACTCACACATAAACTCGGCAGTTGTGCCAAAGGAAACATAGTGAACATGCAGTTTTTGTAGCCATTAAATTGCAGTTTGGGGGAATTCCACTTACATTTCTCTGTTATTGATGTATGAATGATCTATTTATGCTGGGTAAATTATCTTAAAATGTGCACACAAGCAGGCAACATGAGCACAAAACAGAACATCAGGTCTAAGGTTTATCAGTGTCTGGTTTTTTGTGCAGTCTGTTTTTGGGAATGAGTACAAAATAAATATAATCATGTAAGGTTTATTAACACTTTACACCTACATTTGCATACTGAGGTACTCTAGACAGGGATAGTTCACCCAAAAATGAAAATACGTCATTATTTACACACCCTCATGTTGTTCCAAAACATATGATTTCTATCTACTGTGAAACACAAAAGAAGATATTTCAAAGAATGTCTCAGTGTACAATGAATGTTAATGTCTAAACTTAAAATTTTTGAATGAACTCTCACATTAACCTCTGTCTGTGTCTGATAAAAAAAAGTAAACATAATTTGTTATTAAAATGTATGTTTACAAAGTGTAAAGTTGCATGATTGTTTAAGAGACTTTCATTGCAGTCATTTGACTTACTGTAAGAGGATGAGCTCTAAAACTATGAGAGAAAAAAAACCCTATAACATGCAATCATGCAATTATGAGAGATGGTCAATGAAAAATCATAAGACCACATCTGATTCATACGCCACAATATGTGATTTTCCTGATCCACAATGTGTGACTCACACTTCCACAATATGGTGATATCATTTGATTATCTTTCCATATGGCATCCTATCAAGTTTTCGTGTCAGTTATTTCAATAAAACCTGTTGTTTTTCTTTTTCCCTTACTGAAAGTTTTATTAGCTGAACGTCAAATAGTTTTCTATAGTGTCTTTACCGATTTTATGATATACTGCCAATATGACTTAACAGACTATCGGTGTCTGGCAGAAGAACACACACACACACACACACACATTCCTGACCCAAATCAATGTGAGACATTCATACTTTGTTTTTCCAAGGCATTCTCTACTGGGACGAATTACAACCCACCACAGCTTTATGGACTTGCAGAAAGAAGGACGAGCGAGAGAGGGAGTGTGTTAGAGAGAGAGACTGTGTCTGACTGATTTCCACAGTGGCAGATTACATGCACATTCTCCACAGTCATGAGCAGATCATTCGCTTTCTGTGACCCTCAAAGTCTTCCATCTTCTCCTCTGAAAGAAAAAGTACCGTGCCGGGTCGTGACCCGTTTACACTCTCCCTCGCACGCGGTCATAAAACTTTAGAGTGGATGAAGTGAAACCGAGTTCAGAGAGACAAATTCTGCACAACCCCAGTTTGTCCGAAAAGATTCAAAGCAAACGGCCACATGTATAATAAAGATCACACTGTGAAATAGAGGTTTCTGCCTAAACAGAGAGTGAGATTCTTGTTGCTGTTGCGCACACACACAACGTGTTAGTTTTGCCAAAGGTTCTGCTGTGTGTCCCGTGACATTTAACCTGTTGAGCCTAAAGGGTGTATGACTTCCGTAAATGTGCTCCAACTTCCACAAACATCTGGATGAGTTACACCTCTGATATCCCCCAAGGTCTTACACACAGACAAATGTAGGAAGAAAAACGCCTTGCAGCTTTCACCTCACCCACAAATTTTCTAGCGAGACCCGGAAACAAGCAGGGACGGTTTGTGCAGCTTTTTAAATAAAATGCTGCAGGAGAAAGAGGTAAACACTCTCTGCTAATAACTCTCTGCTCCACACAGATGTCGGTTTGAAGGTTTGCCTACAGTGAGTAACTTGCAATGCTTGGACAATTTTCCCCCAAGATTGGAAACAAAATACTGGGGTTGGATGATTCAACAACTCAAAGCTCAGTCAACAGCAGACACTGTCCTGAAGTCAAACAGGAAATTGGATTTCTAATATGACAAGAGCTTCATATGTTGAATTTACATTCCTCACTGACATCTTGCAGACATGAATCAATTAAGTCACAGTTTTCTATTACTGTACTGGAGGGTTTTAATTAATGATGGAGTATTGCATGTGTGTATGTATTTGTATCCTTTTCCACATCTGTTTAACCTAGTGGGAGGACAAGCCGCTCAATGTCTGACTACCCTCCTTCTTACTAAAACTTGTATGTATATGTGTGCATTTGTTACCTCTGAAGGCTGCCACCACACATTAACGAACACACACACACACACACACACACACACACACACACACACACACACATTGGGTTTTTGTGTTTTATAGGGACAATCTATAGACAATCATTTTTATACTGTACAAACTGTGTATTCTATCCCTAACCTGCACAGAAAACTTTCTGCATTTAAAAAAAAAAATAAAAAATCCTCATGGGGACCAATAAATGTTGTCACAAGGTAAAAAGAAAAAAAATCAGGTTTTTCTATCCTTGTGGACATACACACATATTTGACAAATATAAATTTTACAGATATAGATATGCACTTGGACATCATTAAAATGAGTAAATATATTTGCATTGTGTAACAAAATATCAAATATGCATTTATTTATTTTTTTAAATAGGACAGTACAAGCACACTTCTCTACAATAACATTTCACTAAATTAAAGTTGCTAGGTTTCAACACATGAAGCAATGGACGCTTTTTAAAATTAAGACAACATTTCCTGGACACTTTTTGGTTGTCAAACATAGTGGAACATGTTTATTGTCAATATGGTAAACAACAACGGCAGTCATTCTCATTGGAAAGCTGTGTGAACTTTCATACATCCATGAATTTAGTTCTGAGAAAATTCAGACATTTCAAGTGTCAAATAGTGTGCAAACACTTTTTAGGCCCACCGTATATATTTGTCAAAGCAGAAAAACACTGGAATATTTTTTATAATGCTTACTTTACAAGAATGTATATTTACCCAAACTCAAACTGTTAGTAGTGTTGAAAAGCAGGAGTGAGTTTGCTGTTAGAATTTCTGCCAGACAGCAAATGAGATCACATCCAGAATCAGCATTTCTTGGGGTCAAGCCCAGATAAGCATTGTGATCGAATGCAGTACACACACACACACACACACACAAAGGAAAGTGCAGGTTGAGGTGCAAGAGCACACATTAATACACACATACACTTCAGAGCTTGCGTGACTATAACTGTTATCCAGGGACACACTGGAAAGACTGCTGTCCTGCGCAACCCTGCCATTCACAAGCGTCAGATATTATTAGGATGCACTCACCAAATCAGTCAAGGTCAAACAGACAAGTGGAAAAGGATACTTGTAAACAGACAAAACGACAGGCTACAGGACACTTTCCAAATCTCCTAATTTACCTCAAAAGAAAAGCACATACTCATACAGGCACACAATGCTCATGTCAGGGTTTACTGGAGCGTAGGATTTCCTTGACAAGAAAATTCCAGTGGCAGTATCTCTCACTTTGCTTTCTCTCTTTTATTGATGGAATATGAAAGCAAATTTACTAGCAATCATTCAAACGAATATGGAGAAATTTGTTGGTTGATTATTAATTAATTAATGCATCTAGCGACTTTGATAATGACTGAGAGAAATAAATAAATAAATGCATAACCCCCCAAAAAACAAGGTTTTGAATCAGGAATTTGGAGTGTGGGTTAGTATATTATTGTAAGTGATGATCTGCAATCATCTTGTCATCTTCCATTTATGAGAGTTTGTGTGTGTGTGTGTGTGTGTGTGTGTGTGTGTGTGTGTCTACAAATGCATTAGAGCAAAAAGGAACTGACTGAAACCATTTGTGGAACATTCGAAATGTCAAAAAATGTTAACAAGCTGATTTGAAAAAGAAGTGCAGGCATTGTTTGGAACTATTTAATAAAATAAAGCAAAACAAAACCATCATTTGTAAACACCCAAAACTGATGGCCACCAGGCTTCAGTCACAAGAGACAGACTACAGAAGGCCTGATGACAGGCTCTGTCTCTGTAATGACAGATTCACATGGGAGGGTGAATACTCATTATATCAAAAAAGATTGTGTTGGGTGTTCTTTAATCTGATAATTGGCCAAATATAAAAAGAGCCAGAGAGAGAGAGAGAATGCGTGAATGAGAGAGAGAAGTGAGAGAAGCAGAAAAAAAGACAAAAAAAAAGGAGAAAAAAAGACCTCGATAGGCTGAGTAGATAGAGATGAAAATGAATAGGACACCATAGAGAGATCAGAGAGTGGGAAACAGAGAGTGAGCTGCTGAAGTGACGGACTGAAAGAAAAGCCCTTGTGGGGATTGTGTGCTCCCCTTCTTTGAAAGTTTGCGTGAGGCAGTCCAGGGCCATTTTTCCACTTGACCGCTTTCGGCCTGAACTGTAAAACCGAGACGACATTCCCTCATTAGTCCCGCCGCCCTGCCAACCACATGGCCATTTAGTGTACCCAGAATCCCATTGTTTGAATTGTAGAGGTTATGTCAAAGGTCGCCCAAAATATTGATGAACTTTTCCATGGAGCACTAAGGCTGTGAGCGGCAGGGGTACAGGGTGGGGGCAACAACACAGCTGTATATGGGCAAACACTGGAGACCTTCTGTGCACACATTATTATACACTCAGCTACAAATAACACATGTAAAAATCAAACCTTCAATCAAAGGCTCATTTCACTTTTCAACACTCATAATAATACTCTCTCTGCTTTCAAACACACACACACACACACACACACTCGGGTCTGTTCATTTAAAGTTTAGGCCCAGCCTTGCGCATGGTGATTGACTTGGACAGAGATTGTGCTTAAAAAGCAGACTCTCTTGCAAAAGATCTGCTCATGTGTGCACATCGAAGCTGGCGTGAGTCACACAACATTACCAATACACATCTGACCACCAGCCTCTTGGAGGACTCACGGCTCAGCAAAGAAAGGTGAGCGGATGTTCTAATGCGAAAACACAAGAAAACCTAATGCTGCGTTCATTAACTAAACGGCTGGGCATAAAAAAACGGAACCCCCCCCCTGGCAGAGTTAGCAGCTAACCTCAGGCAAACTGTTTCAATTGCACGATGGCAGAGTGGCCCAGCCCGGCACACAGTTATCCTAAATCTTAACAGCTGTTTTTTTATTTATTTATTTATTTATTTTTTGAGTCACAATTAAGCCCCAAGATCTATTCTTGGACTAAGAATCTGTTTCAAATGGATATTCATCATATGTTCACAATCTTAAAGCTAAATCTCGACAAGATAAACACAAAGGTCACCGAAGAAGACCATGATAACCTTGCTTGGAGTACTTTTTCACATTTTAAGCATGTTTGCTTTGTTAATGGTAGCAACTTACAGCTTTTTACTACTTTTCCAGATTTTACTTTTGCAATATCCATTTTTGGATTTCATTGCATTTAATCTACAATGTAGTTAAGGAAAACATGCAGAAGATGGCATCAGATTATAGAGAAATCAAACAACCATCCTGTCATAAAATACTGCATTTAAATAGTCTGAGAGATTTTATGATTTTAAAAGGAGTATAATACAGATATTTAAAACTATTTTTTAAAAATGAGTGAGTGAAGGAGGTCATTTTAGTGACCTATTATAAACACTTATGCCCACTTTTCATTGCTTTCCATACACTATTAAAATAAAAGTTCTTTGCTGGACCCTCTCCTCATGTCAATAATTATCTTGATTGTATAGTGTTTTTGGGTGGTTTATATGGTTTTTGGGGATTTAAAAAAAAGTTACTGATATTACATTATAGGTTCTTCAGATCAGTATTGGTTTCTGGGTTCTTTAAAGCACCAGTACATGGGGGAAATAAATCAACAATAAAAGTTCTTTGCAGAACCCACAAAAATTCTCTAATGACATCAGAGTGAAAATCCTATCGGTTCTAAATAGAACCTTTATTTTTAAGAATGTAAAACAGGTTATGATAACAAAGGGATGTATGTTCTGTGTGTGGGTAAGGAGTGGATAATTCTAACATATGCTGTGAAGATCTCACAAGCCTTTCATCAGTTTTTACTGATGGCAAAAAGTGAAAACTATATTCTCAGTATTCATGCACATGCTGCAGCCACTGGCCCGGAATAACTGCATTTCTCAAATGTTTTTCTTTCTTGCACTAAACAGATGCACCACAGTTTCCTTACTGCCACTCTTTAAATTATTGTAATGAAGGGTGAGAGAGATTTGAGGATATTACTAGCTGCATTACCATTCTGACGTCCCATCTGGTTAATCCTGCACTTTCTCACGGATTCGCTTACAGCCAAGCAGCCAAGATGGGGCTACATAAGTAGATAGATAAATGCACATAAACAAATTTAAATAACAATTAAAGTCAAAATAAATAAACCGTGGCATGGCGTTAAATTGCCAGGAATGTCTCCAGATGTTCCAATATGTGTTTCAAATTGTGCACAAATCCACAAGTTCAAAGTCCAGAGTAAAGAGCTGGAGATAAGGTCAGGGAACTGCCAGTTACCATTTATGTTTGGCATCTGCCTGAAATAAAAACTATTTTCACATTTCATTATTACTAACAAATCAGGTGTCTTTGCTAAGCGTTGATTGGACTATGTGATGTATAAATGCATACCTCAACAGCTCCCATTCAGTTTGGTGAACCTGTTCAAAGCAAATGCAGTGAAAACATTCAAACCCTCTCTGTGCTCGTTTTTAGGGGAAACTACAACTTCTGGGAGACGCTTACACTCACGTGCATCAAAACAAAAAAAAAAAAAAAAAAAAGGCTTTTGCCCCGGGAACTTTTCTGTGACATTTTGCAGCGTGGAGAGCTATTTCCTCCACCATGCAAAGCAAAATGCCCCTAATTGGTCTGGAAGTCTGCAGCAGTTTGGGAAAATGTTTGTGATATACCATGCGCACTTCTTCTATTGATGCTGCCGCCCTGGCTAGCCGAGTGTTTACAGTCCGGCACGAAAATTAGTTTATTTGGCCAGGATTTGCAACGTGACACCAAAGTATTCCCTTGAACTATTGCGCTCCATTGAAAAAGCTTTGTGCACTATAATGGCTATTCATTATAGGTGTCAAGATAAGTTTACGATGTCATTAAAACAGATTGTACACAGAAGCAAACATTTCTCCAACGGGGACTTATCTGTTGGCAAAGCGTAAAGATACACCATTACTGAACTTCATCTGAGATCGGGACTGCCATCTGTGTTAGCTAAAGCAGCACAGGGACTTATTTTGACGATTACAATCTAGAGAATTTTCCCTTTTGTATACGAAAGGCTTATTACTCTTAGAGCTCACCCGATGGTCTCCCTGAGGACCGGTCTGGTATTTCCTCTCAGTTTATCATGCCTCG
Source organism: Spinibarbus caldwelli (assembly GCA_039654775.1). Lineage (NCBI taxonomy): Eukaryota > Metazoa > Chordata > Actinopteri > Cypriniformes > Cyprinidae > Spinibarbus > Spinibarbus caldwelli. The sequence goes on along the minus strand of CM077222.1, from coordinate 31,868,401 downwards.
CTGTGGGTTTGTCAAGGTCGCGTGCAATATATCCAATACAGAAGCGGGAACTCCGTTTAAAGACGCGCGCAGATGTTACACTTTCAGTGCGCTCAGTTTCAGCTTCAAGGAATTTTATGGACGTGATTGTTTTGCGTACAATATTGCTGAAGCATCAGTACAAAATATAGTGACGTACAAAAGAGAGAAAAAATAAACCAACGATGATATAACAAAAAGTTGTGAAATAGACAGATTACTGTATAAAGACCGCCGAAACTGGAGGACGTGTGAAAGAGTGCGCATGGGGTCACTGGAACGAAGCATCCGCTGGGAAGAGAAGCTGGAGGGGCAAAGGAAGCAAGGGAAGCTTGTTCACGCAAGGAGACGGGTTGGGAGGCGAGCATGTGGCGCTCAGATGTTTGTGACAGGTAGCCTGGGGAGATAGAGAGAAAGAGAGAGGGAGCACATCACGGTAAACCATGGTAAAAGTTCCTGTAATTCACCCAGAGGAATACTCATGTGTCAAGATGGGCCTGCCGCCTAGCTACTCCCCCGAAGAAATGAGTAAATACACAATTAACATTTCTCAGTCTGCATTAGGGCCGCTGAATGGCGGTAAATCAATTACTCGGTCTTCACATCTGGTCGCGATTAAGAGGATGGGGGTGCGCTGTATTTTTGGTTCTTTTGAGCAGATGGAGATATGCATGTATGCCGTAAACTATGATTTGGAGTATATGGTGTGTAATTATTAACAAAGATATCTTAATTCGCAACACAGTGCAAAAAAAAATCAGTTAGGCTAATGCTGGTCCGAAGATAGGCATATAGTTTTTTCATATTGTTTCTACAGTGTAATACAGTTTCCACTGAGTTCTTTATCATATTTTGGAATTTATTCTTAAAGCGAGTTATTTGACTGGGAAGTAGCTGTACAGCTAAAATAAAATTGGACTGTAGTTGACACTACAAATGACTATAATTGTCATACCAGGCAAAAATATCGGTCCAGGCTTACAAGTATAGAGACGAGCTTTTTAACTGGGAAGTTGTGGATTTGCAGAGCAGATTTTGCCTGCAGGCATCACAAGGAAATTCTTCCTGTTTTCTCCCACCTCTCTACGTTCAAGCGTGAATGAGTGTCTGTTGTGTTTGCCATTTCAGGATACTGCCGCTCAGGCAGCAGAGTCAGCATTACGAGCTCGTTATTTTCACAGCATAGACACTTACGGTAGGCTACTATCAGACCGACAACACACACATCTGTACTGAACTTCACATCTTCACAAATGATCATCTCCAGGAAGACCGAGGGAGATTCTAGTATATGTTGAATATGTTAAATATTTATTTAGATCTAATATTGATTAGGTGACCAAATTAATTAAAAAAAAATGTTTTAATTGTTTTAATAACCTGCACTATAGGTAACATTTTATAATAATCTGAATAACATGAGCAATCATTAGGCTATATATTGTATGAGATTCCGATACATTCTAATAAGTTAGAAGTGCCGTTGATTGTCATATTTTGTTTTATATTTGAATATTCGTTTAATTTCATTGGTCTGAGCACCGAAATATATAATGCCTTTTGTAACACGTCAGAAAAAGCGAGTAGCCTTGTGACAAGACTTAGGATTATGGAGTCGGTACCACTAACCTAACCAGACGCTTGTGAAAAGAAATTCAGGAGCGATCTTTAACTCCACAACGCTCAGGCAACCATAGACTCGACCCTGTCACTGAGCTACCTACCTACCTATATATATATACATACATACATACATACATACATACATACATACACACACACACACACAACTCTGTGCACGTGTTAACTGGGCGTTTCGAATCTCTCACAGACCCGGCTTTGATTATAACACTTTGAGTCTGTGACTGTGAGGGTGAGATCATATAGGCTAATCGATATCATAATAACCTTTTTCTCCAAGTTGAAACATGAGAAGAATGTCCGTGTCACAAACTTCTTTCCAATCATTCGAACTCTGAGCATCAAAAAGAGACATGATTTAACATCTGGTTTCGAGCTCACACTATCCCGAGACATGCTCCAAAACATGACAGCAAATTCGAGCAGACTGCAGAGAGAAATTATGTATGTAATAGGAAAAGAGGAATTTCACTGATCATTTATAATTAGAGACACAGCACTTCTGTCACCTGCATATTTTCTTTTCGCACTTTAGAGTTAAAGTGGAGTTTTAGCTGATTTTTCCAAATACACGGATGCATTGTCTCATCATTCTTCATCACTGTATAATAATTTATTTTATATTAAATTATATCAAATAATGTATTTATATTTGAGGGACCATGTCAAATGTGTGCTAATTTTAGACTGTCGATAAATTAATTAGTTTTGTTTACTTTTTAAATTATTTTTTAAAATAGCCTCGTCCATATAGTGATCAAATCTCTTAAACTTTTAGCGTTTTCAGTGGAATAGCCTTGATTATGATTAAACGGTTTGCGTTCACATTTTATACTACGTAACATTTCCCAAAAGACCGAAACAATTGTCTTAAATATATTTCAATTAAAATTATTAAAAAAAATTTTTTTTAATTCAAATATAGGTCAGTTAATTGAACCAAAAAAATTAACGGCAATATTGCTCAAAATACGCCTCACGAGCTCCTTATATGAAGTGGTTTAAACGGCTTTAAGAAATACATTAAAATAAGGCAAAATGTTTCAGCAAGCAATTCACAACAGGTTTAGCCTCCAAATAGTTTTATAAGACCCTAATCGCCCACAACAGCTAAAAAAAGCAAAGAAACTCTATATTGTCAATGAGCTGCTGAAATGACTGAATGAATTGCAGAACATCGCTGATTTTAGTGGCAAAGAAATTCGCACATAGCCTATAAATAATATATAGCACGTTGTCCTAAAACCAGCAATGCATGTCTTGATTTAAATTACAGCAAGTAATAAAAAAAATAAAGACAGATTATGAAAAACAATGTTTTACAACCTATAGCTACCACTGATATAAACAAATCCTTTTAATTTTCTAGCAGGGTTTCCATCTCTGTGAATCTCCTCAATAAACTGAAGTCACTAAGAGATCATTTTCATCTCTATTTATTTATTTATTTTATTTTTTTTAAAAAGGCGCCACATGGGCGCTGTTAAATAATATAATTCAGATGTTTAATACTATGCAAATTTGTGTTGTTGAAGAGCACATGATAACATTACTTATATAGCATTTACAAATGTTCAAATCTTTAATAAAATTCAAATTCATTCCACAATGGATTTCACTTCTTTCTTTTTTTTTTTTACACAAAAAAATAAAGGATGTTGTGTAAAATCATTAGGTCAGTCATAGCTTTCAATGAAAGCTGAACAGAATGAATGCAAACATGCCATTCAAAACTTAAGTATTTCCTATGAGATTTCCTCCGAGTGTGTCTGTGTGTGGGCGTGTGTATCAAAATATGTGTAGCCTATACAAATTTAAATGAAACGGGAAGGTCAGTGTGTGATCGCCCTACATTATTAAGGGAATCCACCTGTCGCTAAACTCTAAAAGGTTGGATGAAAAAAAAAATGTGGCTCACCGGAGCTCGTGAGTCATACTGCACAGTCTAAATATACCGAAAAATTGGCAAACATCCCCAACAACTTGAAAGGCGCGAGTGATTTAGCTATGCCAGCCACTTACGCCTCAGAGACCCACCAGAACGCCATTAAAGCTGCGGATGCCTATAACATCGGAACCAGGCCCAAAACCTTACATCACTTCCAGCGCCTCTCATTAACAACAGGCTAAAGCTTAAATAACTCCCGTTTTCAATTCCATAAAGGTTTTTTTTTTCTGTTATAATTACCTCCCTCTATCATCTAAGTCAAATTGCAAGCCTGAAAAGTTTGATTAACCTTTCCTTTTCATTTTTCACTTTTTGCTCAGCAGATGTTTCGGTGCATATGTGATCTGCACATGGCAAATAAGTTCCTGAAACCAATTATATCCGACGACATAAATAACTCCCATAAAATCTCAGGTCGTCTAATTGTAGTTGTAAACTGTAACTAGATAATGTTAATAGCAGATGCCAACATACCATATATTAACTATATTTCACAGCGCTTATTCATTGAAACTTCTGGCGTGGAAACCGAACAATGATCCAAATGATAGGCCACGAATACATTGGCTGCGCGACCGCCGTGCAACCGAAATCTTTAGTGGGGAAATGAAACGGGGAAAGTTCCTTTTAAACTGCGTGTGGTCTAAAGCTTTATTCTGACTGTAACTGTACTGATTCAAATTTGAGCAGAGTTCTAAAAAGAGGAACAGAAATGGCAATGGCAGGTCTGTGACATACACTGTATAGCAGGCAATTGGCAGGCAACTGTTAATGTATTCAGGTTGATACAGTCATATTAAATAATATTTTACAGATGTTACAGATTTTATGTTATGAAAAATGATATGTTTTTTTTGTGCAGGCTTGCATATACACACATATATATATATATATATATATATATATATATATATATATATATATATATATATATATATATATATAGCTTTATTTATTTATTAACAAGTACGGAAAAATTTCACCTGCAGAGCAGTAAATTTATGCAGACCAAAGTTTGTATGAATAGTGAGGCATGCGACTTGATTGATTTTTTTATGCTTTCCCAATAAACTAAGTGAATCTTTGTTTCTCTGATTTTTAGGATCATTTAGATTGTATTACAGCCTACAGTCAGTCCACTTAAAATACCATATAAGTCTTTCTTACGGGGGCATGTTTTCTGAGCAAACAAGGTCTCTGTATTATTTATGTACTATTGAGGATTAAGTCAAAGGATAAAGCGCAGGAGTTTGACCCGAAAGGCCAGTCAACCCTGCCAGCGGAAAAATTCTTCAAACGTCCACCAAAAGCAGGTCCCCTCTTAACGATATTTCTCACAATGGAGTTATGATAATATTTTTCTTCCAGATTTCCAGGCGCTTTCGCTGCACACAGATCGAAACTATTTGCGTGGCGAAATCCCGGAGTGGTGCTTTGAATGATGGGTGTTTTTTGAACGAGAATGCCGTGGAGAAAGTCGCCAATGTTGCCCTAGTCCTTCAAATCCCAATTAAATTCACTTACATTTGATCTCTTCCAAAATAATGTCTTTATTAACCCACAACTGTATTTATTAGCTATTGTAGCCTACAATAATACATTACATGGTGGCGCGATCTGCACAAGAAACGCAAACGTATAATCTGTTAAAATACATAGCCATAAGTTAATTGTTTTAAAATCAAAGAGCTTTTATTTTAGACTTTTTTCTTCCATTCAGCACATATTTATAAACAGTATTTTATTTAGGCTACTTGTTATTCCAGTTAAAACGACCGAGTCCAAATATATAGGCTAAAGTATTCATCATTGTAGAATTATTATTTGTTGGTTAATTCCAACTTGCACGCCCCACACATAGGCTATATGTAGCCTACATATGTAGCCCCTCAAGAGGCTAACAGGAGCAAAGGAAATGCAGCCACTTGAACTTCTAGTCAGCGAATAAGCTTTCGGAAAGGTGATGTCAGACTTTCTCCACATGCGTAATTAACCTCTCGCGCTCTCAAAAGGCGGGCTCCGTACTTTGATTAGCTAACCGTCATCAGATCACCTCCACCTCCTTCGCTTTCTCCTTGTCGAATAAGCACTTATGCCCACATACTTATTCTTTCAGACCAACCCATCGCCAATTAACACCTAGGCCACCGTTAATGAGACAGAGGAACCTTCCACTCCAAAACTTTTCATGCGTCCGGACATTCAAGAGGCCGCCCTCAAACCAGCGTTCTTTGCGGTATGGGTTCTATTGACGCAACTTCAACCAAAACACTTCAATCAAGACCCTAAGTGGATGCTTGAGAGGTAAAAGGAGAGGAGAGTTGAGGCTTCATTTTAACGCTCTATCTACAGACCACATACATAGAGTAGCTTCACAGAGTCTTGTTTTTCTGATCAAGTTTGCAAATCATGCTCCTAAATCATCTTTAAAAAGTTGTGCTTTATGATAGAGAATACAATATAAGCACATAAATCATTCGTTATTGGAACCTACAGTGCATTTTAATGGGAGCTGCCAGGCCTAAAGGTGCCAAGCCAGTTCATAACCCCAGATTTTAAATGAGGTTGTAACCTGCAATGAGGAAGCTGTGCCAGCCACAAGTGTATCTTAGCCAGTATAGAGAGAGAGAGAGACATTGACTATAGTGTGAAAGGTTCATGAGCTATATGTAAACGGTCATGGCTGCATATGTTTTACATTACAGTCTTGATTTCCCTGCAGACTAATAGACCACACCTGTGCTTTAAATAACTGCATACGTTTTTACATTTCTTGGATTCTCAACAATAGGACCTAGATTTTTGCACTATTACTGTAACAACAGTATACACTATTCTTCTGAACAAATTTTGATCACAAAATACTGAGGATACAAAAAAAAAAAAAAAGATCTTGAATGGATTTACCAGTTTCAGCTTCTCACTGAACATTTCTAAGCATACCAAAATCCCAGTTTTGATTTTACCTGTATTAACTGAATTTAACCTGTAGGGTAAAAACGTTTTGAGAACACGGTGTGCTCAGTTATCACAAAATCAAGCAGATATGATAACCATACACAGGCTAAGATTGTTGGTACCAAAATAGAAAAACAGAGGGAGAGCAGTAAAAATATGTTTCTTGTTTTCAGTGATGATTTCTAAAGTGATACAATTTTGTAAAAATCTCTGCTGTTGCAGTAAATCAGTTTCATTGGCTATGTTGTGTGTTACTGGAAAACCACAGTGATTAAAATTATTATACAGAAACTGGAAAGAATCCTGGATACAGTGGTCTAAAGTGTATTTGTGTGTGTGTGTGTTTACATCACAGCAAACACATACAGCACAAAAGCAGATAAACAACAACATCAGGCTGTTCGCTTCTCACGCGAGACCTCAAGTAATTCAGGATTTCTGGCAGTCTGTGAATAATCTGCCCAGTAATGGAGGGAAGATACTGATGATGTGCTTAAGAGCTTGAGTTTCAGCACAAAACTGGAGGCGTGCAAACATTTCACAAAGCACAAGAAAATTAATCATTCAACCACATATACAAACAGTTACAGAGGTATCCCAACACACAGGACAAAACAGGATACTAACACTCAATTACTTCGAATGTTTCTTTACTTGTCTCCCTGCTTCTGCCTCAAACACACATTTAAACACTTGGAAAGAGATGAAACCCCATACATCAGTGTTCATGAGGATGTGACTCAACGAGAAGACTCACACAAAGACTCATACTCAAGAGCGCATCAAATCAGAAGGGAGGGTTGCTCACGCTAACAGAACTGTTGGGCTAACCTTATTTTCAGGGAAATTACAATGAAAGAATATATATATATATATATATATATATATTAAACATACAGTAAAATTTTTAACCAAACCAAGTAAAATGCAGTAAAATCAAAACATCTGGGAAATCCAATCTGAGGGAAACCTCACATTTGGAATTTCCTAAGTAACTTTCACTATAGCCAAACATTTTGACATATTTTACTGAATATATGTTTATCATGATCATAAAAATCCCTGTCTAAATGCTCAAGCCTGAACATTATTTTCTATAAATATACAATTGTGCTTATATCAGTTTCTTCAAAAAAGCAACAATTTGAACTGGAAAGTGCAAATCAGTGGTTTGTTGCCGACAGTCGTCTCTGGTTTAACCACAGAGCAACATATCTACTTATTTTAAACTACCTCTTTGGTTTCAGAGGGTCAATAGTTGCTTGGGTAGCTTTGAGTACGTATAGTGGAAGAAAATGTGGCAATAAACAGAATGACACGTTCATAACACTACAAAACACACACACACACACACACACAGCAAACATGTTGATTCTCTGTGTTTTGGAACCTCAGAGTCTGGAGTTTGAAATACCATACACCTACATTTCATTATGTTCCAACAATTTTTTTCCCTGATTTTTTCATACCTTTAACATTTTTCTACAAATTTCCTTTTCATGGTAGTTTTTATTTTCATAAGCTGACCTTTCACTTTTTTCCTCTGAATGAATTTTTTTCCTAGTACTTTTTATGGTTTAAGGCATCTGCAGGCAATGTAAGGCTGCTGTAAGGAGCTCTGTGCCTGCTTCAAGTTAAAGATGCAATGTCACATAAAATATGCAGATCTGACCCATCCCCTATTCAAAGGTGTTTCTGATGCTGCTTTGCTTCTGTGTAAATGAATTGCAGCATCAGAGCAGCATTAAACCTGTCATGTAAACTGTCATGACAAAAAATAAAAATAAATAAATAATAATAATAATAATAAAATAAAATTATGCTCATCCATTTTTCATTTCAAGTTTCTATATTTTTTAATTTAATAAATCAATAATACAATGTCCGCAACTGTAATATCTGGGTACATGCAGCATTAAACAGTCATGTGTGTAAATGCACATATTGTGCTATATATACAATTTAGGACATGCAGACACAAAATAAGATTTCCCTCCAAAAATTTTACATCCTGCATATATATCTTTTAGAGATCATGTTTTATGCTCTACAAAAGTTTGCATCCCCCTCAGACCATGTGATTATATTTAATATATAATTTAGAAAAATGGTTTGCCACACGCATTCAAAACACTCTCAGAATGCTTTCAAAACATTTCCTCACTATGTGGTTTCTCTCTCTCTCTGTGTGTGTTTAACATGTTTTTATCTGTTTAAGAACATTTTTTGAGCAAACTTGATAAATGTCTTGTTGTCTTGTTTCTTAAACATGCATTATTGTTCCTAGTTACACCATGAAGGAGAAAACTGCTCTTGGAAATTGGTTTATGTTACGGTCGAAGAACTAACACCATTCTCTGGTGTGGGGTTCCCCCAGCCACCCACGCGCACACACACACACACACACACACACACTCTTAAGAGATCTGGGATGGGATCATAAGTGCTGAACACTTTGCAGACCTCTCCAATTTTCTCGGTGATTTGCTAACTTGAGAAAGCCTAAGCTGGGTGAATGATGGTGGCCAGCTTCACGCTGCAGCGATAATCATGTTTTTGCAGAGGGGTGAATGTGTAGCAAATTTGGGGGTGAAAAGGTGGTTCAAGAGAAAAAGTGATTCAACACCATCACAAACCCTGCATACTCAGACTAATGTAAATCACAGATGTACCTAGCCTTTGAAAATGAAACTACATTGGGTTCAGGGAGAGTTCTGAGGAGCATTCCCTCTCATGAATATGTGAACGCTTAGTCAAACTTGCACAAGAAGTCTCATCTCATCTCTCTTCCAGTTTAAAAGGAATGAAATATCAGCTCTTCCAGTGCTTTTTTATGAATCTTAAAGGCCATGTTTAGTAACAGAACATGGGAGCAAATGAATGGAAAACCCATGACAAAATGTGTTCAATCTAAATAATGAGAAGTTGTAATATGTATGAAATAGCAAATTTATCTTAACTTATAAGTTAAATCCTAGTTAAATCAAGTTAAAACCTAACCATAAAGCCCTACCCCTAAATTTGACCATGATTGTAATAGTTACAATATGTATGAATAATATGATTGAAAATAGCAAATTTATCTTAAATTATGAGTTAAATCATACAAAATTAAAAAAAACCTACCCATAAAGCCCTACTCCTAAATTTGACTATGAATGTAGTAGTAATAAAAGAAGTACAATATTATACTTTTTTTTTTGCCAACAAAAAAGCGTTAAGTGGAATGAGTGAGAATGAGTGCTGTAAAAATAAAAAATAAAATTAAATCTGTTTATTATTAATTTAAATATATGTTAAGAAAAAAATGGATGCGTTCTGAATTCCTGAAACATATTTTTTAATCTTCACTCGGCTATAAGACCTTCTTTTTGACCCCAAAGTGAAGGCTACATGTTTATTAACAAACAAAACAATCATGACAACTGGGTCTTGTCAAATTGAAAGCACATCAAAGCATCTCAGTAATGGCCGGTTAAAATGTTTTACATTTTTCATCAGCAGCAAATGGCAGCCATGACATAGCTTGTGCCTGGGGCTGCTCTCTAGGTACGCTTTCCTTCGCTTGAACACTTTCTCTCACACACAGGATTGATGACTGGGACTATGTCTTATTGAACTCTGTGTCCCGAGAAACACTGGGTTTATAATGATCTTGGTAATGGGTTCCCTAGTCTCTGATTTCACACACACAGACTTAAGCGCTCCTTTTTGGAGAAACACATGAAGGGTTAATGTTCTCAAACGAAAACAGTCTAAATATCTTTCCTCTGTTCCTCAGAAGGTTAAACCTTTTGTAATCAAAGCCAATAGCACTGAGTACCACTCTCACCTAAAACAATAAACACACACATGCACATACACACATATTCACACACTCAAGAAGTCAGGATCAAAGAAGGCAGGGCCACGCTGCACCTTAAGCTACAATAATAAAGCAAGCTGCCGTTGAATCAGGACCTGGGTTACTCATATTTTCCTATTTGATTAAGCCAATATATCATCCCGTTACAGAGACACACACACACAGATGGGTTACGGTTGGAATTTTTGAAATAAATTACATCAGGGCAGGAAGCCCCTTCTGCTTCTGCTCAACATAAACACATACAAACACACACACACACACACACACACACACACACACACTCACAAATAAGCCAGTTAAGGGACGCACCAATATTAAAACAGACCAATACCAATGGCTATAAGGCACTAATTACTTTTTATATTATAACTGATAACCAATAAATGATTTTATGATTTTATATTTTATGTGTGTGTGTGTATGTGTGTGTATATATATATATATATATATATATATATATATATATATATAAAATTAAGTTAAACATGAATATATCCAATGTGAACTGATACTGATATATGTACAGTATATGTATTTTCAGTTTTTCTATTTCAAAATTTTGTTTAATTAAATATTAAATGTGTTACTACCTACTCTTTGTGAAATTTATTAGCAATTTCGGAGTAAAAAAATTTCTACACCAAATATTTTTTTTCAGTGTATAACAATAGTGATACACTGTTTGACTTTTGAAAAAGGAAATAAAATAATAAAGGAAATGAAATAAGTATTACATATTAAATATTGCAAGATACACATCATGTGCCAGCAACATTTAATGCGTTTGTTGGGAATGGCCAAATGTTGTGAACACTGGCAAAGACTAATACACAACATCAAAAAACACAGTTATACATACATCACACTCAATTCCAGACAATAATCTGACATTCAATATATTTATGTTCTATCAAAGCCATATATTAGCACCTACTGCTATTTATTTTCAACCACATGTTTTTCCTGAAAGCCTCCTGCTCTATGTCAGGCGATGCAACAGGCCTGCGTGGTGCCATTTCTCTGGTTTATTACTGCTGAGGTCTATCAATCTAATACTCATCAGCTTTCATTAAACATCAACATAACTATAAATCTCACTGATGCATTGTGAGGAAACCGGCTTCCATTGACACACTGCTTCATCAAGACGTATGTGTGAATGCGTACATGTGCGAGTGTGTGTGAGAGTGTTTTTAAGGCTGCAGGTGTCGGTGTGGGTGGGCTGCTGCGTGGCTAGTGGTGGCCTCTTTGAGAGCTGTCCCTGGCGAGGTTAATATCTCTTTCCCATCTTTCCCCCGGGCCCCTCTAAATATCGCGGCTTTCCCTCGTCTAAGCCCTGCGCAGAGCTGGGGACCCTCACTTATGAAATTACAAGCACTTGAAAAGATCTAATGTGCTTTTAATTGTGTCTCTCCATTCATAGGAGAAGAAGGAAAGGGAGAGAGGGAGCTAGGGAGGGGACGGGCCTGGAGTGTTTCATATTACAATAGAGAACGAATGCATTCGTCTCACAAAACAAGCGTATGCGCTGTAACCTTCCTGACACAAGGAGGGTGGAAAGGGAAGTGAGGAGGGGGTCTGTTGAATGGGACACACACACCACGAGAACTTCAAACAGACTCTGGCTTCTGTGACCGAAGTGATGTAGTCTCGAAATTGTTATGTTTTCGTTCTCTTTCACTTTTTCCGCTTCTGCCTCTTTTCAAATGAGTTAAAAGATTCTCTGGAGAACATCAAACGGAGAGTCATCATTGCTCAACATACAAACAAAACATAGCGTAACTGCTACAATCAAACACAGGCCATGCTATAGCTACTCTCGCTATTGCTCATGGAGAAAATATTCCTAACGCACACTTTCCGCTAAGTAGGAAGCGAGGATTAACCTGCAGACAGTATTTCTACAGCACGAGGGCATGCTGGGTAATAGGAGACCAATCATCCAATCACAGGCTCCCAGTTAGTCCTATGGTAACAATGCTGTGCATTTTTTAAGCTGTCGACCCATAACTCATAAACGTGTGTGATTACCTCTCAAAAACACTTGGTGGGTCCAAAGGTTAAAGACATAAATCTCTGTTTACTTTACTATGACCCCTCCGTGCCAGAGGGATTTGTGCTGAAGCCCCTTTGCAGGAAAACAAGAACACAAAGACCCAATGAATCCCTGCTGAGGAGGGCATACAGAGCTGATCCAGAACACCAGACAGCTACCCGCTATATACCTGTCTAGCCTGTAACAAAACACAGATACCAACAACCGCAGTTATGGAATTTATACAGAGTTGCAAACAGAGGTGTACCATTAATATTTGCTTTATAATTTGGTTCATAAAAATGTATAAAAAGACAAATATAATAGTATAGTTTAAAAAAATCAATACAATGCCGTCTAACATTCAAGTAACAAGTCATATACTTTCCTTAAACCCTGAATTCACATTTTCATTATTAATATTTGATTTAATTATTATATTTAATAAATATTTAATTATGATTTTATTTAATTAAATTATTTAACTGTTATTTAATTTATCTTTTTATAACAATAATTTTTTATGTATGTATTTATTTAATTAAAAAAAAAACATTCCTCTTTCATTCGTAAATATATTTTTGGTATAGTTGCATGCTGTTTTACAAACCTGAACAAATAAAATTTACTAATGGATTTTAATTTGAAAAAAAAAAGAAAAAAAAAACATACAAGAGGGGTATTCAAGTCTTTTCATGTATGAGTTTCATTTTTTATGTCATTTTGAATAATCAAAAAATAAGCATCACATCATTGATCAGTATGAATATATATCTATAGCTACCTTTTGTCTTTTTTTAAATTGACTAAAAAGTTATTGTACCACATATAATAGCCAGTAAATTACTATGTGCACTATAGTTGTCAATCACTGCCCACCCATTGTGTTCACTAACGCTGCTAACCAATTACAATGGCTTGAGCTAATTAGCCTTTTCAGAGATTTTATGAATTCATAAAAATGAGTTTTAAACTTGTGTGCACATGTTTTGTGGCATATAGACCCCCTGGAACACACAGATACACTCCACGTCTTGGCAGCTGAATGCCCTCTGAAGCTGGGCTGCAAACAATAGGCTCTCCAATTCTGTGCAGCACAAGCTCTGTTTGGGTGGTGCTCACTTAGCAACGGTAACATGTGCGCGACAAGATGCCATGACTCGTGTCAGAAGATGAGAACACACAGGAACAGGAGTGCGGCTGCCACCCAAATGTGCGCTGACGTCTCCGCGTGGGAAAGTCAAGGGAATCGTTGAGCAGCTTGTGTGAGACTTTCTTGGCAATGATTTCAAACTTCAACCACGTTTTCCTCCCCCTTAATAAATCGGAAAAATATCTGATTACTAAAAATTGGATAAATGCCTCAATTATGTGTGTGACTGACTCTAACTGTAATCTCTCAGTGGCTGTATAAAGAGCTTTATCTTCTGAATATGAACCCTCAGAGCAAGGTTAATCCTTTAATCGAAGAGAAGAACCTGATGGATGAATAAGTGTTGACAAGAGATGTGAATGTTTTACCACAAACCCTTTGTCAACCACTTTAAAGAGCAATGAGATAATCCTTCTATTCACAGACAGTCAGTGCCTTTCAGTGTTTCAGGGTTTACCCCCCACACACAAACCACACACATCCCGTCTCACTCTCTCTCTCTGTCTCACCGGCTTTCTCGCTCTCTCCGCACGGACAGATTTCCTCATTAACACTTGCGCTCACAGAGACAGAAGCTGGTCAGTCTTTGTGGCAGGTGCAGTGACCATGCTGAATCTGTACAGAGATCAGGCCTTGCTCCCTGACACCATTATCTGCGCTCACAAAGGAGTGCTTAACTCTGTTCTGGGATCAGTGACCCTGAACCTATTCTAATCAATTTCTGATAAGCAATGCATTTTCACTGCCCTGAGATCTGTGGTACGGGGATTTATCTAATCCATCTAACAAGAGACCAGTGTATGCAGAACAGTGATCAGACAGAACAGACCACCAACTCACTGTTAGTCTGGAGCTACTGAACCGGAGTGTGTCTTCTCAGTTGTTCAATGAACCCTCACCGCCAGAGAGAGACATACAGATAGAGAGGGGAAAAGAGCATTACTTTTCCAGGAGACCGAAAATACAGTATATCTTTCAACAAATCTGAGACATTGCTTGCAAATACAGCTGCATGACTGGGTTCTAGAGAAAAGCATTACGACCCTCGTAATCACTATGGGAATCTGCCTTGAATGCGTGTCTCTGGTTGCATTTACACAAGCCACACACATAATGTGAAGAACAATTAAAGAAAAATTATGCACCACTAATAGCAGGGTTTGGGCTGTGATTTTCCCTCTTATGAACATACATATGCACTTTAGGGGTGGTGGTGTACCCTAGCTGTTGAAGATTTGAACCACACAAAAGGCCATGATCGGTCACTACTGGGTTGTAAAGTTCAGGTTAAATTTACCTATATTTACTTGTACTGCATACTAAACGTGAAACACATATTATTAATATTATGTACACATTGTTCAGAACTTTTATTGGGGATCAAGTGATCAAATGTGTCAGAAAAGACATTTGGAATGTTACAAAAGATTTCTTTTTCACATAAATACTGCTCTTTTGAACTTTCTGTTCATCAAAAAATCCTGGAAAAATGTATCATGGTTGTCACAAAAATATTAAGCAGTTTTCAGCTGTGATAGCAAGAAGAAATGTTTCTTGATTATCAAATCATCATATTAGACTGATTTCTGAAGGATCATGTGACACTGAAGACTGGCTGCTGAAAATACAGCTTAGCCATTAAAGGAATTAAATTGTAAAAAAATGTAAAATAAAACGTATTTAAAAGCAGAATAATTGTTCACAATATTACTGATTTTACTGTATTTTTGATCAAATAAATGCAGCCTTTGGTGTGTATAGGAGACCTTTGAATAGTAGTATGTATGTAAAAAGAACATTCAATATAGAATAAATTATTAAATATGAATAATATTTTATAAGGCGTTATAAATGCTTATACACATTAAACATATTAATGCAAAGTGTATGGGCCACAAAGTCATAAACCGAACAAAATTTTGCGAGCTCCACATAACTAAGGTACAAGCATATTTACTCCAATATGAATGAACAAAGCATTCAGCTCCTGCATACACACGGCTATAATTACTACACATTAAGATTAAGTGAGTAAGAGGTTACACTGTTGTCAACCTCCCACTCACTCACTCACACTCTCACAACCTTGTTAACAGTGCAGGGAACCTCTTTTGCTTTGGTTGACTGCCATAGGTAGATCAGTCAGGTTGCCCTGTTGCACTGCTGAAGCTTTTGACTATCTATTTTGTCTTTCTGCCCAATTACTAAAACATCACCACTCCACCCAGTGAGGAATATGCTCAAGAGAACAGATCCTCACAAGCACGTGGCTGCTTTCTCTAATTTGTGGATGGGTGAAACATTCCAGCTCATTTGTATAATTAAAAGTTTATGGCAAAGATGAAAAGACTGTTATCTTTAGTAATTTACAAGTAATCGATGTTGCACAACAACTACTCAACATTGACCATTAACAGTATGATTCCAGTAATTCATGGAACCTTTTTTTAAGGACATTTTTATGAGATGTACCAGCATTGGACGTACAACATGATGAGTTCAACATCTGGCTCACCCACACTTAGACTAAACCTGCAAAATTTTGTATTAGAAACCAGGGTCTTTAACCATTCAGCTATCTCAACTACCTTACTCATTTTTAGTAAGTGACCTGGAAAAAAGGGTTCTATCACCTTTACTCCCTTTGCCCCTCTCTTTCCCACACACAAACAAACCCAATATGATTTATGATTAGAGGAAACTAGTTGCCATAGGGAAATTCAGGGAAACAGCTAGTGCATTTAAAGGGGTTGGATGGTTGTCCAAACATAAGAGTGTTTTTGTGAAGGCAATAAATCATATAGCCTATCTGGTGCAATGTTTCAAACGATGAGCATTCAAACCTATCGTCTGACTATGCACTACACAACACACTGTCAACACGTTTTGGGAAGCAGAATAGAATAGAATAGAATAGAATAGAAGCAAACATTTATGTAGCCTAAACAAATTTTCAGGCAGAATGTTCTGGGACAAATGTGTGTTAAGGTCCTTATTATTTGCTTTGATATGTATGAATGCCACACAGAGATTTGGCCAGGGGAAATAGAACTGGGTTCGGTTCCTATCCAAAAATTTCTCATGGCTGCCACACATGCAGCAAAATGCCATAAAAACGATCAAGTTAATCGGCTCCAGACTTAAAACGCACACTCACAAAAACAGGGCATGCCTAGTTTAGGAAGGAGACGTGAGGACAGAGCATTCAGTTCAGAGGAAGTCTGCCAGTCCTCACAAGCATACAAAACAGTCTAGTAATCAAATCACACAACAAATGCAACCAACTGATCACTTAAAATGCAAGTTTGTACTATAGCCAGGAGGAACAGTTTACAATTTCCCCCCCTAGATTTATTGGATTAAAAGAGTTCTACAATTATAATTTGACTTTTTTTCCCCCCAAAAAAATACACTGATTTAACCAAAATGAAAATGCTTGATTCATTATTTAATCCATTTTAACCTATTGTAAACCAGGCATTTACAAGTCAGCAATAACTCTAATATCCTTTTAAAATGGTGACAGCATTGGGAGCAACTGTAATGTAAGACTACCAGGAGAAAATGACAGGTGAGCGCGTCTGGATGTTTTCAGCTCTTACTGTGTTGGTGGTAAAAGTGGAACCTCCCAAATAGCTCAAAAGACTGGTGTGACACTGTGTGTGTGTGTGGGAAAGAAAGATCTGTATCTTTTGAATGAGAAGAGTTTATTGTATGTGTGCACATGGCCATGTGCATATATTTATCACAACTCCAGCAACTGATGGGGTGTTATGATTAATGATGTGGTGGATGAAAAGCATCCTGCAACTATAATCACCAAGCATGTACACAAACACACAAAGTTATGAAACAGTGAACGTTGGTGGTCCTTCAGTGACAGTAATAGCTGAAAGAGTGTGGAGTGTATGTTGCATGTTGGGGTGGAGTGGCTACCACTGACAGAGAGCCCTCGTTACACATCCTTTATGGCGCGCGTCATGTGATGTCTATGAAAAACACATGTGGTCTGGTCAATGGGAGGAAAAATATGACAGCTCAAATCACTTGTGGCAATTTTCAGTTAAGTGCAACCCAGCCAAGCATATACACACACACACACACACACACACACACACACACACACAAAGTGAATGGATCTTTTTCTATATCACACAGACACCAAATGCATCTGTGCATCAGATGAAGATATAGCTCCGGCCATCTTATAGCTTCTACAGATTTTTCTGTAGAAGTGAAACAGAGACACATGAACACTTTCTAAATAAAAGTTCTCCCTGAATGATTGTGTCTCTATGTAATGCAGATAAATTAAAGATGCAGAGATGTACCATAAGGATATCTAAAGAGTTTGCAGTATTTATCTGCATACTTAAATACTAAACTGCTCTTTTTAATCATGAAGCAAAGCACTGGAAACTGCATTTGTAGTTATGTTGGATCTCAATTGAACTACACTGTGGGGACCACACACACACACACACACTGTCCCCACAGAGATGACAAACTACCATACTGACCACTCTTGGATTCCTATAATCATACAGCACACAGTGTGATTTATGAGAGAGATTCTCCCACACCCACACTTTCACTAATGCCACAGAAAGAAAGAGAGAGAGACGCTCAGGACACCAAAGGTTTTTCTCATGGTACAGAATGATGATATATAGACCTGTTTGCAGTGGTGTAAAGAGTACTGAAAATTTGTACTTAAGTACAAGTACTGTTACATTGCTGAAATAATACTCAATTACAAGTAAAAGTACTTGTGTCAAAACAGTACTTAAGTAAAAGTACAAATTACTCTTCTCAAAAACTACTCAGAGTACTAGTTACTAGTTACTTTTTGGCCGGCAATATTTAATGATTTTCATATTCATTCATAGCAAAGATCTATGTGGATAATAACTGCTTTGAACAAAATCCACTTTTAACTTATTAGCAAAGTACGTGAATTAGTGGTCATGATACAGTTATTTCTAACTTCAATACCTTGAAAAATATCAATATTAAGGTCCCCATGAACCGGAAGTTGCAACTGACTTCAGTGTTGTGATGCATTTTCAAGTGAAACAGAATATTGAATAAAGGGAGGGGTTTTATTGTGGCGCACCTCCTCTCCACCTCTTGCTCACAGCAGATTCACGGTTGGATAGGAGTGGTTAAGAATATCTACTTGTTAAGTATGACTTCACTCTTCACTGCTTCTGGGTCCTAACGCTCTGCCAGACGCCCCCAAGAAAAACCAACAAACTGTGCTAATATACACCCACGATGTCATGTAATACTGAAAAATTATAACCCTAACCTTTATTTCCATACTGAAATCCCAGATGGCCTGACAGTGATTCAGCTAAAATATTAGTGTCAGAGACACCATGAGCATGGAGACTGTAGTGTGCACAGCAAATTTTTAAATGCTTAGCTTAAATATGTAATATTAATTAAATAGTGCTCATAAATGGCTGTTGAGATAGTATTCTCAAGTGAAATGAGTAGAGGCATGGACCCGGAAACAGCAGTCCTTACGTCATGACTTAACAAGAGGATTCTCCCCAAGCGTCAAACTGACGTCATCAGAGCGAGACACCATTCCAGAGCGGAAGAAAATTTTCAGTTTTTGATTAAAGATTACGACGGCAGACGGCCAGTGTATTGACTTGCACGGTTTAATTGTTCACCACAAGACTAGTAATGTGCACTAAAAAAGTAAGTAGGGTCATTTTGGGATTTCATGGTGACTTTAAAGGGGTCATATGATGTGATTTCAATTTTTCCTTTCTCTTTGGAGTGTTACAAGCTCTTGGTGCATAAAGAAGATCTGTAAAGTTGCAAAGACTAAAGTCTCAAATCCAAAGAGATATTCTTTATTAAAGTTAATAGTCAGCCACACCTACCCTAAAACGGCTCGTTCTAACACGCCCCCACATCTCTACGTCACGATGTGAGAAGATTTGCATAACACCGCCCAAATGTATACGCAAAGAAAGAAGGCGTCACTTTCTCGCTCTATGTTGTTGCTTCCGCCGGCGCCATGTCGTGGAGAGGTGCTGTGTGTTTGGATGCGAGTAAAGAGGACATAAGAAATCTGTGGCTGAGTTTTATTTACAACACTGTCCCAGAGCAGTACAACACAAATATTGGAGTTCGTGCTGCACACGGAGGATTGTTTTCTGAACATGGGAGAGTACAAGGCCGGTTGTGTGTAACCGGTCCTATTCAGCCCGCTCCGAGTGAGATTCGAACCGCGGTCTAAGCGCGGGAGACGGGCGCTAAGAGTCACTAGATCGGGGGAGTGAGGTTTACTGGCTTGCTGGACACCACGGCTATTACATGTAGAAAGACTTTGACTCAAAAGTGGGGCAGTTCCAAACTTACAAGAACAGTCTGGCGCTTCTGACTCAGCCTGTAAGTAATGTTATGTTTTATTATTTAAAAAATCTGCTACTTACTATTCAAACGCGAGTGTAAGTAGTGCTAATTGTTTGTGTTTCTCCGATCACAAATGCAGACATGGTGTTATGCAATGCGACGCGTAAAAAGACAGTATAAGTCATTATAATCAGTAATTGTGTCCCCACTGGATGCAACAAATGCCTCGTTTGAAATGGCTTTTAATGTTTTTGTGTCATTGTGGGGAGGCAGGATCATATTATGGTAAGGGGCGTAACATTTCCATTACACGCTTGAGGTATTCGGCCAATCACAACGCACTGGATTGCTGGCCAATCAGAGCACACCTCGCTGTTTCACACCATGAGCTTTGTAAAAATCGACCCGTTTCAGAAAGGCGGGGCTTAGAAGAGATAAAATAATGTAAAATATGTGGAAAATAATGCTTTTTTTTTTTTAAAGCACGTAAACACATTGCATTAAACCATAGGTATTTTAATCTCAATTTTTTTTGTCCATCCTTTTTTTCAAGGCAATCATTGTCAAGCTTTGAGTGGTTTAATCCAAGTCTTATAAAAAGACACGTTCGCTTTATATGATGAACATATTTTCATATAGGCTTTTATTTACATACATATAAACAGTGATCAATTACCATTACAAAAATCTCAATCTTAAACATTTGCTCATTCTGTGTATTTGAGTCTTTAAAATAGGGTAACTTTGTTGCAAAAGCTTACAGCACAGGGAAGCTTGATTTCAAATTTGATTTCAAACTGAATTTACAAAAAAAAAAAAAAGAACAAAAAAAGGACAAGTACACAGTCAGTAATAAAATTATCAATTTAGTTGAGGTATTCGAAAAATGACAACACTGAATCTTTTAAGCAGTGATTTAAGAGCCATTTATGTTGTTTATTTTGATAAATGGATGGCTTTGACCTGTAATGTCTGTACAGTGATGCACTTAGACAGACTAGGATATTTATATGTACAAATCATACAAATATCCCATTCCAAAACATTTCTAGCATAAACTTACATTGTAAAGAAATTAAAGATCCATCATTGATTGTTGAAAGACTTTCTGGTGCATTTCACTTACACCCATAAAATTTCCAGTAACATTTCCATCGGTCAGGCGTGGATCTATTCTGAATGGTTGATAACCTTTCACAAAGTTTAATCCAAGAGAAATAATTTCTACTTTAAAACCATGGAGAGATCGCGATTGACAGGCAGTGCATTTGTATAAATTAGGCCTATTTGAAAACTTTCTGAGATTACATGACTGTGTTTTCATGTTACAATTAAGCGCTTGACACATTTGCGCAGGAATGATTAAAATTATGCGGAATACCTGCAATCCCGCGCGGACATTCAGACTCTGTAACTGACAGGAGACTGATGCGAGTCAAACTCACTGTCTGATGAGGAGAGAGAGAGACAGCATGTATCGGTGTAGGTAGGCTATATACGGTAGATACTGTGGAGAATGAGTAATGGAACCGTGTCAGATATTTCATTATCGGTATCAAAATATAGATATGTATGATAACACTACCATGTAGTTTGTTTCTCCCAACTTTGAGTCCATAAATCACGCTGAGCTCCCTCACTGTCCGATCAGCTCTTCACCTGCTGCAGCGGGGCTTTTCCCTCGGTTCAGATATCAGGGCTTTTATTGGTCCGTTTACGATCAGATATCTTTATTGGCTACTGAAGTTTCGTCAAAAGTTTGAATATCAATTCAAATTGTGGGCAGCGTACTCAGTAACGAACTATTATTTAAAGTAACGAAGTAGATTATTTAGCTAAATTAGTACTTAAGTACAAGTAAACGTACAGCTTTAAAAATATACTCAAAAAGGTACAAGTACCCGAAAAAACTACTTAATTACAGTAACGTGAGTAATTGTAATTCGTTACCTCCACCACATACTAAATGTTTTTTGTTTTTTTTAAATCTAAAAATGCACAAAGTTTCCTGTAAGGGGTAGGTTTAGGGCAATAGCACATACAGTTTGTACGGTATAAAAACCATTACGCCTATGGAGAGTGTTTGAAAGGAACTGTATAGCACAGATTACTATTACGGTGCCAACTGTCTCAGAGGGTCGATTACCCAAAGTTGATGTCCAATGGCCACGAGAGAAATGAAGAGCAGTCCGTTACACCAGTTGTACTAATTTACTAAAAGATGTTCAATAGCAGTAATCAGATACACTGTGCACATATTCACCATCAAAGAAATCAACGCAATGCAAAGAAAACATCCACATAAAGAGCGTAGGCCTGCGCAAAGTAATAAACAAATAAATGATTTCAACAGAGGCGGGCTTTAAGGATACAGATGTCAGCTGGTTCACAATTAGGCAGTGAAAACAATTGCAATAGTCTGTGTTAGTTTCCACAGTCCTTTCTAGACGTCCGATATCAGGATAGCGATATGAAGCTGGTCTTTAGGCTGCAGTCTCAGGTCCCTCTATGCACGATGAATCCTCAGCGATAACGAATACAAGTGCATATAAGTCTATGGTGTATGTTACTGAATATTTATCGTGCTGATGTGTACGACTCTCGAAAATGGTTCTACAATAGACAAATAGACAATAGACCAATTTTATTGTAAAGGGACCGAAACAATTGACCCCAGTGGAGTAAAAGGGAGGTTTGAATAGCCTAAGACTGGAAGGCGGAATGTCTGACATCTTTGGAATTTCTGGTTGCCCCCTCCACTTTTGACACTCCGGGCAGTAACACTGATGTTTCTTCACTGCCTCTCTCCCTCGCAAGATCCAGAACTTCCGTCGTAACTCCGCATACACCCTTCCAGGTCCTGGATGAAGTAACTGGGTGTCATAGTGCTTAATAAGAAGCTTCGCCACTGGACAAGTCAGAGAACCACAGGATGTAAAGCGTCTTTGGCAAGGCTGTCACATCTTCGAAGTCTGCCACCCACTCTGATCAGATTGGAATCTTTGTCATGCTCAGGTGCAAGTCCTATCAGTCGACTGCTGACTGGGAGAGTCTTTCCTTCTTTGAGTAAAGCAAACCCTTCGGGGAAGTCTTGTATTTGACAGTGCCTCAGAAGAGTCAATTCTGCATCATGGAAGTCATCTGCGTCTGTCGGTTCTCTACTGTCAGCCGCCCCATACAGGGATCGCACTGTGGCTTCCAGAGGCTCTTGAGAACTACTGAATTGATGGATGTCTGGAATGACAGATGTTGCAGTTTCATTAAGCAAGCCACAGAATACAGGTTTTCTTAAGCTCCTGAATTTCATCAGGGGTTTGACATTCAGGTGCTTTCGGCCAACTGCACCTGGGTTGTGTCACGAAGGCTGGACCCTGCCTCCAGCGAGTGTCCTGAGCCAGCTGAGTCAATGTCAAGCCTCACGTGATATTGTCGGCTGGATTAAACGATGAATCTGATTTATATCTGATCAAATGCACATTGTTATTCTTTAGCCTGGGTTAAACAAATCAATTTTGCTTGGTTGGAACAGCAGCTACGATAATTATGTCTCTATTTGTTTCTCTGTTTCTGCCACGGGATTGACATCCTGTGGTAACTAGGATTACACAAGCTTCAGTCTGGATCCAGAACACCTGAGAAGAGATGATGCCAACCCCTCAGAAGACCTCAGACAATGCCAACCCTGAAAAAAACATACTGAACTACCAAATCTTGCTATAAGTTTGATTTCAACATATGATAATTGCTGTTAATAATGTTCATCATCTGTTTGATTACGTCTTTAATTGATTTTCCGTACATTTCTGCCATATGTACATTAACTGACAGTCACCAGTGATAAGATGATACAAAATATATTGTAGAAACTTAATTTTCTGTACAGCGCTTTGCAACAATCTGTATCATGAAAAGCGCTATACAAATAAACTTTAATTGAATCAACATAGCGCCAGGATTATGGGTCAGACAATTCTTGTATTTCAGTGACTCTGACTCCCACAAACACTTTGTACCTGCAAGAGTCAGACTGCAGCCAAGCAAGGACCATGGTAGAATCCGTCTAATACACAAAGTTGTGGATGTCCAAAGTCAACTCTTTCTGTAGTACTGCACCCAACTGCACTCCTGTCAGTGCAGCACAGAGCTCCAAGTGTGAGATGGAGAGCTGCTTTTTCGGAGCGACCCTGGATCTCGCAGCCAAAAAGGCTATCTGGATGTTGTTCTGCTCGTCCTCAGTACTCAAGTATGCTACAGAGCCATAGGCTCGCTCAGAAGCATCGCAGAATACATGAACACTGCGACTCTTGATTGCATGCTGGGTGCTGGAGCTGTAGCATCTCGGCTAAGAGATCTGTGACAAGTGAGGGAGCTCACTCTCCCACTGTTGCCAAGCAGCGAGTAGATCAGCAGGGAGGCAAGGGTCATCCCAACCTCGTTTTTTGTCCCAGAGCAGTTTCACAATGATCTTAGCCCTTGTAGTAAAGGTAATCAGATACCCAAGGGGATCATATTGCTTTGCAAGTGTGCGGTAGATCTTGCACATGGTGGTTTCACCTTCATCCTTCTGATGTCAGGTGTCAGATTTGCAGTGCCATATCAGTCCGAAGCTACGTTCCTGGGGATTAGCCGTTTCATGACTAAGCCAAATCTCATTGCTCGTTGATTTCAGCTCAGAAAGAATGTGGCGAATGACCGTAGGAACAACAACAACAACAACAACAACAACAACATTTATTTATAGAGCACATTTAAACACAACCGAGGTTGACCAAAGTGCTTTACAAAGAATATAACACAAATAAAATAAAAGAGCACCAAGGAAATCAACAGACAAATTAAATCAGCAGAGTACAGTAAAAAAACAACAAAAAAAAAACAAAACAAAAAAAATAAAAAACAGGAAACATACTAAGGAGTGTTATAAGCCAGGGTGAAAAAATATGTCTTAAGATAAAATTTAAAAATACTAATGGATGGGGCACGTCTGATAAAGGGAGGAAGGCTATTCCAAAGCTTCGGTCCCACAGTAGCGAAGGCGCGATCACAACTATTTTAACTCTAGTTTAGATTCAACTAAGTTTAACTCTAGGGACTATGAGTAGACCAAGGTCACAAGATCTCAAAGTTCTAGATGGGGTATACGGAAGCAGCAAATCTGTGAAATATTGAGGAGCCAGGTTATTGAAGGCTTTGTAAACAAATAATAAGATTTTAAAATCAATCCTATGCTTGATAGGAAGCCAGTGTAGGGACATTAAAATACAAACCCGATTCCAAAAAAGTTGGGACACTGTACAAATCGTGAATAAAAAAGGAATGCAATAATTTACAAATCTCATAAACTTATATTTTATTCACAATAGAATATAGATAACATATCAAATGTTGAAAGTGAGACATTTTGAAATGTCATGCCAAATATTGGCTCATTTTGGATTTCATGAGAGCTACACATTCCAAAAAAGTTGGGACAGGTAGCAATAAGAGGCCGGAAAAGTTAAATGTACATATAAGGAACAGCTGGAGGACCAATTTGCAACTTATTAGGTCAATTGGCAACATGATTGGGTATAAAAAGAGCCTCTCAGAGTGGCAGTGTCTCTCAGAAGTCAAGATGGGAAGAGGATCACCAATTCCCCCAATGCTGTGGCGAAAAATAGTGGAGCAATATCAGAAAGGAGTTTCTCAGAGAAAAATTGCAAAGAGTTTGAAGTTATCATCATCTACAGTGCACAATATCATCCAAAGATTCAGAGAATCTGGAACAATCTCTGTGCGTAAGGGTCAAGGCCGGAAAACCATACTGGATGCCCGTGATCTTCGGGCCCTTAGACGGCACTGCATCACATACAGGAATGCTACTGTAATGGAAATCACAACATGGGCTCAGGAATACTTCCAGAAAACATTGTCGGTGAACACAATCCACCGTGCCATTCGCCGTTGCCGGCTAAAACTCTATAGGTCAAAAAAGAAGCCATATCTAAACATGATCCAGAAGCGCAGGCGTTTTCTCTGGGCCAAGGCTCATTTAAAATGGACTGTGGCAAAGTGGAAAACTGTTCTGTGGTCAGACGAATCAAAATTTGAAGTTCTTTTTGGAAAACTGGGACACCATGTCATCCAGACTAAAGAGGACAAGGACAACCTAAGTTGTTATCAGCGCTCAGTTCAGAAGCCTGCATCTCTGATGGTATGGGGTTGCATGAGTGCGTGTGGCATGGGCAGCTTACACATCTGGAAAGGCACCATCAATGCTGAAAGGTATATCCAAGTTCTAGAACAACATATGCTCCCATCCAGACGTCGTCTCTTTCAGGGAAGACCTTGCATTTTCCAACATGACAATGCCAGACCACATACTGCATCAATTACAACATCATGGCTGCGTAGAAGAAGGATCCGGGTACTGAAATGGCCAGCCTGCAGTCCAGATCTTTCGCCCATAGAAAACATTTGGCGCATCATAAAGAGGAAGATGCGACAAAGAAGACCTAAGACAGTTGAACAACTAGAAGCCTGTATTAGACAAGAATGGGACAACATTCCTATTCCTAAACTTGAGCAACTTGTCTCCTCAGTCCCCAGACGTTTGCAGACTGTTATAAAAAGAAGAGGGGATGCCACACAGTGGTAAACATGGCCTTGTCCCAACTTTTTTGAGATGTGTTGATGCCATGAAATGTAAAATCAACTTATTTTTCCCTTAAAATGATACATTTTCTCAGTTTAAACATTTGATATGTCATCTATGTTGTATTCTGAATAAAATATTGAAATTTGAAACTTCCACATCATTGCATTCTGTTTTTATTCACAATTTGTACAGAGTCCCAACTTTTTTGGAATCGGGTTTGTAGGAGTAATATGTTCATATTTTTGCTTCCCTTCAAGCAGTCTAGCAGCTGAAGCTGCATTCTGAACTAACTGAAGACGAGAAATGGAAGACTGAGAAATACCAAAATACAAAGAGTTACAATAATCAAGCCAAGATGTTATAAAGGCATGGATAGCTGTTTCAAGATTTTTCCTAGATAGGAAGGGCTTAACTTTACTGAGAAGGCGAAGTTGGTAAAAACATGACTTAACTACAGCTGAAATCTGTTTATCAAACTTTAAAAGGGAGTCAAATAAAATGCCCAAGTTCCTGGCACACTGTGTATTATATGGAGTGAGGAAGCCAAAATCAAAATTAAAAGCAGCATTTTCCCTGGGACCAAACAAAATTTCTGATTTGTTTTCGTTCAGGTGTAAGAAACTGCTTGAAAGTCATAGCTTAAGTTCATTTAGGCAATCTAACAATGGTTGAAGAGAATACTTATTACGCTGTAGGGGAAGATAAAGTTGGGTATCATCAGCATATAGATGAAAGGAGACATCGTATTTTTTTAAAAAAATGGAAGCCAAGGGAAGCAAATACATTGAAAACAACACAGGCCCAAGGATCGAACCTTGCGGAACACCACAACAAAGAGGAATGTAAGTAGAAACGCAGTGCCTTATTTGAAAAGTAAAACACCTATTTGACAAATAAGAGCGAAACCACTGTAAAACCATACCATGAAGTCCTACACAAGACTCCAGGCGTGACAGAAGAATGTTGTGGTCGACTAAGTCAAATGCTGTAGTTGAGCCAGTACAACTTTCTCCATAATCTTTGAAATAAAAGGAAGATTTGAGATGGGCCGAAAATATGGAAAGAGATGTAGGATCGAGGTTCGGTTTTTTAAGATACGGTGTTACAGTAGCCTGTTTAAGACAGACTGGAACAGCACCAGTTTGTAAGCATTTATTAATTACTGATAACAGACTTGGGCCAACTGCATCCATAATTTGTTTAAGGAAAAATGGAGGAACTATATCTTGTGGACATGATGTAAGCTTGAGATGATCCACAATTTCCTAACAGGAGTGCAAGTTGAGTGGCTCAAACACAGACCATGTGGAGGAGTATAAAGGAGCATCAAACAGAGTATAACCAGTATGAGGCATTTGAGATCTAATAGCCATGACCTTGTTTGTGAAAAACTTTCCAAAACTCTCACAAAGGAAAACAGAAGGCTCAGGGAAAAGTCTGACAGGGGGATTTAAGGCAGAGTCAATGGTGGAAAAAAGGACAAGATTTATGCCGGTTTTTAGTGATCAGATCAGAGAAGTATTTGCACTTAGCAGCCTTAGCTGCCCTTTGGAACATGGTAAGAGAATTGCTCATGATCTCATATGAAACCTGCAGTTTATCCTTTTTCCATTTGTGCACGGCTTGTCTACAAGCCTGTCTGAGAGAACGCGTTGTTTCATTATGCCAGAACACTGGCGCCGACTTATGACTTCTAAGCTTCAATGGTGCAATACTGTTCAAAATGGAGGCGCAAGTAGAGTTGAAGTAACTGAGATGTTCATCAGCATCCAAGTTGTGCAATATAGATTCCATTTCTGAGGAATCTCATACCTCATGAGTGTGTGGTGAAAGAACGAGACATACGCTCCATGGGCTTTTCTAGGAGTTTAGCCAAGGTATGGTACAGAAAATGATACAGGCGTGTGATCAGAGAAGGTTGCATTGCTAATTGTAATGTCTGATACAGAAAGTCGATGAGTTAAAATCAAGTCCAGTGTATGGCCCTGTAAGTGCGTTGGGCCAGATATCCACTGAACAAAGTCAAATGACTCAATAACATTTAAAAACTCCATGGATAAGGTTTTGGAAGCACAGCATACATGAATAGTAAAATCCCCCAACAGCAATATTTTATCATGAGCAGTAACGAGATCCCCCACAAATGCAGCAAATTCATTAGGAAATTCCATGTCTTGTTTGGGAGGATGATACACCAAAGCAATAGTGACTGGGTTTTCTAGCAGTATTTGAAATAGTTGCACCTCAAAACTGCTATACAGAGCAGGAGAGAGAGAGAGAGAGAGAGAGAGAGAGAGAGAGAGAGAGAGAGAGAGAGAGAGAGAGAGAGAGAGAGAGAGAGAGAGAGAGAGAGAGAGAGAGAGAGAGGGAAATGCGTTCTTAAAAACAGTCACGAGGCCCCCACCGCGACCGGACAAACGCGGAGTGTTTAAAAAAAACTACAGCCCTGCGGTAGCAGTTCAGCAAGCGAATATAATTCGTCAGGCTTAATCCAGGTCTCTGTAACACAAAGGAAATCCAAAGCTTGCGCAGTGAGAAAGTCGTTTAAGATGAAGGTTTTATTTACCAAGGAGTGTGCGTTGATGAGAGACATATTCAGTAAGGATGAGTCACTTTCCGGCTGTGTTGCATGGCACAGCGGTCGGAGATTCACTCCGCCACAGTGGTCACGATGATACAACCCACAACGATGCAAAGAAGAGGAAGCGGTGATAATGCGTGGCCGCTGGAACTGAGACTTTGGAAAGCCCATTCCTACATCGCATCCATGGAGCTGATCTCACCACGAGAGTGATGAATGCTGTGTATCTTTCTCACGTGCCGATCCAGATTTCAGTCGAGCAGCGAGGCCTCACCGTTTGCCGCGCCTCCTACGGCGCTTTCTTCTGGGTAGATCCATAGGATGCCTACACAGGTGCGCAGGGAGGTAGATCAAGAGTGGCAGAGGGAATAGGCTGGGTCCACTAACGTCACTCTTGGTAAAATCAGCAACCGCACTGCGGATGTTAAGCAGTGTTATGTGGTCATAAACCAGGGTATCATTACAGTTTGTGATTAAAAACGAAATAAATAAAAGAACAACAAGTGCCAGAGGCAGAGAGTGCAGCAGACGGCAAAGCAACGCTAGCGCCATCTTGGAATTACACAGAAAACTGAAAGGCCCATTACTGCCTTTCATTACTGGCGCATTGTCGCAACTTAAATCCCCCCTCCATTAGATGGTGCTGCAATCTTTTCACCAGTTTCTTGGCCTGTTCTTCATCCGGGACACTTCTTAGACAATTGTCTACATAGAAATTGTGTTCAACAGATTGACGCACATCATCTGTGTGCTCAAGGTAGTTCCCTATATGCGACTGAAGGGCAAATGTAGATGTGGTTCCAAATGGAAAAACGTCCCACTGATAGACTGTTCAGCTGAATTGCCATCACGCCACAGAAATCTGAGGAAAGGCTAGTCTTCATCAAGGAGGCAAACTTGATTAAACATGCCTCGTATGTCACTACAAACAGCGACCGGGTGCTCCCTGAAGCGGCAGAGAACTCCCAACAAGCTAGCCCCAAGAGTAGGCCCATGTAAGAGGTACTCATTTAGAGACTGGCCTTGGAACTCAAAGGAGCAATTGAATATGATACGGTCCTTATCATTATGGTGGACTATATGGTGTGGTATAAACCACGAATGAGGACTCACTCCACATTCCTCAGATGTTAGCGGGGTGACGTAGCCTGCCTGCAGCAACTTCTGAATGTCCGCATTATAAGTATCGGCCAATTTTGGCTCCCTGGATAATCGTCTCTCTGTACTACACAGAAGAGCAAGGACCGCTTCCTTTGGTGCATTCAACGGGGGAAGTGACTCTTTCCAGAGCAAGGGGGTAGCGTGTCGATTAACTCCATCCACATTAACTCTGATGGTCTTCTCTTCCAGAATGTGGAGGGTTTCTGTATTTTGACACAAGCGGGTGACTACCTTATCCGACTGATAAAGCAGGATGTCCAGTTTCCACAGCCTTTCAACCTGGTTAAAGAGTTCAGAATCTGGTGTCCCACAAGATACAAAGAAACATTCCTGCGGCTGTAGACGAGGATAAAGGAACCTTGATGGACCTTGCAATGTCCACCCAAGTCTAATGTGCACAGCTACTGGTGCTCCTTTTGGTCCCAATCTCACGGGCTCCACAGGCGTGATCAAATGGGGACAGTCTGAACCGATAAGCACTAATGGTTGTGCTTGATTGATATCAGGTAAGGGCAGATCTCTTAGATAGTGATACTTTTGCTGCAAATCAGTTATGGGATAAGTATGTTGGACAAGACCCAGCTCTTTAGCTGTAAAGGCTCCATGAATTTGGAAAGATCTGCCAGGTTGCAAGGCAAGAGCTATAGAGAAGGACACAGAACTTCCATGGATGGTGTGAACCTCCTGCCTCACAGTACGAGCGGCCTCATGCAGCAGAATCATTCTCTCGGATCCGTCATACAGTACCACATAGGTCTCTAGCGACTTGGTGCCATTCTTAATCACAACCCAACTTAATTTAAGTAACACTTGCTTTCCGCTTGTGGGGCGGTCCAGATACAAGGTCTGGGAAGTGGAACTTGCTTGTCCTGCACTCCCTTCTGCCTCTTTGATGTCACCTTTTCTGCTCGAATCAGAGTTGCCGTTAACATCATGAAGAACTTCAAGATGTCTCCGATCATATCTCTTGCACTTCGCTTTCAAAGTACACTTTGAGGTCTGATGACTTTGGCCACATCTCCAGCATCTATGGCCCATTTTGATCCAGTTCTCGACCTGCTCTTTTGTCAAGAGCTTAAAGTTTGTGCACTGATTCATGTAATGCTGGATGGAATCACAGAATGGACAATACCTTTTGGGCTTCTCCTGCATCTTGTCGGAGAACACAGACCCTGTCTTTGAGTTCTCTGCTGAAACTCCCTTCTGCTCTCCCCCATGCAGAACAGTAGTCACCTTTCGAGTGAATCCAATCTTCTTATCCTTGCGAGGACTAAGATTCTCATGTTTGGGAGTAGGTACAGTACAGAGTTCCCTCCACCTGTACACGAACCTCATATTCAATCCAGTCAGCCAAGTCAAGCAGAGTAGGAATGGGAGTCTGAAGAGGGTTGATAAATCTCTTAAAATTGGCTCTTAGGTCGTACGGCAACTTGGCTGAGAGGCGAGATACATGAGAACCACACTTCAGCTCAGTCCAGCCTGGCCTACCCAACTGATTCAACATTCCGACTAAGGCCCGAACACGAAGAGCGAATGCCTTGAAAGCTTTGACATCACCACTTTTGATATTGGGTCAGTCCATCAAACTGGTTATCCGCTCCAATGCCAGCTGATGCGGTTGCCCATACATGTCGGTAAGCACTCACATAGTGTCACTGAAGGGTGAACAACTGTGACTGTAAGAATCCGCAACAAGTAAAGCATCCTCCAATTTCAAATGATCCATGAGTATTTGAAACTTGAAATATTCAGAAGCGTCATAAGGCAGAACATTGTCTAAAGCGAGCTTAAGTTTGGAGAACTCCCGTGGATCATCATGAATGAAATCTGGGATCGTGGGTGTAGGCCCACGATATTGCCCTTGCAATGGGTGCCAGGGACGGTGAAGATCTTGATCCCAAAATGAATATGAACGATCAGATAGGTACATCCGTTCATCGCCATGATAACATTCAGTTCTCTGGTCCCGTTGAAGATAAGGACTAGAATGATCAGGCAAGGCAGTTTTCTGTGAAGTGCGCATTCGATCCCCAAAGCATGGATCATGCAGATTTCTAACAGGCCCATCCTCTGAATGTGAATGATAATATGTGCGTCTGCAGGAGAACGACTCAAATCTCGAGGGGGGTAGAAAGGCG
The DNA here is from genome assembly GCA_039654775.1 of Spinibarbus caldwelli. NCBI lineage: Eukaryota > Metazoa > Chordata > Actinopteri > Cypriniformes > Cyprinidae > Spinibarbus > Spinibarbus caldwelli. Next base: position 31,835,888 of record CM077222.1, on the reverse strand, counting down.
AACTGGGCTGCAACAACATAGCATCATCGGACTGGCAATAAAGAGGATCAGACTGAAGCTGCTGCAAACCATGAACGTTATCAGTACAGGCAGGAACATGTTGCGGAGAATTATTCCCACTGTTAGGGGGTTCAATATACTGAGAATGTAATTGGCTACCACTCAGTCTGCCTACTCTCTTTAGGCAATTAGTTAGATCTTCAATGAGATCTTGATGACTATCACGATGTGTGTGCAGGGACTCATCCCTAAGGGGCACCGATGGAACATGTTCAGACTGACCAGGATTTTGATTATCCTGGGGTGAGGCCAACATCCTAGTAGCCGCTGGGGTGGAAGATACTTCATCTTTTGCACCAAGAGAACACTGCAAAGGTGATGAAATCTGTGGTGGAGCTAACACAGGTGAACTAGTGATTATAGCTAAAATGCGTTGCACATCTTGCCGCAGTTGCTTACTCTCCTCTCTCATTTCACAAATACAAGAGAGAACATCAGCATTTGTTACAGCATTAACCCACTCATCTGCAAATGTAAGGTGTCTCTGAGGATAACTAACCTCATAGTCCTGAAGATGCAACGGTTGTCGAGCACTTCTGCGTGACTGGACTACCTCATCCTCTACCATTTTCTCTCTGGGTCTGGACATCATGGCTAAGATGGTTATAGCATCCAGCTCGAAGGACCATTAAATGTTTGAAAGGAACTGTATAGCACCGATTACTATTACGGTGCCAACCGTCTCAGAGGGTCGATTACCCAAAGTTGATGTCCAATGGCCATGAGAGAAATGAAGAGCAGTCAGTTACACCAGTTGTACTAATTTACTAAAAGATGTTCAATAGCAATAATCAGATACACTGTGTACATCACCATCAAAGAAATCAACGCAATGCAAAGAAAACATCCATATAAAGGACACAGGCCTCCGCAAAATAATAAACAAATAAATGATTTCAACAGAGGCGGACTTTAAGGATACAGATGTCAGCTGGTTCACAATTAGGCAGTGAAAACAATTGCAATAGTCTGTGTTAGTTTCCACAGTCTTTTCTAGACATCCGATATCAGGATAGCGATATGAAGCTGGTCTTTAAGTTGCAGTCTCAGGTCCCTCTATGCACGATGAATCCTCAGCGATGACGAATACTGGTGCATATAAGTCTATAAGTCTAAATTGGTTCTACAATAGACAAATAAACTTAATCAGGAACGGAAAACTGCATAAATATGCAATGAATGCTAGCAACACAACAGAAATTGCTGCGTCATTACAGCCACCCCTGATAGCACACGAACATCTCGGAGACGTCTATTTGACGTCTGCATTTACATCTGCAAGACGAATTTTTTTAGAGTGTTTGCTCAAAAGGACGTTTTCTTTTAGATGTCAAATAGACGTCTATTAGATGTCTTTAAAATGTTTATGATTTAAAAGTATGTAAAACTGACATCTGAAAGACGTCTGACAGACGTTTGTAGACAGCAGATGCTTTCCAGATCAAGAGATCTTTAACAGACATCTTGCAGACCTGCATGTGCTATCTGGGACATAATGGGCGATCATGTTCGCCGCTAATATCTCTCTTAATCAGGTAACTACGCACTCAAATTACATAAATATAATGCAGCAGCAGTACATTAAATAAACAGTGAATAAATGACATAATGTGATGAACACTGAAATGAAACTCACGTTTTCCAAAGACTCACATTCAAGAATCGTCACAAACAAAACTTCCACGAGAAGTTTGGGATAATTCAGCACCATCTCCTGCCAATCAGGATTACTATATTCTCCCCTGTAGTTCACAAAGTGAAGACGCTGCAGAAAGAGATTTGAATCCACTTTATTTTGCTGCGTTGCAGGTGAGATTGCAGGACCTCTGCTTTTACTCGGCCGTTTTTCGAACTGAACTGATTCACTCTCACGCGTTCGCTGAATAAACCACGCCTCCTCAAGTAAATTTAAAGACCAGCACATAATAGCTGTACAGCCCTTATAATAAAAGGAACACGAATTGAACATGGGCCTTTTTTATATATACAGAGAATCCCCGTAAACCACAAATACCAACGTGTGTGTGTGTGTGTGTGTGTGTGTGCGCGCGCGTGTATGAAAGAAAATAATATTTTCAGGCCAAAATTTCAAAATATCGGCTTAAAAACACGAATGTCCATCTTTAATGACACGTTGTCATATGGACAGTCAGTCACGATGCTGACACAAAACTTGCTCCATGTACTAACGTCACTTGAAATATTAACTTGCACTTCAGTAATCGTTTTTGCTCGGGTAGTTCAGTGCTGAACATGTCAGACTGTTTAAAACCGGTAACTTTACTTTTTGAACTATGCATTGACAGGTATGCTCTTTCTATGCCATTAGTGGAATTGAGCGGAACTACAATAAATAAATAAATAATGCAAACACCATTTCTGCGCATCACGCCTCCCCCAACTCAAACAACACACACACACACACACACACACACAAAATATCTTCCTTATATGCGATATTAAGGTGGAGGCATGTCTCAACTAGTAAAAACATTTAAAAAAAAAAAAAATCTTAGGAATATTTTTAAATCGAAGTTTTGCTTACCTGTCAAGAAGAAACTCGACAAGTTCGTTGTATTGATTGAAACCCAAACATTACATCAAATTCCTCCATCTTGTAAAAAACACTGAGAATTGTCAACTTGTTTTATCCTGTTGTCTGTCTCTGTGTTTTGGTAAATGTTCGAATTTGACTTATTTTTACATATTTCATTACTTTATGTAATGACATAACCCGATCTCATGAAAGTGTGTTTCCATGTAACAATTTTGTGTTTCCATTTGACACTCTATTTACGCAGAAATTTATATACGAAATTTATAGGCAGACTTTGGCGTCAGTGGCGCAAAAACGGGGTATGCAGTATATGCAGTGCATGGGGCACCGCACATAGGGGGCGCCATTTTGCCGAAATCATTATGCGAAAATCTTATTTAATAAAACGTTATAAATAATCAAAAGCTTAGTTGTTAAAAATAATGTAATGAAACATTTTTTTCTCAATGTTTTTTAGCATTTTAATGAGTTCAAAAATGTATTTATTATAAACTTATTAAGACGCGGAACCGCCGTATCTCTTTACGACCACAACAAATGGGAGACTTTTCAGACGCGCACTTCAGCTTTCCCTCAGCGCGCAAGTTAAAGAAGCGCAGGAAAGGTACAGGTGCCAAATGAGCTTCAGTAGAACAACAGTGAACTGCGGTCTGATGAGATGTTATATGTCAGTAAAACAAACTTTCCTGTTCTGTCAGACGTTTTAGTGTGCTCAGCGCACGCTCTTCAACTTTACGCGAATATGAGGCGCTCTATGTCACTTCATTATAAATAACCCACAAGAGAAACTACGAGCATACATCGTCAGTTAAGTCATGAAATTACCAAAATTGCGATTAAAGCTGCAAAACTGTGCTTGTATACATAAGAACGTCTCTCAAATGCATGCACTGAAATATTCTGCAATTCGAGATCACAATAGGGCGCAAGATGACAGCCCATGTAATTTTTTATGTATAATTGAATGTGTAAGTAGGCTATGAGCACAGTGCAGTTGTACTAGAAAATATGCGCTATTTTTTCTTTAATTTGTACAGTTCGAAAACGAAACGATATTTAAATGCATAAAATAACTCATTTTACATTCTGGCATTTATGTGCTGTTGACTTCTGCCCTTTTTCACATTATTGCAGATGGGGATTCAAAAGAGAACTTTTTTTTCTTTTCCTTTGTACAGAGCTCGATTTAGGTTTGACAAAACTGTTACAATGAATTCATTTTGACAACTAATAGTGTTAAACATTGACTGTTTTTATTTATTTATTTAGTTATTTATTTTTTCACAGTTCATTGATTATATAAAATTCAGTGAAGGTTGACTAAACTTTGAACTATCTGCATGCAGGCCCGTGGCCAGCTATGAGGTCACCGAGGTCCGGACCTCGGTAAATTTTTCAAGTTCAAAAATAAAATTTGTTCTCTGAATGACTAATTTGCTTTTAAACTCCTCATATGAATGTCTGCACGACACGTATAATTCAGTTTAGGCAGTCTGTGGTATGAAAATGATCGCTGCAAGACACTGGCGGAGTGAACGAGTCTTGCGAGAGTTGTGAGTGAGGGCACGCGCGCAGCCCTTGTCAGATCCAGCGTTTTTGGGCTTGTCTTTTCCACTTACTTTAACACTTTAGAAAGCTAATAAAGTAGGAAGTTGCAGTTTAGTGTCAGCAATATCATTGTCTTATCTTATTTGCAAAAGATTTGAAATAATTTCGGTTTATTTTTAGGCCTATTTATTTTAATTTTTTTGTTATTTTTAATAGCAATATCTGGCAACACTGCATCGCCGGTGTTGTGGCCATTTTCGATCCCCTGCCAAATTATTACCCCTCTCGTTGAAATCGCTACCTGATTGCCTAATCTTAACCCCACCCCTAATCCTAACTCCTCCCCCACACCTAACCCTAAACCTACCAATACTAGGGGGATAATAATCTGGCAGGGGTCAGAATTGGGCACAACACCTGTACTTAAACTGACAGTAATCAAAAAAGGGTTATTGCTAACAGAATAGCACATTCGGTAAGGGAAACGCAAAAAAAAAAAAAAAAAAAAAAATTATATATATATATATATATATATATATATATATATATATATATATATACATATAATATATAATGAAATTGTCTGTCAGAAACGTTATCAACGTTGTCAAAAACAGTAGCATTTAACACTAGTACACAGATCTAGAACAAGCACAGAATGAAATGAAATATGCAAACACTAGCCATGAAGACGTCTGTGCTATGTCATTCAGTATAGTAGTTACATTTTCACAAATTATGCTATAAACATTCATAATAGCACTAGACAAAGTTATTGGCCATATAGCAATGGCTATTAATAAAAACTATAACAGTAATATTGTTGCATGAATAATAAACAACAAACAACAATAATAAACAAATTTTGATGCAATAAATAGGGTATGATTTAAGAATGATCATCCCTCCAAAACAGAGAAAACATCTTGCACAAAGATCTACATGTCTGTCTATTTTAAAGTGTTTATATATAATGAGTTGTATTTGTAGGGAATAATATAGCACAATTCTTTAACACACCCACCCCCTGGACCTCACTAATTTTCGAAGCCTAGCTACGGCCATGTCTGCATGTCTCATCCATGAGTAGGCCTATGCAATGATGGAGAACAAGCTTTTGGGGTGTTGAGACCCAGAACCAAGCTGATTGAGCAATAAAGCTAGAGTGAGCCCTTTTATTAAAATATCTGGAGGTAATAAAAATATAATACAAAAATGGTCATATTCACTCAATTACCTGATCTAATTCACAACTTCACAAATTCTCAATTAATTGTTTTCAGCTGTGTTTTAGGCACTGAAACAGTCCAGTATAGTCAAATAGGCTACATTTCTATATTGAAATAATGAAGATTTCAGTGCCACCACAGACTGGTTGCTGGCCCCTTCCTGGCCACCCCTATGAAAACATCCTAGCTCCGCCACTGCAGAAGAGGGCAAATATCAGTTTATTTCTGAGTATCTCTATTGCTCAAAAAAATAAAACAACAACAACAACAAAAAACACTTTTGTGAATGTACATTTGAGAGAAATTGAGAAGATTGTAAACAATACAAACTAGCCACCGTTCACTGAAAATTGCCGTTTTGAATTCAAAATAGGCCATCTGTGTGATTCAAGCAGATCCAATGAGTTGAAAACTATTGCTACTTCATACTTCAATACAAAACAATGCTGAATTTTGACAAAAATTAGATTTTCAAATGCTATAATTGTGATTTTATGTCTAAATATAAATCCATTAGCAAAACATGTGAAAAGAACTATATTAGTGGAAATGGTAAATGAGACAATAAATGATCCTCTGCTGTCATCTAGTGATCATAGTGGGAATCATGACATTCATTTTAATAGTAGGCCTATTTGTTTTTCTGCCAGGTGAAATCTTGGCAGAAATCTTCAACTTAGCATGGCCAATTTTCAATGAATTATCTCTATAAGTAAAAATGAAAAAATCCAGATGTTCTTTAAAGTAAATTTTACTTAGTGTTCTCATTTTATATAAAAATGTGTAAAAATATGAATAACTTTGAGGCAAATGAATAATGTATATATTGAATATATATGTTCAAATTACCTAACTAAAAGGTGAGCAATATTACATATTTAAAAATAAAAATGAATAAAAATATTTTATTCATTAAATATTTTTTTTCCACTTTTTTCACTCCTGATGAGTTTGTATCCTTCCATGAACAAGCTAGTTAATGGGTTTTTGGTCACTGACTTGCAGGAAGTTTTCTGCGGGAGTTGGTGTTAGGGGCTACTAGAATACAGGGGGGCGCCAACACTGATCTTGCATACCCCTCGGCAAATGTGCAGTTGTGCCCCTGTTTGGCATGCATATGATATGCAATGGTTAGGTTTAGGGGTGTGGGGTAGGTGCATATTATATTTACGCCAAAATGCGTATCTTATGCTGGCCATCAAAGTGAGTATCATATGCGTGCAAAAACTGCATTTTATATGCATATCAAACACGTGCATATTGTATCCACGCCAAAGTCCATTTCTGCTTATAAATAGCATGCAAAATACCACAAAAAAAAAAAAAACAACAAAAAAAAAAACAACTTGCTATTGATATGCATTTTCATGAGACCGGGCTCAACCAAACCTTCTTTCTTTTTCCATTCCAGCTAAATACCCTCTGGCTCATCCTGCTATCGCAGCCACGCCCCAAACTCTCCCTATTGGCTGCGCGGATGTAAGTTGACATCAGGTGAGACATCTTATTATTGCATTCAGACCAAATATTTTGGACGAATATTTTATAAGCCTTCCACAGAATTATGTGATAAAATTATGCACTATTATATTACCATAATAGAAACCTGTTAATTTACTTATACAACAATATATAGCCTATCTATTTTTCCTACATAGCCAACATGAGAATACACATTTATGAGAGGGGGGAGGGGGGAGGCTTAACAGTGGCTTAATTTTAAACAGAACACTTTAAACAGATTTGTGACATTCACTTAACATTACATAATGACTTAGATCTCAGTTTGTCTCTTGGTGTACAGTGCAATATACTTGGCCGCATGTCCAGAAGCAAATAAATGACCTATCTCACAGTAACATTTGGGGTGAAATGAGTTGACGTGGAAACAGGCAGCCTGGGTTCACTGGAAATATATGGATCTGCCAACAGACTTCTAAGGGCAGACCAAGAGAAATGTTTTCACTTTCGTTGAGCTCATCGGATTTGGTTTGTGTTCGCGCGAAGGCGACGGAGTTCACAGAGCGCTAATTAGTGAAGGAGAGCCGGGAGAGCCACACCGTCATTTATCATGCGACCATTCCAGGGGCCAACACTAACGAGCTCTGCCAAAAAAAATAAAATAAAATAAAATAAAATAAATAAATAAATAATACAAAAAAAAAAAAGAAAAAAAAAAATGGAGCGAGAGAGAGAGAAAGAGAAATGTCGTCAGATTAATTATTCATTTTGAGGCATGTGTTGCATCGGCATAACCCCCTACCAGGACTCTCTTTCTCTCTCTCTCTTTCTGCCTGCTTTGCTCCAGCAGTTTATTTGCAAAGGTATGGCCGACTTTCCCGGGCCTACCTCGCATACTTCCTAGCTTAATCCACATGGTTTATTGTGCAAATAAAATTTAAAAGTTATTATGTAATTAAAATCTTGTTTTACTGCTGGAAACTTCAAAAGACGGCCCGTTTCCGTGGACATAGTTTGCCGCTGATGTAATAATTTCCCTGGGATATTTAAAATAAACACATTAGGCTCCAGGAATTCAAAACTTGTCTCAGGGTATAAGGCATGTGTTCCTTGATTGGCCTGAGTTTAGGACGCCACGAAGCGGCTGCTCGGTGAAACGGTTCTGATGGTCGGGAAGAGGCGTCTTCGCCTCCATACAGTGTAAATTATACATAATGGAGCCAAGGCGATGATTGCCTGTGTTTATTAAGACCATTTCTTCACACCAGCTCTTCCTAGTAGCTTTTCTTCTTCATCGTCTTCATCTTCTCTCTCTCCCGTTCTCTCTTTCTTTGCAGTGCTTGGTGGTCCTGCGATCCGACTGACCTCAGCCATGTGTTTTCACTTTCTCCTCTGATCTCGCCTCCGTGACCAGCGGGGAACGAAATACAAATTGAATAGTAACCATTCACAGACCCGTTCCATCACGCCGACGTTCAGGTCACTTTGTCTTTTCCTTTGAGGAGAGACTACAATAAAAGATAGGCCTAGATGTTGTTTAATTCCTCCTGAGGTACTCCCGCGCGTATTTATTTTACCCTGTCTAGCGCATAGAAAAGTTGCTTTATCTTTAAACGCGTTTAATAGCTTGAGATGGTTGCAGGGTAATTCCACTGATAAAAATCACTTGGGCTGTTTTCCTCTTCTCTCAGTAGGCTTATAGTACGGGTGACCAAGGAGCTTGTTAAATTACCATCACCGAAAACGGATCACGCTGTTCCCGTGAGGTGCTCTTTTATTTGTGCTGTTCTGTGGTGGTTTTTTATTTTTAGTGTCTAGATCTCCCCCGTCCCTGCGCGCTGGACACCGCGCGCTCGCCGGTGGCAGGTTGTGTTTGTTCAGCTTTTATTGAGATGTGGTCTGAAGAAGTTAAAAAGAGCCCCGTTGTTGTTTTTAGGCTGGGTGTTTTCTCTGGAGCGTGTCCACGAGCGGTGTGTTCGCTCTTCACGTTGAAAGGCTTCGCTTGAAGGGAAAAGCCACGGCTTTTTGACTTTATAAAAAGAGGAAAAATCGCCTCTCTTGGGATAACTGATAATAGTATGCAAAACCGTACTGCATAGAGGCTTGTTTGTTAAAAATTGTCAAGGGCCAGAGTCTATAATCAGTCTGCTGATTTTTAATGACTGGATTATTTTATGTTTTTATTTATTTTTATTTTTTTTTTATGAGCCATGTAATCAACGAGTAGACTAATCTAGAGACTGGGAAAGTCACAAGAATCACTTGAATTTAAATATTTAAACAAGCATGCAAAGTTATTACTATTTTTTTTTTAAAGTAGCCTAATTCAAAAGTTTTAATTTTCAAATAGCCTGCAGGAAATTTGCATTTTACTCTAGATAGGCATTCGCAGAGTAATCACCTGTTGTTTTCAATAAAGTTTACGCATTTTCATTTTACACTTTTCTCCACTAGGCCTACTAAATGATTCTTGTAAACTCTGATTCGTTTACTTAGCCTGGATTTCATTGCGGCCGTTGTGCACGGTTTACCTCTATTTGGTTTATTAGCCCTAGAGGTTACCTTGCCAAAACATTGAGACCTGAATACTTTGGCTTTAGGTTTCATGGATCTTCACTCAGCTCCTTGAATGTTGCTGAAAGGGGTGTCAGAGTTTATGGTATGCCTTTAGAAAGCGTCACGGTTGTCAAGAAGAAATGTCGTCTACAACAAGAAGAGAAATGTTAATCAATTGAATATAAATTGAATTTTGAACAAATGTGGGTGCTTTGTATAAAAGTTTGAGCACTCTAGCTCAAAAATCCAGAGATACTGAAACAAAAAGTATTATACCCGGTCTCCCCTACGGCCTATGTAGTAATATGTGTAATGTGTCAAATAGTCTAGACTATGTGTAATAGTCAAAATTATCGTGACGTGACGTCAAATAAAGCCCTTCCGAGATCATCAGTCTATAACCACAGAAAAATAAATAAATAAATTAATTAATTAAAAAATTTAAAAACCTAGGCAACTACATGTCTGTTATCTGTTATGCATTAACAAATATAAATATATGTAAACTATAGGCTATGTTAACATGGGTTGTTATAGCCTACCCATTGTTTATAACAACCCATTGATCATTCAACGTGTCAAATGCATGCAAAGTATTATTTTGTCAGAACTTTATTGTTTTGGTCCCATATCTTTTTTACAAATACCCAGTAGCCGATACGCATCAGTGGTGAGCTGCGTCCCGTTGTTAAACCGATATTCAATTTGGTTTTATTTCGCTAACTGTTTTGCGACTCTAGAGTTTGCTTGTTTGATGCCTTAGAGCTATGCAAATCTGCCAAGTCTGTCAATCAGGTCAAAGCGGAGGCGATAATGGTGATGGACAGCCGTTATCATAATTTTATATGTAAAATCCTGAGTCTGTCCTGAACCAGCAATAATAAAGCCCAGATGTTTAGGGATGTTTCAGTAACATGCCGATTTTAACTTGGTCAGAACTCGAGTGTTTGTTTGTAAACAGAAATGTCATCGCGTTTTACGAGACAAATATGATAGTCACCTTTATAGACTTTTTGTTAGGCTGATTTCAGTTTTTGAGGCGTTGCGAATTTAAACAAACCATGTCAACAACTCTGTGTTTATTGTTTAGGCTATGTTCGTCAAAATTGTTACAATTGACGTTTTTCCAACTATATTCGGATCAGCTAAGTAAGTATTTCCAAACAAATTGGATTTATATATAAATACAAAGAATATTTAACGAATTAACTGATAAACGATAAACCTTTCACTCATTTAGTGACCTTGGTAATAACATAACCATCTGAACACAGATTATTTCTTCTTGCAGCAAACATATTCTACTCATTACCACTAATTCAAGTATGGACTGTTGCTTTATCATGATGAGATTTCAAGGTTTACCTTTGATTACAAGAAGTCTTAGGTTAATATGTTTGAGAGATTGGAGAGAAAGCCTTTAATGTCAGAGTGAGTCATTAGGTGGGGTCCAACAGCTGTAAGGCGTTGAATGAGAAAGTGGGGGGACTCTCTCATTTGCAACACACATTGGTAATGAGCTGTAGCAGAAATTACCCCCATTTGCCTTGGACCCTGAAGCACAAAAGCCGTGGTCATCACAGGTGTCAGGGGAAATTTAGCCTTCAGTCAGTCAGAAGAAAAGATTCATTCTCGTCTTTTAGAATGAATGAACATTTTTTATATTGATTGTTTTGGGGAGCTTGGTTCTTTATAATGGGTAATAATTGTAATCAGACAAAATATTTATGACAAATAAGAAAGTAGCCACAGTAATAAAATTAAAATAAATTTAATTACTGGGCAAATTGTCTCATTACCAAAAACAACTTGAATTAGCATCCAACTCAAACATGATTATCTAATAAGGAATATATTCAGGAGCTCTTCAGTGCTTTGCAGTTTTAATTAAAAGCATAGACTACTGTTGACAGGTTAAGGCACAGACATCTGGTTAGGAATGAGAAAAATGTGTGTGACACATGCTGATTTGCTCTTGTGTTTTAGTGAAGATGAGTCTTTCATCAATTTACGAAGGAGCTGAGCATCGGTTCAGTGCTGCTGGTCATTCGGTCTCTACAACTCTACAACTCTGCTTTGCCAAGCTGTGATTTATAGTGTGAAACAGCAAAGTATTCTCACTGTCACGCATTATTTGTTTTAATATAAACAATTAAGATACATTCTTAACCTTCAGTCAGCACCGCATTAGTCAGAAAGCCAACTTATTAATTGCTGGTTATAATTTGTTTCTTTCATTAATAATTTTCCAAAGAATTAAGCACTAAAGCTGTGCTGACATAATGATGTCATTACAGCATATATCCCGGGATATGAGATCTCATTCATCATGCCACAGACATTCGTGAATCTGGTCTTTAAATTTCTTTTTTCCCCCATACAATCTTCAAATTTAATCTTCGCCATCCAGTAAATTTGTTTGAAGTTTTCAAGTGTGCTGACCAGCCGAACAGACTTGCTCTCCTTTCAGTAAATCCTCTCTTCATTAAAACCTTTAAGATTGCCAGGGCTGGCGGCAGCTGTTTGAAGGGACTTTTCTTACTTTCTGACTGTTCTTTTGTTCTAGATTGTGTTTGTGAAGCAATTATTGTTTATAGTCTTAAAGTTTACAGTTTAGATTGGTAATTTTAAAACAATTTTATGATGGGCACTGAACTGCATTTCACCTGAGGAAATACTTTGAGCAACCACAGCTCCATTGTTTAGAGTGAAGCCAAGACCATCAAAGACCAGCTTCTCCCATTACGGAAACCAGCAGGGTTCATTTATGAACAACTGGAAATCCCCAGAGAAGTAAAAAGTCAAAGCTGAGAGGTGAGGTGGAGTCAGCATCTGTAAAAAACCTGTATTATTTTCACTGTATTACACTGTTTCCATGTAGCATTCAGCATGGTCCCTGTCAGTGCATCATTACATATTTCTCAGTGGCTTGGACGAATACTTTTTTACTTTTATTAAAATTACTTTTAAATTACATTAAGCAGCACAACTGTTTTCAACATTGATAATAGAAAAATGCGTTGCGCTACGGGTGTCCCGAGTTCAAATCCCGACTCAAGGACCTTTCCTGATCCTGCCCCCTATCTCTCTCTCACTTCGCTTCCTGTCAGATCTGACAGATACTGTAATAAAGGCAAAAATAAATCTTTTTTTTTTTCTATTCTTTTTTAAAGAATGGTTCCTGAAAGATCATGTGACATTGACAGCTAGCATAATGGCTTCTGAAAAATTAGCGTTGCCATCACTGGAATAAATTACAGTTTGAAATATGATAAAATAGAAAACGGTTATTTTAAATTTGAATACTATTTTGCAATATTACTATTTTTCTGTATTTTTGGTCAAATAAATGCAGCCTTTAGTGAAGAAATGATCTTACTCCCCAAGCATTTGAACGGTAGTGTATGTACTGTGTAATAAGGTAAAAGATAAAGAGCGTAGGTCTAGTTTGCCTAGAAAGCCTAAAGATGACCAGAAAGTACCTAAAGGTGTCTTTCTTTCTATTTCTAATATGATACAGACAGTAAATTAACTGGGTCACCTGGCCAGCCGTGGCCGATCTGCCTGTGATCATTTTATTTTATCTTGACTCATGTTAAAGCTCAGTTCCTCCTTTACAACTACTTTGATTTTATGAATCATTGGATATCATCTATATGTCAGATTACAAACCCACACACACACCTAAACACATAGCTCTTAAAAAAAGATAAGAGAAACAAAAATCTGATCAATCTTATATCCTGGAACATCTGAAGAACAAAGGGATGAATCTACTAAACTTATTTGATTTATTTGCCTATTTGAACTGCTATAAAAATGACATACAGTAAGTCGTCACAGAGCCAGTATCTGTTCTTTTCTTCCTGTTAATGTAGGATGTGCCTATATGACAGCAAATACCTTTTTTGTTTGTGACGGTGATAATCTACTTGCCTTTCCTTCCTTCATTCTCCCCATCCCACCTCACAATTCACACTTGACAATCTGTATATGAGTTCAAATATATGCGAAAAGAAGATAGAAGGGAAGAGAGAAGGAGAAGGTGTGCATGTGTGAGAGAGAACAGGCTTTCAAAGCAATGTAAATGTAACCCAAGCTGCAGTCTAGGCTGACTAAACACTCTGAGCCCAGGTGGCTAATGGGAGACCAGGATGACCAAATGACCACCACCATAGTGGATCCATTCTGATGTCTCTCTCTCTTTCTCTCTCTCTCACTCTCAGTGACTCCTGCTCTCTCTCTCTCCTTTTCTCTCAATCTCTCCATCTGCTACGTATTACACCCGTCAGCTCTTCTGTTTGTCCAGGCAAGACTCGGATGGGTGGTCTTCAGATAACAGAACGCCAGGGGCCTCCCGTGTCACCAAATTACCCAGACCTCTATGTTTTTCCTTTACTCCTTTCAAAAACACGCAGGGCTTTGCTGTAAGGGCTAGAGTGGACAGCAGACACACACTCATCATCACTCTGTGACGTAAACCTCACTAGAACATCAAACTGTCTGTGTACGGAAGTGTGTGTGTGTGTGTGTGTGTGTGTGTATGTGCAAGAGAGAGACTGGAAGACAGGGAAAGGAAAGGACTCCCTTGTCTAATCTTAAAATGCTTTCAGTGAATCTGTACAAATGTACAGATTTAGTAGAGAGATTGGCTTCCCAAGGGAGCATTTTTCATTAACAAACCCACAATGCTCATTTTTATGGTCCATTTACAGATGAAAAGATTTCATAATACACACAATGATCTTTTGAAAAAGTTAAGGTACAAGAAAGGTTTATTCAGGACTTGTAACATGTATTTGAAAGATGTTTGTCTTTTTTAAATAGAGAACATTCCTGAAGTACTGTATAAAATATTATCTGGTAGCCTAACAAGTAATGAAAGTCTAAAATATTTTAGTCTAAAAAATATCTAAAAATATTTTATAATTTAAAAAAAAAAAAAAATTATACATTTATTCGGTGGGATTGAACAACTATGAAGATCTATAAGGGCTCAAAAAAAAATAAATAAATAAAAAAATGAGGCAAGCGGGAAATGGGACAGTCAGTTTGCTCATGGTCAGCAGGGGGCAAGAGCAAGCACAGAGACAGTTATTATGTGGTCCTAGACAAGGATATCTTCAAACTGTCAGGCTTTAGTGCTTATTTGCATGTAATCCCACACCCTTGTCCTGCTTATGTTGGTTTAAAAGACTGTGAAGGAATCTTGACCTTGATAAAATAAAAAAATGAAATACCCAATAATAATAATAAATATATACACCCTTTTGATCTAATACAGCCATGAGTCTTTTTGGGAAAGATGCAACAAGTTTTTCACACCTGGATTTGGGGATCCTCTGCCATTCCTCCTTGCAGATCCTCTCCAGTTCTGTCAGGTTGGATGGTAAACGTTGGTGGACAGCCATTTTTAGGTCTCTCCAGAGATGCTCAATTGGGTTTAAGTCAGGGCTCTGGCTGGGCCATTCAAGAACAGTCACGGAGTTGTTGTGAAGCCACTCCTTCGTTATTTTAGCTGTGTGCTTAGGGTCATTGTCTTGTTGGAAGGTAAACCTTCGGCCCAGTCTGAGGTCCTGAGCACTCTGGAGAAGGTTTTCGTCCAGGATATCCCTGTACTTGACCGCATTCAGGTTTCCCTCGATTGCAACCAGTCGTCCTGTCCCTGCAGCTGAAAAACACCCTCACAGCATGATGCTGCCACCACCATGCTTCACTGTTGGGACTGTATTGGACAGGTGATGAGCAGTGCCTGGTTTTCTCCACACATACCGCTTAGAATTAAAGCCAGAAAGTTCTATCTTGGTCTCATCAGACCAGAGAATCTTATTTCTCACCATCTTGGAGTCCTTCATGCGGGCTTTCATGTGTCTTGCACTGAGGAGAGGCTTCCGTTGGGCCACTCTGCCATAAATCCCTGACTGGTGGAGGGCTGCAGTGATGGTTGACTTTCTACAACTTTCTCCCATCTCCCGACTGCATCTCTGGAGCTAAGCCACAGTGATCTTTGGGTTCTTCTTTACCTCTCTCACTAAGGCTCTTCTCCCCCGATAGCTCAGTTTGGCCGGACGGCCAGCTCTAGGAAGGGTTCTGGTCGCCCCAAACGTCTTCCATTTAAGGATTATGGAGGCCACTGTGCTCTTAGGAACCTTAAGTGCAGCAGAATTTTTTTTGTAACCTTGGCCAGATCTGTGCCTTGCCACAATTCTGTCTCTGAGCTCTTCAGGCAGTTCCTTTGACCTCATGATTCTCATTTGCTCTGACATGCACTGTGAGCTGTAAGGTCTTATATAGACAGGTGTGTGGCTTTCCTAATCAAGTCCAATCAGTATAATCAAACACAGCTGGACTCAAATGAAGGTGTAGAACCATCTCAAGGATGATCAGAAGAAATGGACAGCACCTGAGTTAAATATATGAGTGTCACAGCAAAGGGTCTGAATACTTAGGACCATGTGATATTTCAGTTTTTCTTTTTTAATAAATCTGCAAAAATGTCAACAATTCTGTGTTTTTCTGTCAATATGGGGTGCTGTGTGTACATTAATGAGGAAAAAAAATGAACTTAAATGATTTTAGCAAATGGCTGCAATATAACAAAGAGTGAAAAATTTAAGGGGGTCTGAATACTTTCCGTACCCACTGTATATATATATATATATATATACATATATACACACATATATATGTGTGTGTGTGTGTGTGTGTGTGTGTGTAAAACCTTTTTTCAAGTATAGGATGTATTTTGTGTATTAAATTGAACAAAAGTGACAGTAAAGACATTTATATAAAAGATTTCTGTTTCAAATAAATGCTGAGAAAATGTATCATGGCTCCTGAAAAATGTATCATAATTTCCACAAAAATATTAATCATCACAGGAATAAATCATATTTTAAAAATACATGAAAATAGAAAACAGTTATGTTTAAAATGCAATTAAAACATATTTAAAAAGATCTTAAAATTTTGAACTTTAAAAATGCTTTAAAAAACCGCTAACATCCGATGGCTACAGTTTTAAGAGAACCAGAAAATTCCTTACAGACAATCTAAAGAAGGAGATGAGGCCATTAAGAGGGTCTTGTTGACTTAAAGGGATAGTTCACCCAAAAATGAAAATTCTGTCATCATTTACTCACTCTCAAGTAGTTCTAAACCTGTATGAATGTCTTTGTTCTACTGAACACAAAGGAAGATATTCTGAAGAATGTGGGAAACAGAGCAGTTCTGGGGCACCATTGACTTCCATAGTATTTTTTTTCCTACTATGGAAGTCAATGGTGCCCCAAAACAGCCTGGTTACAAACTTTCTTCAAAATATCTTCTTTTGTGTTTGGCAGAACAAAGAAATTCATACAGGTTTGGAACTACTTGAGGGTGAATAAATGATGACAGAATTTTCATTTTTGGGTGAACTATCCCTTTAAGCAGCCAATGACAGCCTCACAAGAGAAGCCTAAGCCTCATTCTATCTGCATACGTACACAGACTCATACACGCAACAAAAGAGCACAGGTCTGAGCTGCTGTAATCACTAAACTGTGTGCTCATGCAGACAGAGAAAGGGTGAGAGGTCATGGGTGAGAGGTCGTGCTGCTTATGGCTGGGAGTGATTGGAGGGGCTAGTGACATACACAGATCATCCCTTGTAATTTAGGGGAGCTAATCTAATCTCTATAGATCCCGATTAAGAAAGTCTGATAGAGAATGAGTCATTTAGTGCAACAAATTTCATCTAGACAATGAGCACACACACTGCTGTGTTTGTGTGTGGATGTGCGTGTGGAATCACGGTGGTATCTTTAGCGCAGCTCGCAGGTGGCCGTGGCACTGTGTTCAGGCAAAGTCTCTTTAAAACAAGTCATGTCACTCAGCGGCCATCTTTGAAATGCCTCTCGGGCATCCAAGTGTAGCTCCTATCACTTTGTATGGGGAATCATCAAATTCTCCCAAACTGTTCCCTAAGCTTACGATTAAATTTCATATTTGAAATCACCAATGAAATCTGACAACAACTGTGTCATAAATGTTGTTTCTTTTGCTCAAATAGCGTTATAAAAAGCTTATTTTTCAGGCTAGATCAGCCAGTGCGCATGCGCAGTCCTAGGCGCACGTCTCGGAATGCTGACTGTTTCTATAGCAACCAGGACTTCTAATGTCAGCTGCAGTGACGCGCTGACTTTACCGATTAGTGATTGGCTCTTTTGCTCAGAAGGTGGGGCTTCCTGCGATTGAGCGCCCATGTTACGCGTTGCATGGTATTGACACGTCTTGGGTATTCTATACATAGATATATATATACATATATATATATATATATATATATATATATATATACACGTCTATGACTCTATAGTCTTTGGCTCAGGGCCGTGAGCTCCATTTAGGTCGCAGGTCAGCTGCTTTACTGCAGCCTTACTGACACACACTCTCCTTCTCTTTTGTCTTTCACAACATTAATACTAGACTCTCAAATCTGCCCTCAACAAGACACACTCTCACACCCAGCATGTCTGCCGTTCTTCATTATAGGGAGAGTGACAGGTTCAGATAGCACATTTCAACAGAGGCTCTTTTAATAAGACTACATGATGATGATTAAAAACACATATGTGCCAAAAACACAGCATTAAACTGCTTAGTGAAATGTTCAGGATGTGGATGAAGTAATACTCACAAATTTACAGGAGGAGATTATGACAGAAAGAGAGAGAGACATCAAATCCATGAGCTTGAGGCGAGACTAAAAAAGCTGGACTCAGTGTGTTTGAACAACTTTCAGTGGGTCATTAGTTGCAGGTGGAAGGAATAAATGACAGCATATGCTGCAGTGTTATATTTTTCTTATATTTCTCATATTTCCTCTTCTTTTCCAGAGTTTTCATCTGTAAAAAAAAAAAAAAAAAAACAGAGAAAAGAACACTGTTTCTCTTGTGTCTTTCATGCTGTCCTTTTCTTCTTTTGATTAATGAAAAGACCCTCAAAAAGTTACATTAAAGTTTGAAGTTACATAAAAGTTTAAATTTAGAATGAGAAGGTAAAAAGCTGGGCTGTCAGTGGAGTAAAATAATTGCAAATAATCTCTAGGTTGGTGTTCATGATAAATGCATAATTCTTAAAAAAGCATTTGAAATTTGCCTATAATTCATGCCATTTCAAAATTCATTTACTTACTCTTTCAATAAATAAAAACAATTATTGAACAATTAAAGAGGTCTTTCTGTGTATGATGCAATGGCAAATATTAGCTGTGCAGAAATGTGCTACTTCAGGTCACTTTGACATAAGCTACTGCAAGTAACAGTAAAGACTTTTACAATGTCACAGTTTTTCCCCTAACAAATGTATCACTGTTTCCAAAAAATATATTCTTATTATTATCAACAATGATAATAATAATAATAAAAAAAAAATGTTTCTTGAGTACCAAATCATCATACTAGAATGGTTTCTGAAGGATCATGTGACACTGAAGACTGCATGTCTGCTAAAAATTCAGCTCTCCCATCACAGGAATAAGTTAAATTTAAAAATACATTAAAATAGAAAAAAAGTATTATTTACAATTGTAATAATACTTCACTATATTACTGTTTTTACTGTCCTTTTTAATCAGATGAATGCATCCTATAGGTGAACATAAAAAAATCAAACATACATCTCACTTTCTATGATAAGATTCATCTTACTGACCAGTCTTTTAAACTGTATTGTAATTTTGATCAGTTGGCATACTTTTAGTTTGGCCTCTTCGAGTTCAATACATGTCCCGATTTCTTCTTTACATAATGTGTCAAGGAATACAGAAAATGGAAATCAGTATTAAATATCATTTTCATATATTTGCTGTAACTACTATATGCATCTAAACGATCACATTTACATAGAGGATGGGGAGAGACAAGAGAAGAAGTAAGAGACATGGGCAGAAATGAAATCTTGAGGATGGCTAACCCACTACAACCGCACTGAGCATCTAGCAGAAGTTTCTTTTAAAGCCCAGAAAATATAAAAGGCCTGCCATCAACACATATAATCTCTTAGCTAAGCCCATTGAAAGCCAGGGCTTTGGGGTTAATTCACCCATCGCTCTGTGTTTGAATCAACTCCAGACTCACATTGAGATGAAAGCCCGAGAGTCCCACGGACGAGCTGCACCATGGGGCCCGCTGGGCCTCTTCAACGAGGCCAGATTATTGCTTGTTGGTCTAGCTGGGACCTCCATCAGGACAGGGAAACTGAAAAGAAAAACAATAATTAGAGATAATTGCTTGTGTCCAAACATGAACATTAAAGCCCCCTTCCTTTCCTCTCTTTCTATCTCTCTCTCTCTCGCTCTCTTTCTTTCTTTGCCCCTGCCCCCCCATAACCCCCATCTCCCAGTCTATCTCTTTTGGTAGTATATCAGGTGCAAAGAGAAAAACACACCCCTGTTTTGACAGCTGGGCAGGCGAACATAATTTGTGACAGCTGAACTGAAACGTCTTTAAACAAGACGGAAAAGGAGAAAAGGGGGGTTTGAGTGAGAGACTGCGGGGCAGAAGAGGGAAGAGGACGAAGGAATGTGGAAAGAAAGTGAATTATTGAAACAAAAGAAAGAGGACAAAATAATAGTTATTCATGCAAGACTTTATATGCACCCAGAAGTTGAGAAAGTAGAGGAAGGATAAAAGGAGAAACAAAAGAGAGAAATAAAATGACAGAGGATAAAATATAACATTATTTATCAATTTTTGAGAAATCAAAAGCTAAAGCAGCCAAACAGAGCAAAAATTTTTACCCAAAAATCTCACTTGAACATGGTGTCACACAAAGTTTGACGCATTGGGTTAATTTGCTGCTCAGCAACTGTGACCTCTGAACTTTGGGGTCCAAGGGGGTCAAACCGAACTTAGAACGAGGCAGCCAAAATCATGTCAGTCTGAGGGAGCAATGTCAAAGGTCACCGGTGAGATCTTGGGGAATATGGGCCAAAACAAGGACCATATGTGAACAGATACACATTTGAAACCAAAATAACCCCTTATTTTCCATCCCCTCTAACCCTTCTGTAGGCACACACAGACAGACCCACCGCAGACATACTGCATCCAAATTGAATTAAGTCATAAATAGAAGTGCTACACTGATGTTAGAGAGGCATTGACAGAACACTGGCCGACCGCCCTGCGAAATTGACAGTGACAGAAGTTTTCCCTGAAGGAAAATACTAATGTAAACAATGGAATACGGTTTCAAAATATCCGCACTCCAAATGCTGCTTCTGTTTACATTTCCTCACCAAAGCTATTCCAGTTTGAGGACCAGGAAGAATTAGATGAAGAAGAGACGGGATGAGGCCGAGGCTGAGATGCCACCTCTTGCCATTTCATTTAAAAAGGGAAATATTTCATGAAAATGTTACAGAACTTTGATCAGGTTAGCACACACTATCTCAACATCCCAGATGTACATTCTGATTCATTCTCACCCTGTACCACACATGCCATTCATTAAAAACACCAGTCTCATAAATCTAGTCAAGTAATTCAGTATAACACCTTTACTGGCACTTTAACGTTCCTCAAACAACCAACAGTGAAATCCTCCGGACCAGCAAAGTTTCAGTGAGGAACATGAGTGTCTTTCAAGGCTTGTGAGTGTTTGTTTGTATACAGTTTGCACACCAATAAAAGGTGAGAGAAAAGGAGGAAAAAAGAGTGATTTCACTGATGCTCTCTGGATTGGGCTGCATTTCTTTTTCCAGACATCTGCAAAGATCATCTGGGCCTTCATCTGAGCCTCATTAGGCCTCTCTCTGTTTTATTAAAGACAGAGAGATGATTTCTCCATCAGATACAGTATTACCACTGGACCGCAGCCTAAAACTGGCAATCAATATCCCATTCAGAACATATATGTGATCATGTATTGCTCACGAGGGTCATTGCATTGTGCGTTACATTATGACATTTATTGAGGGGTAATGAATTGAACACTGGAGGGCAGTTTTTCTGACTAAAATGAAGCCAGCTTTGCAATGAAGAAGTATCTGAGGACAATCCTGACTTTAGTCCAGGACCATAAGTTAAATGAATCTTGAAACCTTGGCATAACTTTTAAACCTACGAGTTTTATGATTCCCAACCACAAATGTCTTTTCATTACTAATTGTTTTATGAAAAGAAGATATTGATCTAAAAAGGAAATTTTCATTCATTTTAAACAGCGACATTTTCCACTCCTAACCATGTTTCCCACAGTCCAGCTGTTAGTTTACCTTTTTTTATATAAATATAATTCATATTTCTAAAGTCGTTATACTGTCTTATGTTCTTTATCTGAATTGGTGGAACACCTGCTTGGTAACTGAGGCCAAAGTGTAAAAGTCCAGACGTGGGCGGTATTAAAAACAGCGTGAAGAGGAGGAACCATAGTAGCTCCAGAAGACACGGTTACACATGAGTCAATGGCTTTCTCAGGCTGTGGAAAGAAACTGGCAGCCAGAGTGAATAAGTCTTGAACGGGGGGCCTGGGAACTGCTGATAGATTTGCCATCAGAGCTACTTAAGGCCCTCACACTCACACATCAAACAGGCTGCACACAGTAAACATTCATTTCAGCACTCGCTATATTATAACTCAGATTCTCAAAAGGTAGCACTCTCGATCACTGCATCAAGAAAACGGCGAGGAAAAAAATGCAATAATGTGTGTGTTGGGGGACACTTGTCTCAATAGCAGCCTTCCTGTTTCAGAAAAGCAATGTAAATGAGCAGTGGTACAATATGTTCAGCAGATCCGTTTGTGTGCATGTGTTTATATATACGTACAGTGTGTGTTTGAGGCTTTATGTAAATGAGCTGTGAGAGTCTCCAGTGTCTGTGAATCATTTCCTGTTTGCCATATTGATCCAATCATCCTGGGGTTTGTCAGATGCGCCCCAAACAAACTCTGTGTGTGTGTTAATGTTCAGTCATTTGGTAATGCATATGATCGCTCGTGCGTACACTAGCCATTCATGCACCGCATGTGTGTGTATAAGTGTGCACACCATTAGTTCAAGTCTACATATGTAGAATACAGAATATGAGTATTTAAACCAGTATGGAGCAATAGAGAGTGTGTGAGTGATGCTCTCTCTATCTGGGTGGCAGTACCTCTAGAGGGGCGGCTGGCTCTGCGAGCAACATGAACAGCGGGAGGATAATTTGGATTTGATTGGTTTCACATGTTTTTCATAAACAACAAAGCTCTCTCCCTTCGGTTTGCTCCGCTGTGTTTGGCTGAAAACATGGAATCCATTTGTCCCCTTCTCCCCTTCTTGCTATTTAGCATTACTGAGCAGTATGTCACGTGTTGAACAGACCACCAGCACGACGGGTATCTCGCAGTTATGGTGACAGACTGTGACACCAGTAAACTGGCATTTAGCAAAACACTCCCCACAGACTCAGATATTTAGCAGTGTATTTCACTTATGCTCTGCTCTATCTAGTCTTAATAAATTACATGTGCATATACAGTATCAGGTTAAAGATGTACCATGTGAATAAAATCAGTATAATAACATATAGGCTACGTCTAATCAGCTGCCTTCTCGTTTACCTCATCCCAAAGGTGCCCGGTTTGATTAAAGCCAACAGTTTTGAAACTGGCATACTCCCATTAGACCCTGCTGGCACATGAATTAACTGCATTATCTATCTACAGAGACCATTTTTCTGATGAAAATATTTCTGAATTTTTTTTTCCCAAGTGAAATATATCTCAATGATAATATCATATTTTACCAGTGTACAGTTTTTAAGGGCTCCTAAAAGTGTGAAACTGACTTATTATTATTAGTAGTAGTAGTAGTAGTAGTAGTAGTAATAGTAATAGTAGTAGTAGTAATAGTAGTATTAGTATTATTAGTAGTAGTATTGTTGTTGTTGTGGTTGTTATTCTCAACAGACCATTTAACACAGGCCAAAATGAGACTTTTTTTTTTTTTTTTTTAAATATGGGATATTAATTGAATTGATGACAGTGAAGCAAAAACTTCAGAACACAAACAGAAATGAATGAATGAATGAATGAATGAATGAACAGAAAGCGTATATAGCGTGAAGTGTAGGCTACTTTTCCCTGGCCATTAACGTGACTGCTCAAAATGCTGGTTAGTGAAGGGTTTGGGACTGTGAATTTTACTAGGTGAAAAGAAGGGGAAAAGCATGAAGTTCCACCCCTAACCAAACCCCTAAGCTGAACTTCAAACGAACGAATGAGATGAACTCACACGACTTAGGCACCAAAACGTAAAACAATTAGAAATTGCCATGAGAGGGTGTTGCACAAATATGAGACTTTTTATTTATTTATTTATTTATTTTTTGCTTTTAAGAGCCCTATAAAAATAACCCATTATTGGTACATCTGTACACTAATATAATTAAATATTTGCCATTTATGTTGTTTGTGGGAGAAAAGGTCAATGTGGACCTTTTTCCTCAACATAATGATGTAAAGTCATCTTTAAGCGTGGCTATGGGAATGACTGATCCACTGGGATTTATAGTTTCAGGTGATTGGCTCAAAAACACCTGGCAACATGCGCTGATTTTTTCAAAAAATCAATTTTTAATTGTATTATATTAATGGTATATAAACAAAGTAAATATCCGTTACATTAAAGAAAAAGACCATAAGCTAACATAGTAGCCTAATAATATCCGGGGCAGCCAAACAAACAAGTGTTGCTACCTAAACGGAAATCCTCAGCTTCCTCAAGGTAGAGATGCTTTTTACTGCATAATTTTTGTACAGACCGAATCTCAGACAAATTGATTATCTTTTAACGAGCATAAACAAAGCCTGCAACCAATAAGGTGAGTTAGATACTATAAGCTGTGTCATATGTCTATCTAAAATCCAGACAGCCAATGGAGACATATTGTTATGGTTATGCGTTCACTTTCCTTCTCGTTCATCTGGACAAGTTCAGATGTAAGACGTGTTCTGTAATAAATAAAGCGAAGCTCTCTAATAATGAGCTTTGTCGGCCACCCGCGTTTTACTGCTCAGTGAAATTAATGAAATTCACGTTGCACTGCGGTCTCGATACAAAGACACAATATAAATCCTAGGACACTGTTTAAAATGTATTAAGGTATAAAGCACTTGTCGGCTGATTTTTGGAAGCAATTCTGTTTAACTTCAGGTAGGATATTTTTATATATTATAGGTGGCCTAATTGTTAAGTGACTTACTGTAATGCCTTGAGCCTAAATAGATTGGCTAATCTGATCTAATCGTATCTATAAATGCAGAGTGCGTTTAATGGGAATAAGTTACACTGAGAAAACATGGGATTGCATAAGCTGTACCCTATATGTCAACATTTCCAACAATACAATAAATAAATAAATAAAAATCGTGCTGCTTAATTAGCCTATTTGTTTATCCGTTCATTATTTACTATCAAGCGCGCCACTCATAAAATCAATAGGCCTATTTCAATATTAAAATGTTGGACATTAATAGGCCTACAGAATTCAGCACGAGGACGTTATGGCTTAGAAGCGGGAAAAAGTTTTTTCTATTGTATTTTTAAGGACTTTCATTAGGTGCATTGAAAGTCAACTCAAAAGTAAAAACACATGAACTGGAACGGGAATTGTGTTCGTCAGACTGTTTCCTTTCTTTAATAAAAAGTAATCTCACAATTTACCAAAGCAGTCATTTAGTAACAGATGAAGCGTTGCATTTTGGTAACAAATGTAACGGTAGTGTAAGGAAACAGTAATTATATAGCCTAATAACAAAAATGCATTTTTAAAAAATATTTACTATTAATATGCACTCTGTACTAATGGAAAAACCTGTTAAACTTTTTAGGCATTTAAAGTTTTTACGTTTTTAAATTCAATATTTCAGTCATCTAGTTCGCAAAAGACAAGCAAATACGAACTTCATCGCGGGGCTTGAATTTAGGCATTGCCCATGGCTTGCTCAAGACCTATTATAGACCTTCAATCCCATTGGACGAAGGTTGGCTGAGCAGATGCTGTTACACTTTAAGGCAGAGATGGCAAATGCTAAAAGCATGCTCCACACTGCCAAATTGCCGGTTCCAACTCCTCAGTTATTCTTGTTTAGAAAGTATACTTGTATAAGTGCTTGCTTTCTGTCACTTTTACACTGAACAAAAGCATTCAAATAATACACCACTTATTTCATTTAAAAAGGTTGTTATGGAGTATTGTTTATTTGTACTCGCGTTTGTCATTTGATATACATTATGAAAGTTTAAAATAACATTTATAATCATTTACTAACTTTACAGTTATTTAAAAACACCAATATATTGGGTAGGGTCTGCAATACAAATATACCAAACAAAAGTTACTGTTTATATTTCGAACCAGAGAAAGAGCAAAAGAAAGCAAAAGAAAACTGAAATTAGGCTATTATATATATATATTTATTTATTTATTTTTTTGTTTTATAGAAAAAGTAAATGATAGCTTTGGTATCATATGAATAAGCAGGTTTTCCTGTTTAATTTAAACTGAGAAAACATCCAAACAAGCTTTTCATCATGTTAAAAAAACTTTGTACTTTATTATGCAATTCTGTTGGACACAGTACCTATATACATTGTGGCACGCACACACACACACACACACACACACACACACACACACACACACACACACAGAGAGAGAGTCTGTTATGTTTTCAGAGCCAATGTTTCATTTCTATAAAAATAACAAGACATCACCCAGTTTAAAATTATTTAAATAATTAATTTTTTTTTTGTTAAAAATTAAAAAAGGTATTGATGTAAATAATACAGCAAGCTTTAACGATTTTAGCAAACATCATTTAAATGCTAAAACAAGGAAAAAATTA
The DNA here is from genome assembly GCA_039654775.1 of Spinibarbus caldwelli. Lineage (NCBI taxonomy): Eukaryota > Metazoa > Chordata > Actinopteri > Cypriniformes > Cyprinidae > Spinibarbus > Spinibarbus caldwelli. The sequence goes on along the minus strand of CM077222.1, from coordinate 31,809,599 downwards.
TTATGCAAGCATGGAATATTTCGATTTTTTTTTCTCTTTTAGGTCACACTGATCGAACATTACTTTTAATAGCTCAATCGTTGTGTTGATTTAGAATAATAAAATCAATGTTTTATAAGGTATTTTTGTTAAGTGTAGACTGAGAGCATATGATAAGATTTTATATTTTAAATCGATAAAAAGATCGACCAATAAAAGTGTAAAAACAAATAGGCCTAGTCTCACATTTCCTAAACCGACAGACTTGAAATGTTTCTGTTAAAGATTCTACAAAAAGACGCACAGAGCACATCTCAATTTACTAGTCAAACTGAACATCTTTCCACTACAGACAGCCTTGCTCACGTAAAAGGATAAACTATGTTAACATACACTGGTTACTTGCTATGCTGCTGATACACTACAACGTGATTTAAATTTTTATTTGTCAAACTTTCAGTTATTAAAACGAACACGAATAAAATACACCACCTTCCCCCGTGTTTGCAAATTAGGGATTTTATCGTACTTCCTCACTCTTTCTGCCCCCATGTGGCCCTCACCGGACCCTCACGTGTCCCATGAAGTTCTCAGGAGCCCAAGAGGACACGAGAGAGCTGAGAAAAATATGAAGAGTAGGACAGCACACATTATTTGTAACGTGTAAAAGAATCTTTAAACATCTAAACTAAAGTAAATCATACTAGCCTGTGTTTTTAAAATATGGAAACTTATTTAATATTCTCCCAGTCTCATTAGTAAAATGTCTTATATTTTTCAAATATGATAACTTATGTAATATTCTCTCAGTCTCAGCCTTATTTAGCAGAATTATCATCGCTAATGGATACCTTAAGTAAACAAATGAACTTTAAGTGTAAAGTTCTTAGTAAAATGTATTTCATTGATCAGGAGTGGAAGAGGTCCTCGTATGCAGGTGGAGAGGAGGCGCTGTCTGCTGGACTCGCTTTCTCCTTTTCTTCTTCCTCTGAGACACTGCGATTCCTGCAACGAAACCCGCGATTGTGTAATTAATCCACTTTGGTCAGCCCTTGGCGCAAATAATAACATAAAGGTGCCTGGCTGACTTTACTTTGTCTATGTTATTTAAGCGTAATGAATCAGTCTACATGAGAATTTTGGGCAGACCGGTTAGTGTTGTAACACATTTTGTTTTGTTTACGTCTGTAACTCTGTTTTTCGAGTCTCAAACTTTTGATATAATATTCACATATTAATCTGCTTCTTATTAAAGCAGTTTAGAAACCTGTAATTTATCCCAAGGAACAGTCGTAGCGCCAATAAAAAAAAAAAAAAAAAACACTGACATTTTAAATGTTGTGCATAATAAATTTATTGTGGGTATTACATTTAAGTATTTAAAATACGTCACCTCCATAAAAATAACCCACTCCCAGTCATTGATTAACCTCCCACATCGAGAAACATCGAATAAATCTTCTTATAAAGCATGTGAAGTTATACATTCTTACCTCAAAACAGGCTTATGATCTTAAATCCTTCTTATTTTTACATACACAGTTTAAGAACCTCCACTGTTACCTCAGGCGGGCGGTGCTCATTAAACTCAGTGTTACAACACGCCCTGGTCTGCTCTATGAACTTTTAAATCTAAATTCAAAAATTGGCTTGAACAATACTGAGTTACATTTGAATTTTTACAATGAATGATTCAATAATACTTTAAGGCAAGTTTACACACTGCACATAAGATTTTCTTGAGGTTTATGTCTATTTAAAAATAGATGTCACAACTCAAAACTGATGTAAATTATCAGTTACAGTAATTATGTTCTCTTATTTAGTCTTTCAAGTTGTTTTTTTTGCAGTATTATTTTTGATAAACCCATCATTTATGATATTTAAAACCAAAAAGTGATCACATTTTTTTAATCAGCTCAAGCTGATATTAATGCTGTTTCTAGACACCATGCTTGTGATCATGGTGTCTAAATGACTGTAATACACATTATTATCAGTATTATAATAATTACCTGTTTTCCCTTTGCTCTGCTGTAGCGTTGTCATGTTCACCAGAATTAAAACCAGGGTTTTCCACTGGATAGATGTTGTAATACTGTGGCGGCGTGTTCACTGTGACTGCTAATGGCTGGTGATTTGAATGCAAACCATTAACAGGACCCAGACTTTGGTCTGGTACTACAGAGGTGTACGGGGGTGGGATGTACTGGACCACCGTGGCCCTGTGGAAAGTAATGGGCTGGTTGAATCTAGTGAAGATGAACGATGGTCCTGAAAGGGGCGGCAGAGGGTCTGTTTCAGGTGTTCTCTCTTCATCATTCTGCTTGCAGCTCAGGCAGGACAGCATTCGGAACTTGCAGATGCTTATCAGCACAAATGTACCTCCTACTGACAGCAGAATGGGCCCCAGAAGCTGTGTCCACATGTAGCTGTGACTGAAATTGTAATTTGTCCACCCCATAGCCGTGAATGTCATGCCAACCAGGCCCAAGAAGACTCCGGAGAACAGGAGCGTGGCACCAGCTTTCTCCCCATCTGACACCCGAGTGTTTGAAGAGCTCGGTGCTTGGCCAGGCATCAAAGAGACAGCATTCACAGGGATATCACTGGGACTCTGGTTGCTGTTTGTGATGGTACTACAAACACCAGCAGGTAGTGCATCACTTGGCCCGGCAAGAGGATTTGTCCCTTGATTCCTACTTTCCGGTGTGCTCTTCCAAAGATCTAGAATGCCGTAATGTCTCATCTGGCCAGAACTGCACTGTTTTTGTATAGTAGCTTAAGGATTTAGACACTTGTCTGACAAAGGTCCACTCATGCCTGAAGGATCTTTTAAGAACATTGTTTATCTATTTTGGACATTGGCTCAGAATCTTAGTTAACAGGTAACAGATCATTGCTCTTATGCTGTAGTCTTGAACACTCAGTCATCATATTGGTGCGAGCACTGAAATGTGAAATCTGTCGCATGACAGAGCACATGCAGGAAACTGGCAAGGAATAGTTCACTCAAAAAATGAAAATTGTCATAATTTACTCCAATTTACATCATTCTGAAGAATATATCTCAACTGTTGTCCATACAATAAAAGTGAGAGGGGTTCAAAACAACATTCTTCGATGAAACCAAAAAAAAAAAAAAAAATTGGACAGTTTTCAAAATCTGTTCTTTTGTGTTCCACAGAAGAAAGTAAATGATCACAGAATTTTCACTTTCAAGTGAACTCTCCTATTAATGTATCACCAAATTCAAAAGAGCAAAGTGTATAGCTAGGGGAAAAAAATAAATAAAAAATGATATATATATATATATATATATATATATATATATATATATATATATATATATATATGCACAATGAAAATTTCTTCATTTTGGCACACAACTTAAGCCTTTTTATGCACAAGGGAACCATGTGGTAAAATTGCAATAGAATTTCCCTAAATGAGCCAAAACAGAGAGAGAAACAGGGAGATAAAAAAAGCTTTGTTTCCGACAATATCAAAACAATTCTGCATCATTTTACTTTCAAAGCCCTCTCTGGAGTCCAAATGGATTTGATTAGCAAAACAATGTTTCACCCAGAGCACTGCATAACCTAGCAAATTTGAACTAGAGTCCAGTTCTCCAAAAACACTGTCACTTTGATGACGCACTTATCTCACAGTAAAAATTTTACTGTGGTACCATGGTAATGTCTCCACTATTGGGAAATTAGATAAGAATTATACGTAATTATTATTATATGTAAGTGCTGGGCAACGATTAATCGCATCCAAAATAAAATATTTTGTTTATATAATATATGTGTGTGTACTGCATGCACACATGCGTGTATATAATTTGAAAATATTTACATGCATTTACATGTATATATTTATATTCACATAATTTATATTATATATAAATATTTAATATATAAACATAACATATTTGTCTTATATGTATACATCCATTATATAATAAATATACACAGTACACACACATATTATGCGCACAAAAACTTTTATTTTGGATGTGATTATTTTGGAATCATTGCCCAGCACACTAATATATATATATATATATATATATATAGTAAACTGAGACTGGACAATGAAGAGTACAGTATAATTTAAATCACAGGAGATGAAAAAAAAAAAGATTTTTTGATAGGATTGCAAGTATCGTGTTATATTCCTCTAACTCTTCATGAAGGTCAAGCAGTATGTCAGAACCGTCCCGTGCTAAAGACTTTGTTTTAATTCTTTTCCCAAAAGCTCGAGGAGACACCTGAGAGACATTTAGGAAGAGAATAGATTCCAGCACAAGAATGTTTAAAATCAGCCCAGATTTTGGGCCTGACACACTCTTTCAATTAAGCTGAGTCCAAATATTTATGAGGAGAACATTTCCTCTTTCTCTCTCTCTCTCTGTGATCATGATGTGTAGTATGCATGTGAATAACAAATGTGTGTGCTGGTAAGTGTGTGTTCAGGATAGGTCTGCTTAAATGATATCTGCACAGTTACGGTCAGCGTGAAAGCTTTACCAGCATTACCACCCCCTATTGATTCTCTTTAGCTGCTAGTCAGTTGAATTCGATGGTATGACAAAACAAATGTAGAGAATTTCTTCATATGACCCTGCACTGGATTAATTATTAGTGGAGACTATATTGTCTTGGTATTGTACAAACATTAACAAACCAAGGTAACTTATTGCTTCATTCGACTCTAAATGATTAGCCATCAAATTAAATCTTTTATTATTTGCAACTGTGGTTCACTGTTGATTCCTCTCTTGTCCTAATTTACCTCATCTCCCCTCTTCCTTCCAACGGTTCATATGCAGCACAATATCCTGACCGCACACTATTACATGAGTATCCACGTCCTCCAATGGGAAAAGCCTGCCTGCAATCACAAAAAGGGCCTTAATGGGTTTCCATTGCACACACTCTCTCTCTATTCCTCTCTCTCCCACTCTCTTTGACCACCCACTTCATTTCAATGAGGCAGCACGTTGCTTCATGACATAGTCACGTACATCCTCCACAACCAATCAGCCGAGAGCTACTGCACCCATCTGTTTTCACCAGCCATATTTTGTTCTGCGCTTCTCCACTGCTTCATTCATTAATTTGTTCATTAAAAGTTATTACGTGAATCTGGTCAGTGGTAAAAACTTGTTCATCATCAAACATGTAATTTCAGCATCATATTTAGCTGCCAAAAATCATTCTGACATTCTGATTTGGTTCGCAAGAAATATATATCACTGACCCCAAACTTTTAAACGGAAGTGTATATTTGAAACAACTGGTGTAAACGTAAATGTCCTTAAAACGTCTGATAAACCCCAGAGTTTCAGATTAAAAGAATTTGACCAAATCTTACCTACACATCAACCTTAATTATGTAAATACATTATTTTACAATTTTACCTAAATGTATTATTTTATCCGCTAGCTCACTCTAAGATAAAAGTTAATTACAATGTACTTAAACACATGTGAAGCAAGAAGCAACACTGCAACATTACAGTAGTATTAACATTGAAGTCCTCTGAAGTGATTTTCACTACAGTTGAGAATTGAGATGTAAAATGGAACCAGTTGTATTTGTATGAAACAAAAGTGTTCAGTTACCGTCTGACATACAGAGTTGCCATGAACAACACTGAATATTAGGGAAGATCAGCCCACTGAATGCTGATATTGACCAATTGGAAGTATCAAGTATTTAAGAGCATCATGGAATAACTCACACTGACAGCACATATGACTTCATCGGTATGTGACTAAAAATGATTATCTGCAATGCAGAACACAAAGCCTTGACATTTTTGGTGTGATCTGATTTTTGGTGTGATCTGGTACATCTTTGGCTTTGGCAGATAGTATAGATACTGTGGGGCTGCTCCATGGGAGTTAAGATGTCGCCATCCTCCATCATGACCCCCGACCTTGTGACAAATTGCCCATGACGTGGCTCTGCTCGCCAGGCACGGAAGCCTGTTCTCTCTCGCATCTCTCATTCCCTTCAACCTGCCTTTCTCCTGTCCTCCCATTGCTCCATCCTTCCACTGCTCTGAGCTCTCATCTACCGTTTCTCTTTGGCTCAGTATGGAGGAACAGTTTTACATGCCCGTTCACCAATCTGCTTTCAAACCAGAGAGCAGAGAGGCATAGACAGGGAAGGAGGGAGAGAGACACAAGGAGAGAAACAAATGCTGCTGCTGCTGAGTAACTGAGGGGAACCAATCACAACAAAGTAAAAATTCAGGCAGAAGATGGACTTTTGTATCTGCCAGCCTGTAAACAGAATCAGTGAAATTTCCTGCTTTGTGACATGATTCTGGCCATTTTATTAGCCTTTCAAATTGTGAGCATCACTTCAAACATCCTCACAAGTCTCTTGTCTGCACACTTTATTTACGAAGACATTAAAAAATAGACCTTATACAGGATGAGACATCTGACTGCATCAAATGATCTATCTATCCGTCCCACACTAGCTTGGAAAAGTTACAGAATGGAACATCAATCTCAAACATGGTATTTTAAAGATTTGATGCAACTCGCCTTGTCAAATTTGTTTAATTTGTCAAATCCAGTTATTATTACATCCTCAAAATCACTCTCTGTATTAATCTGGATTTTGGTTCCAAATGAATTTATAATCCTGAAAGGAAACCAGCCAATAATAAATTTTACAAGACTGAGAAAGTGCTTTCCATTTTTGTGTGCAATAACATACATCAAACATTGCAAACACACGTTTATTCAGATGTGAATATTTATCTGAATGTGGTCATTCGACTAACCAGAAAACGCTGTGCATTTTTTCAATATTAAAAACTTTATTTGCTTTATTAGCATACCATTTTTACAAAGAGGAAATGGAGATTTTGTCAGAGTTAACCCACTTTTGGTTACAAATGTGTCCCCAAAATATGGTTAAATAGGTACACAAACACGTTTACTTACTATATACATGGGAACAAATCATAAACCTCTATAATTTGAACACAGTCAATTATAAAAACCACAGACTAACCCTAAGTCACTTCCATTATGCTTTTTAGAATATAAAACTCACCATTCTTACTTTATGGATCAAACAGAAGGCTTTGTCAGAGTCACACTAGCAGTTTGTTGAACGCTGACCAACAGGTTCACAGCAGAACAGAAAAACATTTGAGCAACAGAGGACCTAACGTAGCAGAGAAAATGTACTGTGACTGCAGCATTACCTCACTTTTGGGGACAATACTATGTCCCAACTACACACATACAAACCACGTCCAGATTCATCTCCACAAGGACTCATTTTGCCATCGCAGCACTGGTAAAAGGCTTTACGGATTCCAGTAATCACTTTAATGGGTCAATAGGGCCTAGAATTAGTAGTGAAAGCATTATGAGATGCAGAGATGTCACTGGACCAATGACATGGTACTAAAACAAGGTTTCTATTAAAACATCTTTCAACATACGGATTCTAGAGGGTGAAATATGAGCGTCGGGAGAATCTGAAGGATTTCAGATGGTATGACGCGAGCTCCTCATGCACTGTTGTTTTGGGAGACCAACCAAAGGCTGAAGAGAGGGAGGAGCCGGCCGACGTGGACGGGGATCAAGAATGATATTAGGTGTGGTTAGGAGAGGAGGAAGAGGGAAAGAGATGATACAGGAGGATAGATGTTTTCAGAATGGAGGAGAGGAGATAATAAACAGAATACAGTCAGTAGATGGGTGCATGTGGAAATGTGGAAAGATAGAGAGAGAAAGAGAAGCCAAAGGATTAAAGAGGAGTAAATGAGGGGAATAGTGTGAGATGGAGGAGAAAAGCAAACACATTTTTTAGTTATGAAGGTCCAGCTAGTGTTTGCTCAGATGGTTTTGCTCATACTGAAGAGGGGGGCGCTGGATCAAAAGGCCATGTCATTCTGTAATGGAGCATAAACGTAAGTGATGCTGCTCCTGCTCTGTCCTTCTTTAATAACTCAACTCTATTATCCTACAGAGTCTATGCGAAAACACAGCCTGTGACAACATCCAAAGAACATTTGAAATCAGTTAGCTAAGAGACGAGAGACCCTCTAATCTTTAACTTTCTATGTAGACTAGAGCACAATATCTTCACTCTGGATCATTTTGAGGCATTGATAGTAAATCGATGGGTGTTGATCTAGAGTGGTGGGAGCCAATTTAGTATCAGCGTATAAAAAATCTTTGACAAATACAGTAACCTCGAGATTAGGTAAAGTAGGGGAGACTGGGGGCAACTGTAACATTTTTTACATTTTCCTTACAGACTACTTGAAGTAGACATAACTCACAGACTACTTGAAATACATTAGTCATCTTCTGATACAAGAAACAAATACAGGTGCACTAATTAATACAACTGATATATTTTCACTAATCAGGACAAGACAAATATTAAATCAAATGCAATATGTCAGAGTATTACAACTGTCCCCTTGGTGGGGGCAATTGTAACACTGAAAAAATAAGTCATATTAACCCACTGGATCTCAAAGAAAAGCCTACCTCAAAGTAATTACTTTACTGCTGTAGTATCTAATAAAGTATATATGAAGAGTCCAGATGCAAAAGCCTCTAAATGCCATCTGAAATTTTCTTCTAAAATTAGCATTTTTACAGGCCCCTATATTTATGTTGTTATTTCACTTTAATTGCATAGAAAATGACCTACACATTGCCTTTAGAGTAAAATTACTGAACCTAAACATAGCAGCCTGATAAAAATGCAAAAAGAAAATTTCAGATGGCATTTAGAGGCTTTTGCATCTGAACTCTTTATATATACACTCATCGGCCATTTTATTTGGTACACCGATTCAATTGCTTGGTAACACAAATTGCTAATCAGCCAATCACATGGCAGCAACTCAATGCATTTAGGCATCTAGATGTGGTGAAGACGACTTGAAGTTCAAACCGAGCATCAGAATGGGGAAGAAAGGGGATTTAAGTGACTTTGAACGTGGAATGGTTGTTATTTCAAAAACTGCTGATCTACTGGGATTTTCACGCACAATCATCTCTAGGGTTTACAGAGAATGGTCCGAAAAAGAGAAAACATCCAGTGAGCGGCAGTTGTGTGGACGAAAATGCCTTGTTGATGTCAGAGGTCAGAGGAGAATGGGCAGACTGGTTAGAGATGATAGAAAGGCAACAGTAACTCAAATAACCACTCGTTACAACCAAGTTATGCAGAATACCATCTCTGAACGCACAAAAGCACAAAAAACGAACCCTGAAGCAGATGAGCTACAGCAACAGAAGACCACACTGGGCGCCGCTCCTGTCAGCTAAGAACAGGAAACGGAGGCTACAATTCGCACAATTCGTTGCCTGGTCTGACGAGTCTTGATTTCTGCTGCGACATTCAGATGGTAGGGTCAGAATTTGGCAGAAAGAACATGAAAGCATGGATCCATCCTGCCTTGTCTCAACGGTTCAGGCTGGTGGTGGTGGTGTAATGGTGTGGGGGATATTTTCTTGGCACACTTTGGGCCCCTTAGTACCAACTGAGCATCGTTTAAACGCCACAGCCTACCTGAGTATTGTTGCTGACCATGTCCATCCCTTTATGACTACAGTATACCCATCTTCTGATGGCTACTTCCAGCAGGATAATGCACCATGTCACAAAGCTCAACTCATCTCAAGACTGGTTTCTTGAACATGACAATGAGTTCACTTTACTCAAATGGCCTCCAAAGTCACCAGATCTCAATCCAATAGAGCCCCTTTGGGATGTGGTGGAACGGGAGATTCGCATCATGGATGTGCAGCCGACAAATCTGCAGCAACTGCGTGATGCTATCATGTCAATATGGACCAAAATCTCTGAGGAATGTTTCCAACACCTTGTTCAATCTATGCCATGAAGAATTAAGGCAGTTCTGAAGGCAAAAGGGGGTCCAACCCGGTACTAGCAAGGTGTACCTAATAAAGTGGCCAGTGAGTGAGTGTGTGTGTGTGTGTGTGTGTGTGTGTGTGTGTGTGTACACACACACACACACACACACACACACACACAGGTACATCTCAAAAAATTTGAATATCATGAAAAAGTTCATTTTTTTCTTGTTATTTCAAAAAGTGAAACTTTCATATATTTTAGAATTACTACATGTAAAGTAAAACATTTCAAAAGTTTTTTTTGTTTTAATTTTGATGATTAGAGCTTACAGCTCATGAAAGTCAAAAATCAGTATCTCAAAATATTGGAATATTTACATTTGAGTTCCAATTAATGACCATCCCTACAGTATAAATTCCGGGTATCTCTTGTTCTTTGAAACCACAATACTGGGGAAGACTGCTGACTTGGCAATGATCCAGAAGACGAACATTGACGCCCTCCACAAAGAGGGTAAATCACAGAGGGTCATTACTGAAAGGTGTGGCTGTTTACAGAGTGCTGTATCAAAGCATATTAAATGCAAAGTTGACTGGAAGGAAGAATCTGGGTAGGAAAAGGTGCACAAGCAACAGGGATGACCGCAGGCTTGAGAATACTGTCAAGCAAGCTGATTCAAACACTTGGGAGAGCTTCACAAGGAGTGGACTGAAGCTGCTGTCAGTGCATCAAGAGTTACCATGCTCAGACGTCTTCAGGAAAAGGGCTACCAAGCCACTTCTGAACCAGAGACAACGTCAGAAGCGTCTTACCTGGGCTGTGGAGAAAAAGAACTGGACTGTTGCTCAGTGGTCCAAAGTCCTCTTTTCAGATGAAAGTAAATTTTACATTTCATTTGGAAATCAAGGTCCCAGACTCTGGAAGAAGAGTGGAGAGGCACAGAATCCATGTTGCTTGAAGTCCAGTGTGAAGTTTCTACAGTCAGTGATGATTTGGGCTGCCATGTCATCTGCTGGTTACTGGTTGAAGTCCACAGTCAACGCAGCCATCTACCAGGAAATTTTAGAGCACTTCATGCTTCCTTCTGCTGACAAGCTTTATGGAGATGCTGATTTCATTTTCCAGCAGGACTTGGCACCTGCCCACACTTCCAAAGGTACCAAAAGCTGGTTCAATGACCATGGTGTTACTGTGCTTGATTGGCCAGCAAACTCGCCTGACCTGAATCTATGGGGTATTGTAAAGAGGAAGATGAGAGGCACCAGACCCAACAATGCAGAGGCCGCTATCAAAGCAACCTGGGCTTCCAATACACCTGAGCAGTGCCACAGGCTGATTGCCTCCATGCCACGCCACATTGATGCAGTAATTCATGCAAAAGGAGGCCCAATCAAGTATTGAGTGCATAGAAATGAACATACTTTTCAGAAGCTTAACATTTCTGTTTAAAATTGATCTTATGTAATATTCTAATTTTCTGCGACACTGAATTTTGGGTTTTCATTATCTGTAAGCCATAATTATCAAAATTTCAAGAAGTAAAAGGCTTGAAATATTTCACTCTATGTGTAATGAATCTATATAATATATGGGTTTCACTTTCTGAAATAAGTGTCAAAAAATATTGACCTTTTTCATATTCAATTTTTTTTAAATGTACCTGTATATATATATTTATCAGCTGAGTCGAGAAATCTTTAACCTAACTTTAATGAAAGTTACATTGTTTAATGTGTAACACTAATAATTTTTAAATGTTTTTACATTTAAATATGTTCATCTTCTAACAGAAAAGTATGTCAACACAGACAAACAAGGTGTTGACATTGTTTTACAATTGCCCCCGATGTTGCAGCCATGATAAAACATCATATGCTAGCTAGCCACGCCTATATTAGCATTGGTTGTTCATATATATGAAATAAGTGTCAAAAAATGGGGGGGGAAGTCGTGGCCTAATGGTTAGAGAGTTGGGCTTGTAACCTGAAGGTTGCCGGTTCGATTCTCACACCGGCAGGAATTGAAGGTGGGGATTGTGAATGAACAGCACTCTCTCTGCCTTCGATACCATGACTGAGGTGCCCTTGAGCAAGGCACCGAACCCCCAATTGCTCCCCGGGCGCTGGAGCAATGGCTGCCCACTGCTCCGGGTGTGTGTTCACGGTGTGTGTGTGCGTGTTTGTTCACTATTCACTGCTGTGTGTGTGCACTTGGATGGGTTAAATGCAGAGCACCAATTTCGAGTATGGGTCACCGTACTTGACAATACGTCACGACTTTCACTTTCATATTTTTTTTTTATTAATAATCTAGAGATAAAATGTAGGTAAGTTTCAATTTGCAGCCATCTAAACTTAAGACAGCAGAAAACAAAATACTGTACATCCAAAAAAGTAACTTTCATACCTCAAAATAAGTTATTTTGTTAAAAACTTCTGCTGAGGTGAAAAGATTGTGCTCTTTTTCCACAGGCAGAGAGAATCCTACTGAGCATGTGCAGATAAAGTGGCACGACCATGGCTCTCATGCCACATACCATGTTCTCACAAATATCGCAGAGCAAAGACGACACTGACAACATGCCAACAGACAAGACAGGAAAGGTTACCTTTGGTGTGAAACAAAGTGTCAGCTTTCAAATGTTATTTTGTACAAAAAAAAAAAAAAAAAATCAAACAATAAATACCGTTTTGTGGCTTATTGATGTGTCTTGACAGATTGCTGTAGTGCCTCAGTTCAAGTGGTGCGTGAATATAGCGCGAAGTAAACTTGAATGAACATCAGAAGGGATCTTGTTTCAACGGCGGAAAGACGTCAATACGTATTTCAAGTTCAAGACCACCGATGTTAATCTAATCTAGTCTGATTTGTTTGTCGGACAAAAATGGCAGATTCGGCGTTATGATTGGTCAGATCACCTGTCAATCAAACTCCCTGCAAAGATCTCCCCCAGACCCCTACTAAAAATAAATAACTGTTGTTCAGAATAGAACAAAGCATGATACTGCTTATATAAAACAGTTGTTCAATAGACAAGAAATTGATATTGAGAAATTTATATTAGACATAATATTTCCAGTTACAAATTTTTGCTTCACCTTTAAAATGAAGCCATGGCAGAATTAACAGTCAGGAGTCTCTAGCTACACATCGTAGCGGCATTCTTGATTTAAGTCTATTTTACAGCGAGGACAATAACTTTAAAGTTTTAATTACATCTTGAATTAACAGCAAACAATTAATTGAATTAACAGGAAAGTCCACGCAGCTATAACAAACAGACAGGAACAACTTTGTTAAAATCACTTTTAAGGTAGTGTATAAAAATCACTTTAACTAGTGTATACTTTTCAGTGTATGTTTTTGTTATTTTGTCAACCAAAATCCAAGTCTGATAGCCTTCCGGTAAGTAAGGAAAAATGAAGTGTTAGAAATTCCACAATTATTTATTATTTTCAGTTAATTGAGTACATTATCAGGGTACCTCAAGTGCACTTCACCTTTATGTAGTTTTCAGTGTGAGCGCAATAGGCCTACTCTACACTACACATGGCATAAAATTTGGCATAAGTACGCAAACTGGGATGCTTTTTTGATTGATTTCTGAATAAATGAGTGCTATTCAGTTAACTGAATATTTCCATGACTCACTCATAAATCACTTTTGCCAACTAGTGGCGTAACGATGTTGCCTGCAGAAACAGTCACTGAAAATCTGTCTTGAACAAAGAGTGTGATACAAGCACTGAAGACCTTAGAGGACTGAAAATAACAGTATATTCAGTTCAAATCAAGTAGTGTAATAAGGATTAAGCAGATCTGATGTAGATCAAACTGTGAAGCGCAGAGGCCTTTTTTTGGAAAGGGTTCATGAAGGGGTCTACAACCCTGACACATATGTAAACACATAAAAGACACACACATTAGGTGCGTAAGAAAGCGGATGGCTAGCACATGTGGGTAAGTTTTATTTCACTTTGCAAGGAGCAGTGGAAGTGCAGCAGATGTGTTCAGAAGCATGACTGTGTAAACATCTGAATGTTGAATTGCTTTATCGTTAAATCTATCCATACTTTTCCAAAGTAGAAATCAACCATCAAGTGTACTGAATAGCTGAAGCACAGTCCAAAATGATGAGGTACAGTGTTACGTTTACAAATCAGAACCTGATCTGTCTGTAACACTCAAGTCATCAGAAAAGTTACCTGCTCTGAATGATAAATTGAAAGTTTATTTAGTAGTAAACAATCATATACACATAACAAGGTCTTCCAGAGGTCAGCGTGTAAATATACGCAATGTACACGTTACTTTTAAGGGAATGCAGTACACATTGTTAGATTTCAATTTGGAGTTAATGTCAATATTAGCTGGTGAAATTAGTGCATATATAGGAAAAAAAAATCCAAACATCATCAACTATTCTCTCAAATGACTCAGATGAAACGTATGCCATAAACTGCTCATTTTCTTAACCGTAATTGTGACAAGAGGAGGTATTGCTGATGGGAAATTGAGCTGTTTTTTGATGAAGAAAGCGTAGCTTAATTTCGGAATAGATCTACGCAAACAAAGACGACAGACAAGTTAGCATTCTGTAGTATTTCTTATATTTGTATAGATTTATATATTACACATTTATTACTGACACAAAGCATCATAAAGCAGAGAAACATGGCAGAAATATTTGTAAAGATTTACATTAGGTGGTTAAAAAAATAAAATAAAATAAAATAAATCACACAAATGTTTTACCATGCCATTGAATGTGGACATAAAAAGAATGAAATAAAAGAAGAAACTTTTTAAATGCTCCAAAATGACTTTGAATATTGACGTGGCTGTAGAGGCAGCAAGAACCAGCTCGCTAACTACACAATTAGTTCATATTCACTTAAAGAAGCCAATATTGTATTGTATTCAGATGCTAGATTGACCAGGATGTTCACCAGTTGATTTCTGCCTCTTAACTGACACCAACACCACATTTTATACTAAATACAAGTGAATTAAAATCACAAATATTAAAAAAAGGTACATAAAGACAGTGATGATTCTGAAGATAAAATCTTTATGTTGTTACTTCACAAAACTGTTAGGCTGCTATCGAAGAGACAAAAAAAGTTCCTGGTGAAAACAAGACGTAATTCTAAAGAACGTCATTGTTTTCAGATTCATCCTTCATTGGTGGCGTTTAGTGTTCATTAGTGTTTTTCATTTTAAGGTACAAATGGTGTTGCTATCGCTGGGATTGGGGTAGCCCTTGGAGACGTGGTCCTCTAAAGAGGACAAGGCAAATAGCCCTTGTATGGGGGACAGACCCCCTTAAAGCACTGTAAATGCTCACCACTGGGTTCCAGCAAAAAAAAAAAAAAAAAAAAGAAGAAAATCTCAAAATGAAGAAATCTCTTACGTGGCAGATGGACCCTGCACACATTTAAACTTCCACCGGCTCATTGCATCATTGTGCTTTTTGATTTGTATTTGGCAAACTTGCTCAAAGCAAAAAAGATCATTTGAGCCATAATTTTAAGAAACTAATGCGTTCAGGTTATTATTAACATTTAAACACTCAAAAACAGACGTGACGGCACATTTGGTGAAAACATATACACAGTGTCCCTTAAAAATTCATTAATCTAAAAATTGGTAGTCCTTTGTTAATCAACTACACTAAAAAGTGTGAATGCTTGTAATTCATCTTGATATGCTAATATTCACAATATTTTGGTCTGTTTATCAACAAGGATCTCCATCTACAAATGGTAAGGTCGGTGTTTGTAATTAGAATTTTCTCACAGTGAAAATTTTCCGTGGTAATTTGGTATCATTTCTGCACACATCTATAAGGCATTACAGAAAACACCTGGATGACGTCTAAAACGGGAACAGCACATTCCTTTGCAGTGAACTGTTTAGGTAAAGCACTCTAAAGGGGTTTGAAGGACAAAGGCTAAAGTTTAGGCAGTGTTTTCCCTTCAGTATCCCATCAGGAAGCATAAAGAACTGAACTGGCACTTCAAAAATTTAGGAAGAGGAAAGGTCATAATATAAAAAAGGCTTTTAGACTTCAAACATGCAAATTGTCCTGTATAATTATTTTAAGTAACAAAAAAGAGGCACTGAGGTCAGTGGATAAGTTTAAAATGGCACTAAACTTTAAAAACAATCCATAAATGCAATTTTGAAAGCTTATACCTTCATTGCACATTTATAATGAAAAATACAACTGAAAGAAAAAAATGAAACTGAAAACAACAAAAAATTGGGAGGGGGAGCGGGGAATCTAAATTTATCAGACGGATGTGCAATCCTCAGTTATGGAAAAGACCATGGACAAGAAGTAAGGCTTTCTTGTGAGAATGAAGTGATCTATTGCTGAGGCTTTTCTCTTGTCTCTACTTTTTTACTTGTTTTTTTTCCCACATTTTGTTCTCCTCACTGTAATTGTGAATTACATTTGGGTGAATACAAATGGAGAAATGAATGCTCAACAAATATCCAGAAAGATTGTTAGTGCAGTTTTTTGTCCTTTTTTGCCTAGATATGTTGTGTGTTTATACACATATAATTCATATTACAAATTAATTATACATATCAAAAAACAAACACTACCATTCTGACTTTATGAAAGTCTGAACTGATCGAAAAGTATCAAAGATTAATGATTTCATTCGCCAATATCCTGATATTCCTCATTTTTTTCTTTTCTTTTCTTTTTTCTTTTTTTATTTTTCTTTGTACACAGTGTTTGATATTCAGTGCTACGTTAATATAGTATAAAAATCTTGAATCTCCAGAAGGTGCTTCACTGGAACTGGATCGTTCAGAACGTGGAGAGGAAACAGAAGCATGAGAGGCCTTCACCCAGACAGCTCTCTTTTTCCATCCCCCATAACGATCCTCCATAAATATCATTGCGAACCAGTGACAGAATGAATGAATGAACAGAAATTAACCTCCAGTTTCCCTGCATTTGAGAGCGGACAGGCCTCTGCTCAGATCTCAGAAGTCAGCCATATAGCGGCCTGTGAATGTACACAAACACAAGTCTCTGGTCAGCTCAATGACAAAACTACATGCTTGTGCATATGTTGAGAATGTGTTGAAATCTAAACTGTTATAATAACAATCATAACATCTTCTAGTGATACTGTAAATGTGGCTTGGTGAAGTCTAAAGTCATTCTTACCAGTGGCAAATCTCTTCTTATTGAGAGAGAGACGGTAACCGGAGCCGACCAGTTCCATATCTACACCAGACAGAGTGCTGCCTTCACTGAAGAACTGAACAGCCAGGGTGGCAGGGATGGATGGACCATCAGACAGCTCAAACTTTGCTCTCAAAGAACCAGAGCCTGACACACACACAAACAAACATAGTCAATACGAAATACTCTGTGCCAGATGATCTTTTAATCTCTACAACATCATGTAGAAAATACACTGCGGTATCTGCTGAAAAACAGCTTTCTGAAAACAATTTTTGACCTTTTTGCATTGATATTTCTATTTGTCTATAAAATTCTTATGGGAAATGCTATTGTGCACTTACTCACAAGCTGAGAGTTTGCTATTAAGTACAAAATAGCTTTTAACTGCCCCAGAAGTACAGAATGAGGTGTTAAATAAACTGGGGAGGAAGTTAATTTTTCATAATGTGACCCTTTTAAATAGGTTCATGTACACACACACGCAAAAATGCTACTTAATGATCTGTGGCAGTTAATCAAAAAATAAATAAATCAAAAAAAAAAAAAAAAAAAAAAAAAAAAATATAATAATAATAATAATAATAATAATAATAATAATAATAATAATAATATATATATATATATATATATATATATATATATATATATATTATATTTGTTACACTAATTATATATTTATAATTATATATATATATATTTGTTCTTACCTTCATTTTCAGACTTGTCAGAGATATCACTCAGTTTCCATAATGACTTACTCTGTTCTGCGTTCCTAATGAAAACAGTAACAATCATGTGGTTAAAGTGACTCTATGATTATGTATACAACGCTGTTTATCAGTTTGGTGTTAGTAAGATTTTTTTTCAGTTTGGTGTTGGTAAGATTAATGCCTTTATTTAGCAAGGGTGCATTAAATTGGTCAAAAGTGACAGTAAAGACGTTTACATTTTTTCAAATGAATGCTATTCTTTTTAACTTTCTAATCAACAAAAATGTATTTTGTTTGCCACAAAAATATTAAGCAGCACAACTCTTTTCAGCATTGATAATAATAAGAAATGTTTCTTGAGCACCAAACCAGAATATTAGAATGATTTCTGAAGGATCATGTGACACTGAAGACTGCAGTAATAATGCTGAAAATTCAGCTTTGCCATCACAGGAATAAATGACATCTTAAAATATATTGAATAAAAAAACAGTTATTTTAAAAATGTGAAAATATTGTACAATATTACAGTTTTTACAGAATTTTTAATAAAATAAATGCAGCCTTTCTGAACATAAGAGACTTCTTTTAAAAATATGAAAAAAAAAAAAAAAAATTCCAACCCCAAACTTTTTAACGATAGTGTATATTTTGTATATAACTTAAATATTACAGTGATTAGGTCCATACAGCAGTGTTTTTATCACAAGATATATTATGTGTTTGTATATTTGTGTGCCTACTCCGTCCAACTCACCAGATGGCATTGGGAAGTGACTGCATGTTTGTGACGGCGCCATTGACGGGCACTAACACCTGTACATTGGTGAGAGCTGCGGGGGGCTGCATGGACTCTGGGTTGTATCGGTAGTCCACTCGCAGGTCTGTAGTACTAGGAGTGCATTTCCAATACACCACAAGGTTCAGAGGAGTTGACTGAATCCCATTTGAACATACCTGAGAAAAGAAGGCCAAAGGATCTTTGCTCACCCACCAATAATCAGGCAAACTAAATATCAACAGTAAACATGCAAGTATACTAGAACAGCTAGTACTAACATGCTTTACTTGTATGTTTTTTGAAGAATTCATGGACTAACAGAGAATTATCCCAAAGATAACAATGAAAAACTACAAACCTGGTACTTTAAGATGTCCACGTTGTAATAGGATGCAGCAGGGTTCTGCTCAGAGCTCTTCCTGAGGTACGCTGTCAGTGCAGGCATGTTCAGCCAAAAGTCTTTAGTGTTTGTGTCACTCTGGGAGGAGTCACTGGAGTCACACACACATAGAGAAAACACTATTAAGAGCTCAATAATTCATTGCTGCGTGTCATTGTAGCAGCATGGAACAACTAACCCTACTGCAGCAGCTCAACTATTAAATCACAAATCCCTCCTGATTTGATTAGTCATGCCTGGGAGCTGTTGGCACGAACTCGCACAACAACAAAAAGGATGTGGGTGAGTGAGAGCAGCGTGAGTTTTTATCCTGAGCACTTAATGCTAATATGTGACCCTGAACCACAAAACCAGTCTTAAGTAGCATGGGTATATTTGCAGCAATGGCCAACAATACATTGAATGGGTCAAAATTATAATATTTTTCTTTTATGCCAAAAATCATTAGGATATTAAGTAAAGATCATGTTCCATGAAGATATTTCGTAAATTTCCTACCGTAGACATATCAAAACTTAATTTTTGATTAGTAGTATGCATTGCTAAGAACTTCATTTGGACAAATTTAAAGGCGATTTTCTCAATATTTAGATTTTTTTGCACCCTCAGATTCCAGATTTTCAAATAGTTGCATCTCAGCCGAATATTGTCCTAACAAACCATACATCAATGGAAAGCTTATTTATTCAGCTTTCAGATGATGTATAAATCAAAAAGTTTAAAAAAAGAAACATGTCTGCAGGTGTGCTGCTTTTTGTGGAAACCGAGATACATGCTTTATAAGGATTCAGTCCAAAAGAACAACATTTATTCGAAATATAAATCTCTTGAACATTAAAATGTCTTTACTGTCACTTTTGATCAATTTATTGCATCCTTGCTTAATGAAAAAAAAATGTACTACCTTTCCAAAAAAAAATAACAAAAATAAATACTGACCCAATGGTAGTGTAACACAAGCAGAAACACAAATTCACCTGTGCAGTAATTGCTGGTTGGGCATGATTTGCTCTAATCTGCTAGTGTTTGAGAGTTTGAAGCTGAGTACAGCAGGAGACGGAGTAGAGGTGAAAATCTTGATGATGCCGCTGGGGAAGGACAGGGTCATGTCTCCTGTGATCTTCACAATGCACCTAAAATCACATTTGAGGATTTTTAAAAATCATTTTACAGATATCACACTCCGAGCTGAGCATACATCACCTGAACAATTAGTATTCACTAATAAATTATTTTAGAAAATTATCCAATTATTTTCTAAACCTGTATTATTGTATTACTCTATGACGTTTCTAGGCATGGAGATCACAACTGTACTGAACTCTCTATGTCAAGTGTATAGAATGTAAAGTCTGTACGGTCTTAGCAGGGCAGATGATGTGAAACTCACTTGCTGGGATCTGCTCCTTTGAAATAGGCATTAACTGATTCTGTGAATGCTACCGCAATGGGCAATGCATCCTGGGAAGCCAGTGTCACTGGACTGGGCCCACGAGATGTCCCTAAGAGAGAAAAGAAGAGAAAAAAAGACATTTAAAAACAGACATTTAAGTATAAATCAAAAATATTAGGAGGAATGTGATTGAGTTCAGACAATTCAAACCTTCGCAGTGACAAACACTGAAAGATCAACAGGTAAAATGAAAAGACATCTTTGAGCGATTTCTGCCAAGCATCCTCATCAGCCACAATACGGCAGCAGCACAATAGTCAGTTTTACGATTAGAGATCATCCACATTAGTTTGAGGCAAGTAAAATCCACGGAAGATCAAATGGCGAGTCACAGAATGGGAATAGGGTGTGGTTTAGCAGATGGAGCAATGCAGTTGGTTGATCAAGGACAGATGATCATTCATGAATTTGTTAGTAAGTTAGAACAAAATGTTCTTCTGGGTTCTTTCCACTGTACCTGCAGGAGTCTCACATCTCTTCTCAAATGTGGGCAGTTTTCCCACGAACAGATCGTCCTCTTAATTCAAAATGAAAGGAAGGAAACCACAAAGAGAAAGAAAAACAGGCAGAGAGCACAGCCCAACAGTGAAGGGTGAGGATGGAGTGATCTGGTAAGCGATGTGTTGACCATATAATGAAATAAAAGGTGTAGAACATTATTTTTGCATGTTAGCTTTCCTTAGATGTGGACATGAGTATAAAAAAAACATTTTGAAAAAAAAAAAAAATTAAAACCCTTCAACAAATAACCCAATACATATGAATTTTATTGTTATTTTATTGTGAATGCGGATGATGTGAATGCAGGTTTTGTGTGGGCAGCTTGTGTTCATCTTAATGTGCGTATATGAGTGTGTGAAACCGAAGACTCACCGACAGTTGGTGTGTTGCTGGCGCTCAACGAGGTGTTGGAGCTGAGAGAGGAGGAGCTCTCGGCACGAGCCAGAGGAGCAGCGGGAGGAGGGCTGGAGTTGGACATCTTAGGAGGGCTGAATGGTCGGCCCTGCTGAAAACAACTAACTGATTAATAATTCACTAAGTTCAATCTTCATTTAGTTTGGGTTCAGTCTATATAATATAGCCTGGGTGAGGCAGAATCAGGCAATATCTTCTTTACTCACAGCCTCATTGATGCCCGTCAGTTTGCCTGCAGGCAGTTTGGGCCGGGATAATGGTCTTGGAGGCGGGACAATGGTTGCTGTGCCCAGGGGAGTGGTTGGCCTGTTTGGAGGTGGTACTGTGCAAAAAAAAAAAACAAGAAAAAAAAAAAAAGATGTTCACAAATGTTAGCACCACAAGACGTACAAAAGGGGAAAATACGGAAGTAGCACACTCTGAGCATGATTAAAACCATCAATGCATTCAAAATGTTGCTATACTAGGTTTGACATCACACAGTCTTGCAGAAACAAGCTAACATTCAAATGTAAAGATTACACCTAATGCACATGCAAGGGCCAACGTCACAATACAAACAAATTATAAATTATGACAAACAGAAAGTGAATACAGAAAATAAGTATAAAAAACAAAATCAAGTAAAGAAAGGAAAAGAAACATCTGCACCTTTTAAACCATCTTAGTCATACTGTTTTGAAATGAGAAAATGCTGGATATGATATTTCTGAGTGAATTTGCAGACATATTTGCATCAAGATACTTTGGCAGGTGAACCAAAAAAAAAAGTCAAACCACATTTTCTTACTGTATCCAGGTAAAAAAAAAATTAAAAATGCATTATTTAAATTAATAATCAATGCAGAAAAAAAAAGAAAAAAAAAGAAAAAAAAGATTTTCATATTAATTTGAGTAACTTTACTGAGAACCAAAATTCAGTAAAAAGAAAAAAACAAAA
The DNA here is from genome assembly GCA_039654775.1 of Spinibarbus caldwelli. Taxonomy (NCBI): domain Eukaryota; kingdom Metazoa; phylum Chordata; class Actinopteri; order Cypriniformes; family Cyprinidae; genus Spinibarbus; species Spinibarbus caldwelli. The sequence continues at coordinate 31,787,323 of CM077222.1, read as the reverse complement.
AATACAGTATACTATATAAAACAAAACAAAACAAATTAAATTAAACTTGGGCCAAACATTTTCTTACTGCATCCAGCTAAACAGTAATTATGACTATGATGGCTTACATGTTTGTTACATTTGTATTATTTAAATCAATAATTAATGCAGAAAATGCAAAAATAAAATATACATCTTTACCAATCAATCAAAAAATGTAAAATAAAATTCTAACTGGGGGACACAAAAATAAATAAATAAATAAAAAACAAATCCATCAAATCAGTTAAATGAAAACAAGTTACATAAAAAATTAGGTTTGTTAAACGCACAGTACACATATCTCACTGTCATGTAGCCATGGGACAGTGTTTGAACATGCTTAGAACTCTCATTCCTCAATATTACCATCCTGCATGGGTCGAGCTGCTGCTCCCGTAAGAGAGTCTCTCCCAAAGCTGCCAAATGGGTCAGCAGGCTCTCTGGAGAAAAGCTTGGGCTGTTGAGAAACAGGCACAGACCGAGGCCTTGCTGGTTGATGGGACAGTCCACGACCACCATTAAAGGCAATCCATTGGCACTGGGCCCAGGATGAAAGTGCGTCTGGACCAGTGACGGGAGCACTGAGAGGGGGCTTGTGGGTAGCATAGTCCTTAGGAGCAGCCTGCAGGGCTGGAGGCACGCTCATAGCTCGAGTTGGGCCAGGGTGGAGGGGAGCGACAGCCTCATCAGGGAGCTCCCAAGGAGAGGTGGAGGGAGGAGAGGAGAGAACAGGGAACGGCGGAGAGCACAGCTTGGCAAGACCGGCAGGAGGAGGGAGTTTGGAGGGAAGGGGAAAAGCAGTACCCTCGGTAATCTCAAGACTGACTGCTGAAGGAGAGGTGGGCTCCGACTGTAAATCCACTTCTGTTACAAGGGTCATCAGAGAGAAAAGAGTAATGCACGGTTGTAAAAAATATACCACATACTGACAGGCATGTTGAAAAGACTACATGCAGAAAATGAAAAGATAGGAAAAAGCACAGAAGATCTAATCTGAATATGGAATACAGCTCAATATTTTACATAATTACATAAAAAATGTCATTTTAAACAAAAACTTTTTTTAAATGAGGCAGTTTCAGTGAAAATGATCAAAATATATAAAAAGATACATGTAAATCATAACTATACAATTATTAAAAAAAATAAAAATAAATAAAAATAACAATACTATAAGTGTGAACAGAAATAAGAAAAAAATGGTCAAAATATTGTAGAATCCTACTGAAATATGTAATTTTAAAGATCCCTAAAAAACATAAGACAACCTAGTGATCGAACGCAAACTACCAGCTAAACTTCATGCACCTCTGTCAGTCACAACTAATACAAATGCATAAAAAAACAAATGAAACTGTTATATTAATATTATATTTATATTTATTAAGTTGAAAATATTTAAAATGACATAACATTGTTAAAAGGTCTGGGTCGATGTGTAAATTCTGTACTCACTCTTATGTTGCTTCAAACCTGTATGATTTTTTTTTTTTTTTTTTTTCATGAGATTGAGTAAACGATGAACATTTTTTTTTATTTTTAAGTGAAATAAAAAAAAAAAAAATGAAAACACTCACATTCACAGAAACATCTCAAAAATATTAGGGGTGAGTTCAAGCAAAACATTCCAATCATCAATCACATTTTTGCATATTTTGAGCCATTAGAGTCTGTTATGGAAAGAGTTTTATTCTGACGATCAAACCGCAAGCATGGGCAATAGCATTACCCTGGTCTTCAAAAACCTCATCATTTAACTGCAGTGGGAGAGATGTAGGGAAAGATGCTAAGAAGAGAGAAGCCAGGTCTAAGAAATAAAAAAAAACAAAAAACATTGAACAAATACAAACAAAGAATGAGAAAATAAAAGGAAATCAATATAAATATGGCTCAATTAAAACACATGAAAGAAAAAACACTAATCAAAGGCCAAAAAAAAAAAAAAAAAAACCTAAATAGCACAATAGCTCACAGCAGGGAAAAAAGCAAAAATGCAAGTGCAATACCTCACTATGTTACTCACGTCCTATATCCTCTTCACTGCTCTTTTTGTTCCTTTGCCAGGTCAGACCCATAACAAGATCATGTTTGACAATGTCTGTGACATGGGGACTCCAAACTCCGCCCTCTGACCTCTGAAGGTGCCAATTAAATCTGGATTATGATTGGCCCTCGCAGCTAAGGTCAGAGCTTGAATGACGGGTTTGGCTTTTTTTAGTGACTGCATTGAGTGGCTTAGCAAGAAAAGTGCTCATTTGTTTGCAAACGAATATAACATTCACACTAGAATTTACCCACAATATATTTTCCAAAATAAAGGATTACAACATATAATTAAAAACTCGAAAATATTTTCTATAAAATAATTAATAGCCACAAAAATAAATCTGAGTATATGACATACTGTAAATTCTGTGAAAATTTACATTGGGTTAAGACTACTATCAACTGCGTCATTCTCCATGGAAGCTCCTAATTCCCAGATGTGAAAATAACACTTCATTTCAACAATCAAGGTCAAGAGCTAAGGAGAGGGAGCCGTGTAGAGCATGAGGGAGCACACAGACTATACTCAAGGCATACACAAGGGGCTTTTTTGTAACACAAGCGCACATTTTTGTGTAAATGCCGTAATTTGTGTTAAGAAATACAAGTATCAGTAAACAACTGAGATATATTTTTAAAAAAGCCCATTCTGTAATTCCAAAATGTAAAAAAACAAAAACCCAAAAAAAGAAAAAAAAACAAAAAAAAAAAACAAAGCCGCAAATTAAAAACAAAAAAACAAACAAACAACAACAAAATTTCCCATGGCATTCACAAAAGATTTCATACTAAAGCAGAGGATAGACTGAGTGAGATATGAAGTCGCTGTGGGATACGAGGGTTTCCGTGACAACAGCAGCCTGAGCAAGCTCTCTAGAGGAGACTGTTGTGGATGGAAAAGCCCAGACACTTTCACCAGCCTGTAAGCATCATCAATAATGAAGGAGGTCAGACCTAAGACAAGCCTCCCAGAGGCTGGGGGATGGAGGGGTGAATGACTTATGACTGTCTGCCTGTACAGTGTGTGTGTGTGTGTGTGTGTGTGTGTGTGTGTGTGTGTGTGTGTGTGTGTGTGTGGAGTCGATGAAGAATGTTCTGACTCTATTGAGATGCTGACCCTGAGACATGTTTTAAATAGAAATATTTCTTGTAAATACTTGTGTATGTAATATATATATATATATATATATATATATATATATATATATATATACACACACATACACACACACACATACAGTACATACATATATACATGCTCTTTTGTAGAGTTTATGTAAGATATCACACCTTGGATTTGGAATTATAAATGGTGTCTATTTGCTGTATTACAACAGACAGAGTTACCTGATGAGTGGGGTATAGAGGAGCTGGAGCTGGTGCTGGTCGGACCAAATGGATCCAAAGACAGCAGGTCATTACTGGCTAATCTACTGTTTGAAGGAAAAAAATATGACAGTTGTACAACAAAGTGAATAATTGGTTACACTGTTTACCAAACAGAGAGACAGCGTTAACAGCAAAGCTTCTCTTACTCATTAAAGGATGACTGCGGTATCTTGGGTCGTGCCAGTTCATCATCTGTAAAACAATGAGAAAAACTGAGTCATGGGGCAACTCTTCAGGCTTCATTATCTGGAAGCAGTTGCAAGAAAACCCTTAAATTAAACAAAGAAATCCCTTTGCAAATATAAAGGTTTTCTTAACTTTTTAATTAAGAGTTCTTACGACTGGGCATTGCTCATTAGGCCTTGATTTAAAATGCAACTCATGTGTTTCATGACGTAAAAAGGACATTAACAAATGAAATACTAGATTGTTAAGAGAAAAGCTATTGTGACCATGAAGTGCCATGTCAAGTGGTTTAAAACTGATAGTAAGTTGAGTACTACATGAGACACATGTTCTTGCAACCCCATTTATCACAAGTCAAGCATCAAATACATACATTTAAAATGACATGCTATAAATGTTCTGCATAGTACATTTTAAATGGTACATATTTGAGATCAAATCCCAAAGACATACAGTATATTAAACACAACAAATGACAGTGTTAAAAGACAACAGATTAAATTAGTTACCAAGAATAGTAATTTTGGTACAAATAATTAATTTTTGTAGATTGCACTTTTTTTTTTTTTTTTTTTTTGCTTCAACGGAATCCCTCATTCCCACCAACACAAATGCAGCTACGGACCAAAAGAGAGTATGGGCACGCTCAGTAGACTCACCTGACTTTGGTTTTATAGCAGGGAATGTTTGTTGTCGTGTCATTCCTACAGTAAGTATGTGTGAGATTCACATTTACAATAACATTCAGTACTGAATATTCTTTAGTTTATTCTAAGTTGCCCAGGTGCTGCATAAGAAATATTATATATATATATATATATATATATTTTTTTTTTTTACGGTATCAGTTGATTTACTATTTAGAGTACCTTTTGCAGTCATCCAATGCTCACTAAAATTCTTTAAAAATCTAAATAATTTAATAACACTGTTAAAAGTATTCTTTAATAAATCTCAAAATAAACATCTATATGTCATGATGTCTAAAGATGATTTCTTTAGTGTTTGACTTATTTATTTAACAAAATATTATCACATTTTAATATTGGTCATTTAGCAGTTATATGCCACAACCTGAAAAGGACATTTTGGCTCGACACCAATAAGCCATAAAATCAGTTTGTAAAAAGAAATTAAACATGGTTCCCTTAAAACATATAAACAGAATACTTTTTCAAATATCTATCTTTTGTGATTCCTGAAATAGCATCTTGGTGTGATTTCAGATAAAACATAACATGTATTGGTTTAAAGGACTTATCGGATAAAATGATCTGCCAGACCTTATCATTTTCAGCACGTGCAAGAGGTTTGCGGTAAATGCGCTCTTTGAAGAAATGTTTACTGTTCCAGTGCAAGAATAACAAAACATTTCTACTGTAAGCTCAATTACTGTCTTATAGATTTAAAGTATGTAAAACTTTCCTGGGAGGTTGAAATCGTCGCTCTTGATGTGAGAACATGCCGCAGTGTAAACACTACATTCTGGCATGCATCTGTGTTCGTTTAAGCTACAATTTACTGGAAAAATGTAAAATTATGATGGATAGAAAAACACAAACACACAATTAAGCAGTTAATCTTGCTCATGGCTTAAGGAGGCAACGCTGTGCTACTCAGATGAGGAAAAAATGGGAGATGATGTTTATTTTCTCATGGGATGAGTTGGCTTTGGAGGGGTCACCAGAGCGAGATGAAGGAGGCTTGACGAGAAGCGTCACGGCCAAGAAAAACTAAAAAGAGAAGTCAAAATGGCAGGCGCTCTCCAGAGCCAAACCTTCAGAGTGACAGAGGGATGGAGGGAGGATGAAAAAAAAGAGAGGAATACTCACTGGATTGGTTCTTCTTCATGTGAACCTGGAAATGAAAACAGGCTTTTATTAATGAGAGTGAAAGGAGTTATGAAAACAGCAGAAGACATGAAGTGCTTCATCCCCACATTCGTTCAATAGATATTGGCCTCACAGGACGACACGCGCACACACACAGAAGAATGAGCTCTTTTGAGATTACATATTCAAACCATAAGTTCTGCATCAATATTCTGCAGGCAGTCTAAACACGAGGAAATGAGTGGCAGAGAATCCAACCAAATTCACTACCGGGATTGTTCTGAGGCTGAGAAATGTCAACAAGAGTCAACTAGCAAAACGGCAACAAATGCACAAAGATGGGAAGGCTTGGTTTATTGTGTATTCAAAGTGACTCATATGCAGCATCTCTGCCCGAAACTCTGTCAGAGGGGATGGAAAGAAATCTCACTTATTTTTGGTGCGTTTCATGAAAAGAAACACATCAGAAAATCAACGTATGGACCATAAATGTAACTAAATGGTAAACCGTGAAGGAAAAACTGTGGAAACACAAACAAACATGCACATGCATACAAACAGACATACATGCATAGAGAAAAGTGAAGGCGGGGTTTAGTCCCACAGGCAGAGAGTGGCAAATGGGTTCAATTACAGCACCCAGGCCACACACCCGCCAACGAAAAAGAGAGAGAGAGCAGACATGAAGGGGAAAGACAGACAACAGAAGACTAGGGGAAATGGAAATGGAAAGCTTAATAATACCAATAATCTACAACAGATGACATGGCATTCGTCATCACCTAGATTTCCTGACTTAACCAAAACTACCATAAAACATATCCGCCTAAAAATGAAAACAAACAGGGCTATGAAAAGAAATGAGACAGAGAGGGAAAGGAAACACAACTCTGATATGAGACACAAAGACAAATGTTCAGTGTGGTGAATGGAGTTTTTGAGATGTGTAAATATTTCAGAGGTTAATCTGAGTGATTACTGAGCACATTTGGGGCAAGGGAGAAAGCTCAAGCTTGGTGAAATGAATGATGAAGAGCCTCTCTAAAAGATGTGTGTTAATCCATCTCAAACAGAGCAAACAGAGGCGGCAGCGAAGGTGTCTAAAGTAAACTGTCGCCCCGGCTGTGCTCACTGAAAACACAAGCTGGCACTTGTGAGGATGTGTTATTGCAGAAATACATCACTGTCATTTCAAAGCGTCACAACGAGATGAAGAGCGAGGGATGCGGAGAGAATATAAAACACACAAAAGGGTGAAACTGAGCAGTGGGACAGATGAAATCTTGGACAAAGAGAAATCCCAGTTACAAACGATGTTACTGATAACTAACCTAACCAATTTGTTTTTATTCTGTCCATAACACAGCTAATGTTTATCAGCCAATACAAATACACTATCATTCAAAAGTTTGGTTAAAACATGTTTTTTTGAAAGAAGGCTGCATTTATTTGATCAAAAATACAGTAAAAACAGTAATATTGTGAAAAATTGTTACAATTTAAAATTTCTATTTGCAGCATTTCTATTTTCTAATTTCTATTGTGTGATGTGATGCAAAGCTGAAGTTTTTTAGCAGCCACTACTTTAGTTTTTAGTGTCACATGATCTTTCAGAAATCATTCTAATATGCTGATTTGAAGCTCAAGAGATATTTCTCATTATTATGATTAATGTTGAAAGTGCATAGTTGTGATGCATAATATTTTTGTAGAATTTGGATTCTTCGATAAATAGAAAGTTCAAAATAACAGCATTTATCTTAAATATTTTGTAACATTAAATAATGTCACTTTTGATTAATTTAATGCATCCTCGATAAATAAAATCAATAACTTTTTTCAAAATAAAAGGAAGAAAGCTGCAAACCATTCACAAGAATCAGGGATGTTTTGTTTATTTTTAACCAACTAGCTCGGAACATGTCAAGACACTAGCTGCGTTTCCATCCACCTATTTTTATGTGCATTTTGGAATATCGCATAAAAAAATGCTGGATGGAAACGGCAAGATGAGCATAACTTCTAAAAATGCGCATAATCCGGTAAGAATAAATGTGCATAAACTACGATGGAAACACATTTACTGGTCACCTAAAAACTATTCAACTAAACTTTTCTTTTACGGACACAGCTCTTGCTTTCATGAGCCTTTGTGTGTGTGTGTGTGTGTGTGTGTGTGTGTGTGAGCGCGTTTACCTACGTGATCTTACTCATTAGAAACAGAGTCCCTTCCGTGCTTCCTGTGGTGAGATTTCAGGCAGGAAGTTGCATGGGTTTGTTTACCAACAGCACACACACACAGATGGTCCACAGGCTCACAGTGTGTGCAGGAGGAACTGCTTGACCACACAACTGTACACGCGCACAGACACGCACACACTTCATTTATAACATTAAATGACAAAATAGCAGGTCATCTTTGTGTGACGTCACCCATTATGTCACTGCGACTAACAAAAACAAAGACAAACACTTGAGATGAATTACATGTTCATTCCCTTGCTGGAAAATTCTAACGTCCATTAGGCCAACACAATATTATTTTCAATGAGCTAGTTAAATCCTTATAATGACCACAGGTGTGTAACAAACACACACGCAAAATACAATTGCACTCAGGCACACAAATCAGGATGGAGAAAAAAAGTGAAAGCAGTTAAAGCATCTCTATGGACCGCCTGTAAATATCATAATCAAATACTGCCCTCTAGTGACTGCTGGGCCAATGGAGGTTTTTGGGGGAAGAGATGAAGTGTGGGAAGCAGAAACATGACTGCAAATGATATCAACCAATCACAAGTCTCTTTGCTGACGGTGTGCAATCACCCTTTATAGAGGGAGACCAGCTTGCATTATTCTGTGCATGAATGAGTGTGAATGTAAGGATCTTTACACTTGGTGTGTGTGCTGGTGCGAGGCGTCTCTTACGGCAGGTGTGGGCGAGAGCGTGATGTTCCCAATGGAGGCCTTCAGCTCGTCGATGGTGGCTTTTTGCTGGTGTGTGCCGTTGTTTGTCTGCACAGGCTTGATCTGGACGTGGAATTTTCTTGGCTCGTCCTCATCTTCTGAGTCACTGGATGAATAAAAGGAGTTCTCTTTGGCATGTGATCAGAACCATTAAGGAAAATGGTTGTGGTGGCATGAAAATTTGTCTATAGTATCATGTGCTAAGAAGATCAGATTGTGTATTTTATTTAAATTTTTTTTTTTTTACATATTCTAATCCACACAGAACTATTACGCAGCTTTGGTAAAGGAAACAAAAAAACAAAGAAAATCTGATGGGAAGGAATGACTTGGCAGTGATTCAGATAAAAGTGCAACAAAGAAAGTTATCACAGTATGTTCTCGAGCCAAAAAAAGTAGAGGCGATGAAAGACATAAAGGAAAATGTTTCTGTGGCCGAGATGAAAGTGTGTGTGTGTGTGTGTGTGTGTGTGTGAGGGATGGGGAGAATGGAAGAGATGGATCTGGAGTAAGGATATCATTCTCGTTGACTTCTGGTCGGATACAGAAGCCCTCTTCATCCAGCTGAGGCACATTCTGCAGAAAAACACAGAGCACACCACAGACAAAATCCTATTATTCACACTCTTCAATACATCACAACACAAGGAGAGTCCGACTGAGGTAAAACACACTATTGTTAGCAATATCGCAAGAAGTATGTACACTATGTTGTCTTTACTTAACATTGTAAGAATTATAGACAATCCTTCAACAACATTAGGTCACCACTCACGGCGTTATGAAGATCTATAGCACCGTAGAAACCCGGGGGAGCTCCATTGGAAGTGTTCTGAAAGAAAGACGAACAAAAGGAGCTTTGTGGGTGCGACTCAAATGGAGTTGCTCCAAAATAACAAGAAAGAGCATACTTTGATCAGAATAAAATGAGTTTCATGTTATGAAATGACAGAAAAACACCTTTGGCTTTGTATTTAAACATTCAAATTATGAATAATTTTCTCCAATAATAATGATAATAAACAAAATTACACATTGTATAGAAAAAAAGAAAAGCATATACTCACAACTGCTTCAACTTCAGCCGATTCACTATTCAAGACAGAGAAAAGTTTATTAGAGAATACTTAATTTTACCACAAATGCAAATTACTATGCAAATATAACTTATAATTACGCAAAAACAATAATTATTGCTCTAAATTGCAAAAAATGAGTTTACTTCTCTCAAGTTTTGTCAAATAAAATTATAACAAGTATTTCACAAAATACTGTAAGTTTGAGAATTAAAAATTACTAATAGAAATACTTTAATTCTTATAGAAAAAGTTTAATTCTTTAAATGCATAAAGAGCAAGTGAGATCACATTAAAGTAAAAGTCAACACTTACGTGGAATCTGTGTCTTTATCTCTCCGTCGGCCTGGTATGGCAAAGGTTTTCCTTTTTCTGGGTTTTGCACCTAAACAGACATAGCAATGATTATTACAGATCTAGACAAATATGGTTGCATCTGAAACAGATATTATGCTGTTTAACAGAACACAAAGGCTACAAAACTAAAATTCTAAGTGAACTGTTATAAATAGATAAGCAGAGATATTAAAGAGAACTTATTTATTCTATATTTTTCCTATATATATATAAAAAAATAAAAACGAAAATGGGAACGGAGAGAAAAATTAATGCAGACCTTCAGTGGCGATTGAGACATTACATTCCTCAAATTCAATGGGCCCTGTAATGACAACAGACAAACAAATACAAATGATTGAAGGGATGTCATGTTGCAGTATCTTGAAATCAAGAATTATGATATGTTGTAATATTTAATATTACATTTTTTTTGTTTTGTTTTTACAGCGCTTTATAAAATCATGCACATAAATCCACAAAAACAGTGACACACACACACACACACACACACACACACACACACACACACACAGGTCAGATTTTTTGGCAAGCAAATTTACAGAGTCATCAGTGGGTCTGGTGACAATCAGCACGATCTGATTTACCCTTTAAGCCAGAGCATTTAGTTCACAGCCAACATACAACACACACACACACACACACACACACACAAATGCCTGGAAGCACTTCTGATTTTAACCTCAGAAATCAAATAAACACAAATCCAATCCAATGACGTGTAGCACTGATAACACTCAGTCAAATGCTGTAAACCAGTCTGCACTGAATATATGAATTAATATAACCGTGAAATGACACAGACTGGCTGCAAAAGACAACAAACTGCACGCTTCATTTCTTGGTCATCAATTTTGCATATTTACCTCCAAGCTTTTACACTTTAAACATGACCCATTTCCACACTGACACATGGGTGAAGGGATTTAAGCAAACAAACTGTCATTTTCACTATATTTCACTTCTTAGGGTTTTGCAGTCATGACCTAACAACATGTCAGTCAAGTTTTTATTTCAGAGTTAAGTTAAAACGCAGAATAATGGGATTCAAAATGAAATCTAATTTTAATCTTACTAACCAAGGTTGGTTTGGCTATAGATTCTCAATAAATACCCTGAGCAGCATATAAATATTAATTCTGTGCTTTCGTGACTGGCCGTAAAGAGAGGAGAGATGCCCCTCAGTGCTCTAAGAGCCCTTTACAGCATGTTTTCTTTTGTGTTAATGCACGTAAAAGCTAATGCTTGTCCAAGAAAACGAAAGACAGCATTTTACTACCACCAGACCTCAGCAAGAGAGCCCGGGGCGCTATTTTCATTGCACAGAAAATGCCTTGACCTGAAAAAACAAAAGCGTGTGATATTTAACTTGAGCGGTTCAATAGAGTTTCCCTGGAGAACAGCGGCTGCGAGCGGACCTCGTGTGCACTGTTCAGAGCAGTCACGACAGGCACACATCACACACACTGACGTAGATACAGTATGACTGATCTACTCTACTGCACCAGATCACTTCACCCTTTTAGCTCTCTGTTTTTGTTTGTTTGAGATCATCTCTGATCAAATAATCAGAACTAAAGGACACATACTGTCAGTTCACAAACATACCCAAACACACACACACATACACACAAAAAATGAAAGACCCACTTCAATTGAAATCAATTGAAATATATCAAATTATTTGATTCATTTGAACTACACACTGTCTTATTAGGGACATAGCACAGACATTTATTGTTTTTGCTGTTATGTAATAAAACTGTGTAATATTTTTAAACAAACTCTAACCTTCAGAAAACCTTTCGCATTTTTAGAAAAAATAAAAATAAAAAAACCCAAACAAAATCAAAACAACTGCAAAAGAAAATGAAATAAAGCAACAAAAACCAAAAAACCAAACCAAACCAAAACAAAACCTTGTTCTTCTGAAGTCAGATTTAGCTAAAATTTTCAATCAAGCTTATCTCCAAATAATAGCCAAATTAGAAAGACGCACAAATCTGAAATATTTCATATTCAATACAACAAATCAGCAAGTTTGTCTAAACAGGGTTATAAAACTGGACAATGGAGATTAATCTCCAAGATTGCCATGCAGAATTTTCATAGTCGAATCGGAATTTTCGAATCTTGCCGATAGTCGACTGATAGTCGAATAATATGTTTGGGGGCGGGGTCAAAATACATTACCAAGAGTCAAGTCAGACACAGTCATAATTACTGACGTTAACACACAGGGAAAATGTGTAATGGACGACTCGCAGATACAAAATAATGTTTTATGTTTTGATTAAAAGATAGTTAACATTAAATATCAGCAAACCCCTAAGAATTCACAACATTTTTTACAACAGCGCTCTCATCATCACGTTATGTATATGATAGTAGTTATTAATGTTCTGCATTTCTGTTTTGAGCTGCGCGCGCTGAAGATGACCAGTAGAATAGAGCTTTTGATAGCAGGTTTTTAATCAATGGGATTTAACTTATTTATCTCATATAGAATATGCTTCGCTTTTTATACAACATAACATTAATATTACGACTTACAGGTTATCTGCACAAAATGCCCCGCGGCTCTGAATGAATTCCTTTTGTGGACGTGTTATTCACGCAACAACATGCAGAAAACTCTAAAAATTCACAGCGTTTTATTATAATGGTGTTCTCATTATAATGTTATGTATATGACAGTCCCAGTAGTTATTAATATTCTGAATTTTTCGTCCTGCTCGCGCTGCGCGCTGAGGAGATAATCACTGTAATAGGCTACTACAATGAAGCGCTTTACTGCAGCGTAACTCAACCAAACGCATCTTACACGAGATAAATAATATATACGATTTAAATAAACCGGCTGAAATGTTTTGAAATCACTTGTTTCCTGATTGGAAAAATCCAGTCTTTCACTCTGCCTGTTTGAGTCTTGTTGAAGATCTAAATCCCTGCCGCTTTTCTGTCGGTCACAGATCATGAAAACTAAAGTGAAACTTAAATCTATAGGGGTGGTTGGATTTATTCACGCATGTTAAAATATTTATTTAAAGCTTTCTTTTCAGATTCTTATTTACAGCATTACCTTAATAGGCTGTATATTAACTTATTAGGAGAAAACCAGTAGTTCTATGTGAAATCAGACATTTGAGCACCCCCATTTAGCCAAAATGGCATGATCATAACACCCCGCGAATATTCGACTGTGAGATTGGGAGTCGAATCAGGCTCCTCCTATCGAAGCATCGAATCGTCGACTATTCGGGGTCACCCTAATTAGGTGACGTCAGGTGAGGGACGTGCAAATGACAACCCTTCCAGGCTCCATCTAACAATATTTATGCACCCAAATCCAAACATTAGACACAACAATGCCATCTAAATCTGGAAAAGGGTATTAGGTTTTGTTTAAACTCGTGTAAGCAGACAGACTGCTTTGTTTACATGAACGTGTGTATTTATGTGTATGTGGGTTTATAGCAATACTTTGATGAAACAATGAAAAATGTCCACAGAAGTTAGCTAAGTCTAACAAAATCATTCTTTCGATTGTCATCGAAAAGAAAAATAGTTCAAAAAGTCAGTTTTATTAAAAAATTTCGAGCTGAGTTTCTATTATGGCTGGTCTTTAGTAATTATAGTTAGATATATTAAAACAACAACGTCTAAGGTTTATTTAGATAGCTAGGTAAATATATGCTTTTGTGAATGCTCGTACACATGCATGTTTGTATACGAGAGGCGCATGCAGTCATGCATTAACTGAGGATGTTTTTTTTTTAAATTGCATATGCTGAGCATGGGCTCTCGGATGGCGCAGCCAGGAGAGTTTGCGTGTCTGGCCGGCGGCCAGTTCACAGCCCAGCTGGATATCGCTGAACTGCTCTTGCAACCTCCCTACAGCCCAGCGTGTCACTTCGGGATTGTTTCCGTGGTACAAAGTTTGTTCAACCTCTCTCTCTCTATACTGGTTAGGGCTGCTCTGATTTCATTAGTGTGCCACACAGGTTATTGCTCTGACAGCGGCGCAATCCCTAATGAACAGCTTGATATGGGGGAAGGAATGTTTTGTTGACCAAAACAGTTTTTAGTCTCAATTAATTCTGCTGTCAAAACAAATGAAGGGCAACCAAGAGCCTGAACCTCCAGTCTAGACCCCTGTGGATACATAGTTTAACTGGGCTACCTGTGTATGGAATATTATATACACACACTTATACATACATACAGTACATACGCACATTAGTACTATTTGGATATTTGGGGTTAGTTTTTTTTTTACATTTTTTTTTTTTAATTAAATTAATTTTATTTGGCAAAGACAAATTAAGTTGATCAACTTAAGTTTAAAAATAACAGTTAGAAAAGTCTTTTCTTTTCAAATAACTGTTTATTTATTATTATTTTTTTATTATTATTTTATTATTAAAAATATTAAGCAGAACAACTATTAACATTGAGAAGACATGTTTCTTGAGCACCAAATCAGCATACTAGAAAGATTTCTGAAGGAGTATGTGACACGAAGGCATTCAGCAAATAAATTAAGAATAAATATTCAAGAATAAATGACATAAATTAATAAATGACATAAAATATATTAAATTTAAAAACTGAACACAGTTCTTTTAAATTAAAAAAAAACTTTGAATGCTAATGTGTGTTAATTATATTAACAGTGTTGTATTATAAGTAACTATTGTAATCATTTTTTGTTATTGATAATATAATATAATATAATATAATATAATATAATATAATATAATATAATATAATAGAGAGTTGTGAGAAAGCTATATTATAGCTTAAGTGTGTAATTTCTGTTTTCCATTAGTGTCACCAAACAAGATTATTGATTATTGTTTTCAAAACAAAACAAAACAAAGATAGTCCGACCTCAAACTCATGCCATTGGCTGAGCTGAAAGTGTCAGGATGTTCAAAAAAACACAGCAAATGTTTTGAAACTTCACTAAGAGAGGTAAAATATTCTAAGATGCCATATAACTTTCAAGCCAAGAAAAAAGGCAAAATCCAGAGTCTAGTGTACAACATTTATATTGTTAATATAATTGCTGGCTAAACTGGTTTAATTGCACCCCACACCCCTTTAGCTTCAAGCAAAATTATATTCTCTATGTAAAATGTGAAAAAAATACCACTCTGTGAAAGAAGGGAGAAGCAGGAGGTTAAACGAAAGATCACTGAGGAATAAGTGAGGAAAAATAGCAAGAGCACAGGGGGAAGTGTAGCCATGTCAAGCTCTATCAATTTCTAGTGGCTTAATCTTATGTAAAGGTGGGCAAGCTTGACATTCCACTTAGCATGTGACGCTAGCGTTAGCATGTGACGGCCAGTGTTTGCTGAAACCAGGGCTGAAAACCCCTGTAAGGGTCAGAGCTCCACAAATCCTCCAGTGTAAACTCCACCATGCTACAGCAGTCAAGTCAAACATACTCCATTTGTGGGTTTAGTGCAGATTAATGCTCATTTTCATCATTAAGTCAGTTGGTTATGAACTCATGACCAGTCTTGTTAATAATATCAAGAGCAAAGTATTTCAGTGCCAGAGGTTAATGCCGTGTGTGAGAGATTTAGCTGTGTTACCTGGTCTCTCTTTGCCTGTTCCTTTGCTTTCTGCCAGTTTCTGTATGAGGCTCTCAACGGAAGTGTTCTCCATGTTTTTCACAAACTCTTCTTGAACCTTAAAAATAATGAAACGTAAAAAAAAACATTACATACACTCATTCAGTACGTTCACTGCCACAGCATAGCAAGAGAGTATACAATAAAAGTGCATTTGTATGTTAATAGACATATAATGGGTATAAAAGCATGAAAAGCATCAAATATCTTTTTTGGTTCCATAAAAACATATTTTAGATTTATTAGGTTTATGTTATGTTACCTTTTAAAGTACCATATGACACATTTGGTTTAGTTACAATTAACATGTTAAAAGTAACAGGTTTATTCATAAATTTTATGATAAATTTATGATAAATAAACTTATGTTTATTTAGAAAACTTAAATGTACTAACACGTCAAATTAACTGTGATTAATCAATGCTGTCAAAGTATTGTTCATTTTTTATTTCATGTTAGGATTTACATTAAACTATGTTAACAAATCAAACCTTATAGTGACCACACATTTTTTTTGTGTGTTTCAACAAAACAAAGACTGACATCAGTAGGAAGATTAAAAGGGTTTCTACTACAGACTGTATGTATGAATATTCCTTATCCAATTGTACCAAAGGGACCCAGTAAGCTCTTAAAAAGCCAGGAAAGACTAAGTGACATTGACTGTACAACTGTACCGAGACTTTGTTCAGAATTGGCAGCATTAGACCAGGGAAAATAGGTCACAGACTGCTCACTCTTCAGAGCAGACTTTATGTCATTTGATAGTATGGTCATAACATGAAGGGAATGCTAAATAATGAGATATTTATGTTGCAAGCTCCAAAGATTTTAAATGAGAACATCTCTGTGACACACACTCCTACGTCATCAACTGCTGTGCTCCTATTCTGTGTATACACATATACACAAATACACTACCATTCAAAAGTTTCAGAAGATTCAGTAAGAATTTTTTGGATAGAAATGAATTATTTTACTCCGTAGGAATGCATTAATTCAGGATCAAAAGTGACACTGAATTAAAATCTAGTCATATGGTCATCAGTGCTACATAATGTGTTATGATCACTGCCTTCACTCTCAGCGCTTCACCATATTACCAGAACTAGAGCTGTATCCCATGCAAGCAAGATCGAGGTTTTGAAAAAGGATAGGGTTGAGAGCTAGGGCACGCAATGAGGATGTGACTAGTGACATTATTTCCCCAGGTGATCACTTTGACTGTCTTTGTTTTTGTAGGCCTCAAGGGATGGTGACAAATTCAATATGTCTTCCACACATCTCCACTGCTGACACAATGCTTAGCTTTCATAGCTGATGTGTTTTCACACAGCACTTCATAAAGCGTTTGTCAGTTTGATTCAGTATCCATGTCCTTTTTGCCTGTTTGTGGACCAGAGGAGCTGATTGACAGCATGTAAAGCTGTGTAAAAAAAATAAAATTCAATAAAAATTTTTGAACCCATGAACCAAACCAACCAGCTCTGAAACAGGGTTATAACAGTTTACAACTAAAACCATAAAAACTATTTATTATTTGAAGTAAATGTAAATGTTAACAAATTCAACAAAAACTGAAAAAAAGACATAAAAAAACAAAAAACAAATTAAAACTAAAATAATGGAAAATATAAAAAAATGAAAGCATTCAAAATAAAAAAATAAAAAAAATAATAAAAAAAAGTGTAAGTGTAAACGTCTTTTATGAGGTAAAAACAATCCTAGGCTAAACTACGTAACTGAAAAAAAAAAATAATAAAAAAATAAATTATATATATATATATATATATATATATATATATATATATATATATATATATATATATATATACACACATACATACACACACACACACACACACACTGCCCTCCAAAAGTTTGGAAACGCCCTAGAAAAGTGGGGTTTTGGACAATATTGGCATGAATCCTTTTTAATTTGTGATAATTTTGCTCTGATAAGGGACAACACAAACTACAAAAACATATTTTATTACATAAACAGTTTATACATAGAAAATACTTACATTTTCGATTCATCAAAATATCCACCATTAGCAGCTATTACAGCTCATTCATAAAACAAGTTCATTGTATTCTAAACTTAACTGGCAATCAATTGTTGAAGCTATTAAGGTGTGCTGACCCAAAAATCTTTTAAAAACCTGGGCCAAGTTTAAACCAGTAACACAGGCATCACAGCTGGCAAAGGGGCTTGTCTGACTTTGACATGTATACAGTGGGTACGGAAAGTATTCAGACCCCCTTAAATTTTTCACTCTTTGTTATATTGCAGCCATTTGCTAAAATCATTTAAGTTCATTTTTTTCCTCATTAATGTACACACAGAATTGTTGACATTTTTGCAGATGTACTAAAAAAGAAAAACTGAAATATCACATGGTCCTAAGTATTCAGACCCTTTGCTCAGTATTTAGTAGAAGCACCCTTTTGATCTAATACAGCCATGAGTCTTTTTTGGGAAAGATGCAACAAGTTTTTCACACCTGGATTTGGGGATCCTCTGCCATTCCACCTTGCAGATCCTCTCCAGTTCTGTCAGGTTGGATGGTAAACATTGGTGGACAGCCATTTTTAGATCTCTCCAGAGATGCTCAATTGGGTTTAAGTCAGGGCTCTGGCTGGGCCATTCAAGAACAGTCACGGAGTTGTGAAGCCACTCCTTCTTTATTTTAGCTGTGTGCTTAGGGTCATTGTTTTGTTGGAAGGTAAACCTTCGGCCCAGTCTGAGGTCCTGAGCACTCTGGAGAAGGTTTTCGTCCAGGGTATCCCTGTACTTGACCGCATTCATCTTTCCCTCGATTGCAACCAGTCGTCCTGTCCCTGCAGCTGAAAAACACCCCCACAGCATGATGCTGCCACCACCATGCTTCACTGTTGGGACTGTATTGGACAGGTGATGAGCAGTGCCTGGTTTTCTCCACACATACCGCTTAGAATTAAGGCCAAAAAGTTGTATCTTGGTCTCATCAGACCAGAGAATCTTATTTCTCACCATCTTGGAGTCCTTCATGCGGGCTTTCATGTGTCTTGCACTGAGGAGAGGCTTCCGTCGGGCCACTCTGCCATAAAGCCCCGACTGGTGGAGGGCTGCAGTGATGGTTGACTTTCTACAACTTTCTCCCATCTCCAGACTGCATCTCTGGAGCTCAGCCACAGTGATCTTTGGGTTCTTCTTTACCTCTCTCACCAAGGCTCTTCTCCCCTGATAGCTCAGTTTGGCCGGACGGCCAGCTCTAGTAAGGGTTCTGGTCGTCCCAAACGTCTTCCATTTAAGGATTACGGAGGCCACTGTGCTCTTAGGAACCTTAAGTGCAGCAGAAATTTTTTTGTAACCTTGGCCAGATCTGTGCCTTGTCACAATTCTGTCTCTGAGCTCTTCAGGCAGTTCCTTTGACCTCATGATTCTCATTTGCTCTGACATGCACTGTGAGCTGTAAGGTCTTATATAGACAGGTGTGTGGCTTTCCTAATCAAGTCCAATCAGTATAATCAAACACAGCTGGACTCAAATGAAGGTGTAGAACCATCTCAAGGATGATCAGAAGAAATGACCAGCACCTGAGTTAAATATATGAGTGTCACAGCAAAGGGTCTGAATACTTAGGACCATGTGATATTTCAGTTTTTCTTTTTTAATAAATCTGCAAAAATGTCAACAATTCTGTGTTTTTCTGTCAATATGGGGTGCTGTGTGTACATTAATGAGGAAAAAAAAATGAACTTAAATGATTTTAGCAAATGGCTGCAATATAACAAAGAGTGAAAAATTTAAAGGGGTCTGAATACTTTCCGTACCCACTGTATATTGCCATTATTATGTAATCAAAATGAAAATTATTATTGCTGGTGTTCAATGATAATGTCAAGTTACTTTAATGTACAGTATTTGCACCAAAAAATGATAAGGATTTATGCTGATATCATCCAAAACCACACTTTGCCAGGGGTGTTTCCAAACTTTTGGAGGGCAGTGTATATACACACACACACACACACACACACACACAATTCCATGTATAAAACAATTCTTAAAAATGTTTTAACATGTATAACTTAATTTACTGCAAAATATTCAGATATTCAGTATACAAATATGTAAGTAACTTAAGAGTGTAGTGACGGTGCTTCATGGGAGTGGGTAGTGGGTTCAAGGGTTGTGTAGAACTTTACTGGGGATTTGGCAAGTAAACACTTTTTTTTATGATCTGGAAAACACTGACCATTAACTACACAGATGCATATGCCATCACTTAACTGTCCCATAGCTTGTCTTTCTTGAAAGGTTTATGTACAATATCATTAAAGAATTTGGCCCACTTCTAGATCCCATTGTTACAATGGATATCAAAACTAATGTCATGTATAGACGAACAGTGACACTAACTGTTGCATGAGCAAATGCTGCACCTGAAAGTAGATTCAACTCATATGTATGCAACAGAAACAGTATAAACATAACAACCACAGAAATATTCAAATCTTATTTCACCACGGGCTCAAAGCTGAACACAAGAGTATGAGTGGTTAGGAGGAAGCCCAAACCAGAGCATGCAACAGTTCTGTGGTCAATAACCAGTAAAATGCCAGACAGAGACAGTTTTGCTGTGGGTGTGTAGAAATGCACATTCAGTTGCCTTCACGGAAATATGAATAAATGTGAATAAAAGGGTTTGCATATGTTATAAATCACTCTGAATTAGCGGCAATTGGTTTGCGGATTGATAAAGAAGGACTAATTAGACAGCCTCATGCTATGAAGTTCATTTCTACTTATTTGACTTCTGCACATCTAAGGGTCTCTGGCGCCCTCTATAGCTAAACAATGATACAACAGCCAGATCTCACAAACATAATTCAGTGTTGCCAGACCTTTTCAGCATTGAATTTTACTATTTCAGTTGTTTTGAGATTACTGGATAAGGACTTATATATATATATATATATATATATATACACATATACACACACACACTTTTATTATTATTATTATGAATAAATTGAAGGTTTATTTGTGTGTGTATTTCTTTGCTTACCTCTCCTATCTGTATATGTGTCTCTTCAACAGACTGACAGTATGATTGGATAATCTCCTGCATACGCAGAACATGTTCCTCTTCAATGCCCTGGAATTTCTGTAGACACAAACACACAACCTTTAATTGACTTATCTTTTTGAAATGGTGCAAAAGCAGTTTAAAAATGGATAATACTAGTTTTAGTCAGTCTCGAAAAGTGAAGTTGAAAGCAGATGTTGGTAATGATACTTAATCAGACAAAATCTTTTTCCACAACAATCCTGTGTGTGTCTCTACATGAGACCCCTTCTTATATTGTTGGCACAACTCTATGATTAGCCTATTTGGGTGGTCTGACATGCTAAAAAAACGCGTAACATGCACAAACACAGTGAAAATAAATATGCATGTGTGTATGTGGGATGTGTGTGTGTCAAGGATGGCTGCATGCCTGATTTGCTGTTTATGCTCCTCTCAGACTGACAGTAGGGTTTTAGAAGATTTGAGTGGAAGAGGAGAAAAAGATGAGGAAATGAGCGGAAACAAGATAATGACAGTATAAGTCAGAGCATGTGTGACCACAGGGAAAAAAACGTGTTTGTGCATGTGTGTGTGGATCATGTAAAGAAACATCAATAAAAAGCTTAAGCTTTGTATGTTTGAGGACTCTGTGGCTATGATTTGGGACTGAAAAATAAGTGTGCGGGATGGGTAAGAGGGTTTCCTGTACAAAGCTACTGAATTTAAAACACCAAAGGCAAAAGACATTATATTTAGAAATTACATATTAAGTTGTGAGCTTACAGTCTTCAGTGTGATGAGATAAAAAAAAACAAAGATAATGTACCACAAAATAATGCAGAGATGAAAAAAAAGTAATTTTTAAAAATGAAAAAAAAAAAAAAAAAAAATTCAGAATTGAATACCAGAATTTAAAAATACAAATGTTACCAATTTAAAAGAGTGTATCCAGCCCATGGGTTGTGTATATATTTTAAATATAATATATAAATAATTATTATATTTAATGTGTCATTAATTTAGTGTGTCTGATATTAATATTGTTAATCCATATCAAGCTGTATAAAAGCTCTAACAACTCAACAATATACAAATACGCTTCACACACACAACCCCTGCAGGAACAATTAGCCACTTCAACAAACACACTCATGCACACTTCACACAGTCGGTTTCTTCACCTGTGCGGTTTCTGTCATTCTTTGCTCAAATTCTGTCTTTGCATTGGCATATTTCTCCACATATGACTTATAGGTCTCTGTGGCTTTCTTGACCTTCAGTCCAGCCTGCAAGCAAACAACGCAAAACAGACTGAGAAAACTTCACATATTTAGACACCATAGAGAATGTGTTTTGACCTTTCCTTTGTATCTGCTGAATTGTCTCTAACATATAGCACAGCTTAACTCAGTGGATGAAGGGAGATTCCTACATGGGTTAATCCTACAAACTTTCAAGTATTATTCAGTAGTACTCAGATCCAAAACTTCTGGGATCATTCATGTATGTCTAAGTCTGTGTGTGTACCTTGTCCAGGTCTCTCTGTGTGGCCCCCTCTTTGCGCATGCGTTCTTGCTCGAGTGTCTTGTTGATGTAGTTCTCTTTGCTCTTCTGTAAGGCCTGTGACACACTCTGGATGTTCTGCACAGCCTCCAGCGTGGACGCCACCTCCTCCTTTGTCTACATGCCAGAGAAACCAGAAAGAGCTTTAGTATTATCTATAAAAAATGTAATTTCCACAGTCCTAATTGTCTCACTTGTCCACAAGCCTTGGATTTCTATCAGACTCTATGAACTTGGAACAAGGATGAGGCTGCCACCCACTCAACTGGTAACTGTTGTACACTCTGCTCTATCTCAAACATATTTAAATATCATGGTTGTATTATTAGTACAGCCTTTAATTTATGCTATCAGGTGAGAAGTGTCATTAAAATACTGTCACTAAGCTAAAGCAGGCTTAATTTCCATAATTTATATATATATATATATATATATATATATATATATATATATATATATATATATATATATATATATATATATATATATATATATATTATTTTGTTTATTTATTTTTTAATGCCCATGTATAGTATGACCTACGTAAATATATTTTCGAATGTAATTTAATTGCTTTGATCAAATGGAATTTTCAGCATCATTACTCCTGTCTTCAGTGTTACATGACCATTCAGAAATCATTCTAATATGCAGATATGCTGCTCTGTTATGATCAATAATTATTGGTGCTTAATCATTAATAATGGTTCTTATTTTTATCAATATTGAACATTTTTTCTCCTTCATATTTTTGTGAAAACTGTGATGCACTTTATTTTTCAGGATTCTCTGATGAATAGAAAGTTCAAAATAGTATCACTTAGAAATTAATAGAAATCTTTTGTAACATTATTATATGTCTTTATTGTCACTTTTGATCAGTTTAATTTGTCCTTGCTGAAGACTGGAGTAATGATGCTGAAAATTCAGCTTTGAATCACAGGAATAAACAATATTTTAAAATATATTAAAAAGTTATTTTAAACTGAAATAATATTTCACAGTATTAGTGTTTTTATTGTATTTTTGATTAAAAATCTTAATGATCCCAAACTTTTGACTGGTTTTGATTTACAGTAAATTAACCATTCAATTTCACAATGATGATAAACTTGGACATTTGAGAAAGTCTACGTCATTTAAATAAATTATATCACTCAGAAATGAATTAGAAATGGATCATCAGACAGCTTAAAATGTCAAATTACATTTGCAGATATTTCAAAATTGATTTAACAAAGTACCAACAGATGCTGAATGAAATATGAAGTATGAAACATACTGAAGAAATCAGGCCATGACTGGAAAAAAAGCCATTAGGTTTCTGTTTGTGCAAATTGTACAAATATTTAATATGAGCAAATATGCATAAGTTTAAAGAGCAAAACAAAAAAACATGAGAAGAAAAAAATACTTAGAAGATAAACCAAGCTGGCATGTGTTGTCACCCCAAGACCCCACACCACCTGATACACAGAGAAGCACATTCAAATCTGTTTTCTGTTTAATCACAGCACCTGGCTGATGTTCCTTAACGTGTTTAAAATTAACTGCAAGATATCAAACACTGTTTCTCTGCACATGCACAAAAACGTGTTCACTCCAGAGACTTGACTTTTTTGCTTTTTCATCCCTTCCTCTGCAGATGTGCAGAAAAACAAACTGAAAAGTAAGCCAGTGATCTTATTAGAATTATTAATTACAAATATAAATTATATTATTAAAATATATTAAATCTAACTTAAAGAATTATATATCTTTCTATACATATGGTTGAATAAAATACAATTCTAAATAAATAATTAAATAAGCAACAATATTTCATAATTAATAAAGAAGAATAATATTATCTAGAGATTACTACTACCACCATTACTAATTTTTTTGTTTCGTTTTCTCACAAAACATAACAAAAAACTCAAGATAACCTTCTTTTGAGATAAGTAAACTTATTAACAAATGTCAAATTATTACTATTATTATTCTTACTACAAGATTCATTTTTAGAAGTTTTAATGTGAGGACGAGGACCATATCCATGAACAGTTCAGAGATGTGAAGTTAATAGTGGGAGATACTGTACAGGAGACCGTTATTATTAATATGCAATTATATCTCCATTTCATATGATACTCCTCGCTCTGTTTTTGAAAGATGGATATGGGTTTTATCTTACAGTGATTACATACCAGACCTCTGACCTTTTTTAAGGAATGACTGGTGTACCGCAGACTCATTTAGCTGAGAAATTGGGTTCATGCTTCGCTATGCGGCATGTTAAGAGCAAACTTACATGGATATTAATCAAACACCAAAGATGACGGCAGCTCCCATACCTTCTTATGATTTTTGGCTTGTTCCTCCACATATTTCTGGACTTCCTTGATGAGCTCTTGAAGTTTGCGGACCAGCTCCATGTGACACGCTGCCAGTTTTTCGGTGGACTGTTTAAACACATCCCACACCGGTGCAAACGTCCTGTGGAACAAATGGCCGTTTCATTTTCTTCCGTAGGCATAATACTCCACACACATTGTACAAATAAAATGGAAAATGTGTTAAACATGATTTGTGATTTAACACCAAGGTGTGTTTATTCTCTCGATATCAGATTTATCCTCTGGTCCTGCTGTTTTTAATGGAACAGCTCTGTGCAAGGTTTAATGACACTATAATGTCTGTACTGACAATATGATAAGTGAGGGGGGTGCGAAATTCGTGTTCTGCGGAATAAAGCACCGCAGGCCAGTAAAACACCAGCTTTCATTTCATACAACTGCATCTAGCATATTTTGCAAATAGTTATTGTACAAACCTTGGCTATTCCAGGACCATAACAGCAATAACAATCAGTTAATTGCTTTCTTCCTGCAGATCTTTTTGAAGTAGCTTATGAAGTTTCGCCTGACTGGCAACATGTCTCGCATTAGTAAGGAAAGTACAGCAAGTTTGCCAGAATAAAGTTTATATAGAATAAAGATTCAAAAATGTTCCAGGCAGGTAAGTGAACAGCTGTGGGTATTAATTTTGTTTCCTTGCATGTAATGAGCTTAGGCTTCATGGATAAATCCTGAGAGACGTTGAAATGATGTGGGTTTTCCAGCTCATTATAAATACATTATTGAAATGATGTTCATAATGAACCCACTGGGCTTGTGGACCCTTAGACTCACACGTGCACATGCACACGTACACGGATGAATAAAACAAAAGTAGGTCAGTACACTTAAATCAAAACGCGATAAGAACTAGTGTCTGTGATTATTAAGCCGCCAAATACTATTTAAATATAAATGCTGCATGTTTTGCGTTCTCTGTGTGAATGAATGTTTCATTTACTACACACATAATGAAGTGAGCGTAATGAGCACATGAACACATGAATATAGTCACTAGAACTACTCTGAGAGTCTGAGAGTTACCGTTTATTGTGAGAAAAACTATTGTTATATCATATACGCATAGAAACACAAAGGTCTTCACAGCAACCCGTCAAAATAAAAGTTCGGTTTAACTTGAAGAAACTGTGACAGAAATATATTACTTAATGTAATGACAATACTTCTACTACTAATAAAAATATTAAAACATTATTTCTAAGGAATATTTACCAGAAACAAATTATTTACCAGAATTTAAGAAATTTATTTAAGAAAAATGTAAATAAAAATAAATAAATAAATACATTAAAAAAATAATAATAATACATAAAAAATAATTAATTAGAGATGCTTTTGATTATTACAATTTAATTAAACCATTAAAATTAATGGAAAACACAGAATTTGGTAAAAATAAAACTGAATTAGAGACAGGCCTTAAATAGGGCCATAGGGCCTTTAAAAATATTTTTTGTTAAACTTTTAATAAACTGCTATTAAACTGTGTATGTTTCATGATTTCAATTAATTAGACATGCTTTTTGATTATTACAATTTAATTTAACCAATAAAACAGAGTTTAGAAAAATTTAAATGGAAAAAATATCATTTGGGAAAAAATAAAACAGATTTCATAGGGCCCTACATACAGTCTTACCCTAGCTGAGAGCAGTTGCTGGCAGTCTTGGCCAGTTTGGTCATTGATCTTGAATACGCCTCCTCTATGGTGGCTCTGTGACAAAAGGGGAGAAAACCATATGTGAGTAATCAATCAAACCCCAAAAATGACAGGCCATCTAATGCTGATTATTATTTAGAATAAAAAATCCTTTATACAACATTTTGATTTTACTCTCACAAATATTTACACACACTTACAAACAACAGTAACAATCATTTAAAAAAAAAAAAAATGGGGAAAAAATTTATTTAAAAGAAAATCTAAGTGTTACTCCATGCAAGTTGCGCAAATGACACTGATACATCTACATACAGGCAAACAAAGGCCTTTGTTTGAAATTAGTTTAGTATTTTTTTTTTTAAATTTTACTTTAGTAACGATTTTTACATTTTTACAACAAACAGAAGAAAAAGTAGATATCTGAGCGAAGCCCGTGGTGTTTTGGTCACTATGTAATCCCCAAATTGTCACATGTGTCATTTCATAGTTCGGTTGATTTAATTATTCTAAAATGTGAAAACCAGTAAAAACAAAAAGGGTGTCCAAAAATTTGATTGGTAGTGTATCCTTACAGTCACTTGCCCAGAGTCATTTGAAAATCTATTGCTATGGTCTTCTTTTTCTGTCAAAAGAGAAAGATCTACAATAGCAAATTAGCCTGAGCACTGTTTCGCCCTGATAGAGACAACGTCACACCGTGTCCAGAAGGGGGAGACAGACATGCTCCATTTGTGGCCAAACCACTCAACATCCTCTGAAAAAAAATCTCACAATACAATAGCCAAATGAACAGAAATCAAGACTAAGAACTTGTTCAAATGACACAAATAGCATTTCCAATGGTTTGGTATTACGAATCCGCAAAATTCCTCTGTCAGTCACAGAGCTCATGAGATGGTTTAAAACCTCGGCACATTTTAAATCTTTCAGAGTGTGAATTCTTTCCATTCGTTTAACACAGCATTGACCGTTAAAACAGGTGAAATGTGTGATGGATGGTGAGGCTTATGGAGCACTTGCAGCATTCCTGAAAAACATTTGGAAGGTTTTAAGAGAAAAGTTTTAAAATAGTTTCCTCTGGAATAGCTGCACTCCCTTGACAGATGTCTTGCTTGTGTGAGACAAGCAAGATTTCTAGCAGAGCTTCAACACATGCACAGGTGAATGATCTGACAGAACTGTGCATGTTTTTGGAACAAGAAGATCTCAAAAAGTGTTACTAACATTTTGCAGGTGATGAGATTAAGATCAGGTTTGATGTGGTTTCTGCTGTTTAGTCTACAAAAAGATTTTCTTGTAAAGATTCAGAACTAGTAGAACAGATTTCATAATACTTCACTTATATACAGTTTTATTTTATTATCACTGAATTATTTAATATTTTCAGTTTTTAAATTTTTACTAATTTTGTTGTGTGGTTCATCATTTTTATTAGTTTTTTTTTAATCATTTTTGATACTTCTATTTATCTGTAATTTATTTTTTATGTCAGTTTTGGTATTAGTAAAAGTTTTAGTAGTACTTAAAACTTATTTTATTACAGTAAGCCAAACTGTTTGATTTTTTTACGTTTAAGTTTTCCAAGTAATATTTATATTTTATTTATAGCTTTATTTCAATAAATAATAATGCTTTTGAACAGATTTAAGTTTTAGCTAGCACAAACAACAATGCTACCATTTTTTAGGAAGGATGACTGTCTGTGTTATGACAGACTGTCATGAATACAGTGTACTGTACACTCTGAGGTAACTCCCTTCATCCCCTTAAAAACAACAAGACGAACAACTAAACACACACACACACACACACACACACACACAGTTTTACCTTTCTCTGATGAAGTCTGATAGCTCCTTGCTGGATATCTGGCCATGTTTCATGTTGTGGTACAGTACATCAAATCCATTATTTTTATCGCCCTGCCAAAGAAAGCATACAAATGAATTAAAAACTACATTTGAGTCACATCACTACATGTTTTCTCTACAAAAGGGAAACAGCAAGGAGCAACGTTAAGAATGACATGTCAAGGATTGAACTTGTTTACCACTTTTGGTTTCTCAACGATCATTGCTCTCATGGTCTGAATGGCATCTAGCTGACTCCTTAAAACAGATTGGTCCACCATGTTCATCCGCGACATACTTTCGTATTTTTGCCCGTAAGTCAGTGCTGTAAGCTTGGTCTGAACTGTGTAAAGGGTTTCATAGTAACCATGGTTGCAATGCTACAAGTGTCCGATATCAGCATTTTAAAAATGCAAGCGCTAAACTAATGCATAATTCAGATCTGAAAAGAAGCCGGATACCTCCTCTAATTTTAGAACGACAGAAACACATATTATAATGCCAGCCATGCATATAGACATCTGCTTTACATGCATTAGAAGAGAGAGTGCTTACGTAAATGCAACACAAACACACACGTGTACTATGGTGTGCCAAGGGTGTTACCTCTTCCTCCATATGTTTTTTTTTTTTCATGGTCATCAAATTTTGGCTGACGACTAATGGATACAAATAATTTGAAATAATATTTTGTTTAAATATTTACAAATGCTCCTTCTATGTCATTTTTTGGGTGGCAAAATGTGATTGAAATTTAAAGTGCATGTCAGCCATTTCATATTAATATTAATAATAATAAGGCTGTGTTTGCGCAGCACATCTGCTCTGACTGACTATAAATACAGCTGTCATCCATGCCAGCGCAGAACAACAGATATAATCATATCATATAATATGCTCTCTCCAAGGCTTTTTACCGAAGCAAATAATTTACAATTAATACATCAGATTAATGAACCAAACCAAAACAAGCTAAATTGTAAGCTATTTTTTTTTAGCATTTCTCAAAAGCCAACTGTCAAAATACAGAAAACTGGCACACCACAAGAGTTCAACTAGTGATTCAAAGAGAAGCACAAGAAGAAAAAAAATAAAAATAAAAAACATTATCCATAATCATTGTAGTCATGCACTAGCATTCAAAAGTGAGAGATTGTTTTTTAATGTTTTTAAAAGAAGTCTCTTACACTCACTAAAACTGTATTTATTTGTTTAAAAAGACAGTGAACAAAGTAATAATAATGTAAAATGTAATTTATTCCTGTGAAGGCAAAGATGAATTTTCAGCTTCATTACCACATGATCCTTCAGAAATCACTCTTATGCTGATATTTATTATTATCATCATCATCAACGCTGAAAATGGTTGTGCTGCTTAATAATTTGATGAAACAAATACATATTCTTTTAATTATAAAGTTCAAAAGAATAGCATCTATTTAAAATAGAAATCTAGTGTAACGAGAAATGTCTTTACTGACACTTTTGAACAATTTAATGTATCTTTGCTGAATAAAAATACATGAACATAAACCAATATAAGGAAGGATGAAGCTCTGCTCTCAGGTTTATACTGTGTAACTTCCACATCAGCTTTTGTGGACACAGCAAATATCATGCAGTGTGTTTCCTGTAGCGCAAAGACAACTGAGATCTGTGTGAGATTGTAGACTGTGTGTATGTGTGTTGAAAGAACAGCCACAGGAAAGCCAAGCGCTACAGATGTGACCGAGGAATGCAGTGATATTAAAAAATACAATAGGAAAACAACAACAAACTCAGGAAAATGCTTTGGGCGTCTGTCATTGAATACCAGCACACCAAAATACCAGTTTGTTCTGTGATTGGTTCACGTAGCCCACATGATTTTTGTGTGCCTAAACTTTAAACACAATCCAGTAATAAACTGTCAACAGCATTTTAATTTCACTTTATTTTGTTCTGTTTCTATCTTTTACACTTACCTCATTTTAAATCATGAGTAAATCTAGTTTCAAAACTAGGTTAAGCAACGTTTCACACTTGTAATATGAAATGTAAACAGCATAAAAACAATGACGTGCCAGGATGCTACAGCGAGATGTTTAGCAATACACAACCAATCATAAACTGCTTCAAAGTCACATGAAATGTCATATTCTAGTACAAACAATTATCACATTTACTCTCTGAAAAACAAATAACCCATAATGACATTGCCAAAACTATGTCAAATATCTGTGACCTGTTATACATCCATGACGTTAGCAAAAGAGGAGTTCAGAGAAGGACGATAAACCAGACAAACAGCAGTTGAGGAACAAAACATGCAGTTTGAAGTTGCTAATTTGAGCGTAGGAAAATGTTCACTGACTCTGATGTTGTGTGTTATGCCTTCCTGTATGTTTGTGTCAGGTCAAACCAAACAGAATTCATATTTAAAGCCAAAACACACAAGACAAGACATGAAGGTACAAATGTGTGTGTTTAAGTTGCATGTGTGTTTAAGTTGCATGTGTGTGTATGTGCTTGTTCATGCAGCTGGACTCAGAAACTGGGTGAGGTTCCCAATACAGAGACTATATGCAAAGATCCTGACTGTAAACCCACACACACGCACAGTTTACTTAGCTATCGAAATAAGGACATTCAATTGACTTCTGTTTTTATATACAGCTAGTTATGAATACAATAACATAACCCACACCCTAAACCTAACCCTAACAGAAAACTTTCTGCATTTTCAGAATTTTAAAGTGTTTCGTTTCTTTTCTTAAACACAATATTTACAAATGAGGACGCCCCCAAAAATATGGTGAAGTAGGTACACATACTCACTTCTTTCTTGGAAGCTCAAATCAAGAATGCCTACTTGGAAATGTTGTTACATTTTTAAAAATATTCCACCTTCATAAATCTACTCTTGAACGGTCTTCTGCTTATTCCTTTACTTTAATCTAGCAGCACATTCACCTGGAGAAATTCATAACAAATCCTCAGAATCTGCTATCTGGGACCCTATTTTTGTATTTCCATATAAATCTATCATGCCAACTAATATACTCCTTTTGTAGAGGTCCCATCAGGCCACTGCATAACTTATATTTTGTTCATGTTGTGGTTAAGGACTTTTCCTTCTTGCATTATATTAGTTTTCTCTGATATTACACATTGTAAAGTTTGTGTGATACTGCAGAGACACTAAAGATGTATTATTATACTAGCAAAATATGTTGCTGTTTAAAAAATAATAATAAAATTACATCATTTTTTTTTTTTTTAACATATGGGATTTTAAAAAATGCATTACGTCTCTTTCAATATTCAATGGCCATTATTATTTATTTTATTTTATTTATTTTTGTTTTAGAAATACAGTAGTGGTATTTGAAAAATGCATATGCAAATGCAAAAAACAAACAATCAAACCAAAAATACATAATTCTTTATCTCATTTGCACACATTTAGGCACCATCTCAGAGGTCTGCAATCTATCATGCTTTACCCTTACAATACACTCTGTTCCCTAAATACTAGCTTTAAAACGGCTTTAAATGTATTCGCTTTTGCAAATGTGTCCTTGTAAGTAAGATAACAACACACAGTCTGGGAAAGTTAACTGCCTGGTTTAATGCATGGTTTAGTGCACAGCCATCTGCTGAACCTAACCCATGAAGGTTTAATAAACATTATAAAGCATGCTAAATTTGGCATAGCTGACACAGTCTGGCTTCTCATTTGAATCAGTTCAACAGAGCATAGAGATCTGAATTGTGATAACATTAGTATGCATTACATGCATCTTGAGTGATGAAGACTAGAAAATAAAACAACTTTTCTCACAGTGTCAAATAAAATCATCTTCCTAACAGAGAGACCGTTTCTTTTAAGGCTCAAATAATTTGTTATAAATATAATATAATAAAGATCTTCTTTCACAAATACTTTGGAGCAAAATAACAATATAACAATTATCAGTCTCAGAAAATAAATATCAGATAAAATGCAATTCTGCAAAGCATAAATCCAATGCACAGTTGCACCTGTTAAAAATGACCTTGTACATGAACGATTACTCAGATAATCAAATCAGTAAATAGCTGTTCATAACCTAAATGCAGAGCAAACATAACTTCAGTGAATTCATTTACAATCACTTATTGTACCTCAGTTACTGAAAACACTGCCATTCTGAGAGTAAACATCTGTATGGTAAATCAACAATGAGCAGAGCAAAACATCTAGATATCAACAGTGTCAAAGTTCAGCTGAATCCCTTTCACCCCAGCCTCTGAGTCCCTCACATGACCTTCTGAACTCCCCCCTGTTTAAGCAGGGTGATCTGCCTCCGTGCTCGGGACATCTGTCCTACAGACACACAGCGTTGTGGATCAATAGAAATGCACGGCATTCAAATGCACTGAAAGACAAAGACGTCCAGTGACAATATTTGTTAAAAAGGGAGTGTATTAAAATGTCTTTTCCATTAACAAAACATTCCACAAACGAATGTCTCATGAAATCGATCAATTAGAGTTTCAAAAACATCTACGCGTTTTATTGCTGTTTTTTGTGGGAAGAATTTTTTTTGTGGAGTATAGGTGTACTTTTGACATTAACTTCACGCAATATTATATTATTATTATAATTTTGACATTATTCTTAAAATAGTATGAGGTTAATCTTATTTATTTAGTTAGTTATTTTTTTCATTGGACGCGCCTTTAGAGAGAGATGCATCTTTACGGATTACATAATGAAAGAGTTTTTAATTTTTGATTTGAATTAGGCTATTTCGTTTTAAAGTAGTAATTTATAGCATTCTATAAATATAGGCTATTTATCATGTCCGTGAGGCAAGTATTTGCTGAGTTTCGGTTCAGTTTTTGTGAAGTGTTCCTGCTCAAGATCAAGACTGCAGAAAGCCACCCTGATTGTTTTCTTTATTTTATGACGGCGTATTTTAATTTTCCACAAAAAAAAAAAAAAAAATGCAAGTGATCACGCTAGCGTCTCCATGTCCTTCAAAGCGCGCTTCAGCTTCCACTCTTAGCACACACGATTGGATATTTATCACACATTTATCTTAAATTTTTTAATTTATATTGTGAAATGCATGAAATTTTTTATGTCTCAAATAGGGGTGTGCGAAATTGACAAAAAATCTCTCGATATTTTCTGGGATTTTATCGATAACGATAATTAGACGATATTTTGCTGAGTGTGTTATTGTGCCTTAAGGACTGCTGTGAACAGCTGACTCCTCAAGTTTTTAATATTCTTCATATTCTGTGTGGTGGTCAGTTCACACTGATAGAAATTAATGTTTTCCTATAGGTTTAAACTGATTTTTACATTTTATGGGCATTTTTACCTATATAAAGCATCTTTTTTTTCTAAAAGTGTCCATTATCTTTTGAGTCAAATTCTTACATTTAATCAGTGAATTAGAATAATAAGACATTTAGGCTGTTACCAAGCAAATAAAATAAACACAGAAGCTGCATCTGAAGTGGCATTTAGATGTAGCCTATTTACACACAGTTTAATGCAAGACATGAATGCATTTAACCTGCAATTACAAATGCATAAATAATGTTTTGATATATTAAACATAAAACATTGAATACTGTTATTTGAAATTATTTAAATAATAAAAGATACTTTGAATGTGAAATTAAAACCGCCAGCAGGTGGCAGCAAGTGACTGTTAATAAGTGAGTCATTGCGATTGAACCGAATCATTTAAACGGATGATTCATTCAGGGACAAAACACCGTCATGTTGCTCAGAAACGCGATACAGTGCTGTGGCTGTGTTTGGAGTTATTTTTATTGTCGAAATAGCGCAAAAAGAGGAAATATGGTGTTTAAAACGTAAGTCTCTTAATTAACTTCTTGTTTATTGAACTGTTGCAAAACTATATCACATTTGTAATCATGGTAATATTTGGAGAAAAACGGCACTCTTCGTGTGAAATTGATTAACTATATGAAATGGTATAAATATATAAATTTTCTGCCATCATGTCTTGAATTTGTGATCATTCTAAATGCATTTTAATAGACCGAATCATGCAGTGAAAGAACGCACTCTAATATGTGCACACGCACTACTCTAGACTTCATGTAATGTATGCGTGCGCTCTGGGTGTTTTGAATGGTTTTTGCAAAATACTCGATATTGTCAAATCGCACATCCTTAAAATAACAATTACGATATTATCGCAGACGATATATCGCACACCCCTAGTCTCAAATCGTGTTTATTTGAGAAGGCTAAACTGATCAAACATATGCTCAACTCACTGTCTGCGCTGGGCACTTGGTATTTAAAAAAAAAACAAAAAAAAACATTTTTTGTTATGTTCCAATCATGTTTCTAAATTAACTTATTAAAGAAACGAAACGAAATATAACCACTTTGCTATTAAAAACCAAAACTAAAGTTTTTAAATGGCTGCAACAGCAGCTGTGTAAAGGGGAAGAGAGAGAGAGAAAAAAAAAGATAATATTAAGTTCGGGTTGGACTCGGGTGGAGAATTCTGATAAGCTGTCGGACAAGGGCTGGGCCCGTGCAGGGCTCTATATTCGTTCCCTTGTTTCAATTAAAAGTTCCCCCTCGGCTCGGCGGGCCCCCAATCTGCCTGGGCCCATATGCACCTGCATGCTCAGAAAGTCATTTTGAATTTGAATTACCTTGACTTTTGAGATATTTTTAAAGCATTTTCCTCGTATTTTTAAGAAAAGTTTGTACAATATGAAGTTGTAGTTCATGCATCTTTTCTGCAAAGATATTTAACATGTAAATTGTTTAACATTTACATCATGTTGACAACTTGATGTGTGCTGCACTTGGAATAGAATTTTCTTTAACTAGAGGGTTAATAAAGAACAAGTTACTTGAGTCATGTTGTAATTACATTTTCAAGTTGAGTAGTTAAAGAATTGTAAAAAAAAAAAAAAAAAAAAACGGTCACATGTTCTGAAAAAATTCAAGATTTAAATTTTTTTTGCCAAAACACCCAGCCCTAGTTAAAGGGTTGGTTCACCCAAAAACAGCAATGCAACTACCCACCAGAAAGGTAGTAAGGACATCATTAAAATAGTCCATGTGACATCAGTGGTTCAGCCTTAATTTTATGAAGCTACAAGAGTACTTTTTGTGCGTAAAGAAAACAAAAATAACGAATTCAATCAACAATTTCTTCTCTTTCGTGTCGGTCTTCGTAAGCAGAGACACGCATGCGACATGGTACTTTCATGAACGTGCGTTGAAGACTGACATGGAAGAGAAGAAATTGTTGATTTAAGTCATTATTTCTGTTTTCTTTGCGCACAAAAAGTATTCTTGTAGCTTCATAAAATTACGGCTGAACCACTGATGTCACATGGACTATTTTAATGATGTCGTTACTGCGTTTCTGGGACTTGAACGTGTCAGTTCCGTCGCTGTCTATGCAGGGTCAGAAAGCTCTCGGATTTCATCAAAAATATCTTAATTTGTGTTCCGAAGATGAACAAAGGTCTTACAGGTTTGGAACGACATGAGGAATGACATGACATGACATGAGGAACGAAATGACCGAATTTTTATTTTTGGGTGAACTGTTCCTGTAAAAGGAAATGCATGAAATGAAAAATCACTATTTTCTTATTAATTTTTTTTTTTTTTTTTTTTTTTTAAATTTTAACCTTGTAATGTTTAATCAAATCCTAGTCTTCTGTGAAAACGACAGACTTCTCTCTGGTGATGTATGACAGATTTATCCAATCATTAGTTTGCTTACACCCAATTCTTCCACAATTGACTGCATCCATTTGAGTACAACGCATCAAGTTTTTTTGTTGTTGTTGTTTTTTTGATAATCTGTTTTGATAATCTGTTACAAGCAAGTAAGCATGTCATTGCATACCATGAATACTGTTGACTGTATGACAAATATTGCTTAAGGCGCTCCTCATTTGTAAGTGGCTTTGGATAAAAGTGTCTGCTAAATGAATAAATGTAAATCGGAAAATGACATGCATGTGAATATGATCAATAACAGTTTTGACATTTTACACAAATGATTAGCATAACCACACATTTAAAAACATAAAGAGCTCTCATCAAGATAGACACCTGGAAACTAAAATGGAATATCTGCAGTATGACTCAACCAGATATAAATTTCTGTAAGCAGGTGTCTTCTGACTGTAACAAGTCTGAACATCCACCAACAAAACCAACAGAGGAGAATGTGAAATGTCAGCAAAGGTCAAAAGCTCACTAGAAAATTCACACGGTGCTACAGCAAGAGAGGAAACCTGTGGTTAGATGTGTCTGACTGCAGGAAACGAGACTGAGAGGTTTCCTTCAAACACCCCTTTGTTGTGGGTAGTTTAGGGTAAGCTGTCACACCTGTGGGCGACAGGCACTGGAAGGCAGAGAAGATTGATTTCAAGAGATGATGATCTCATGGCAGATAAATATCAAGACTACTTTGACAGTCTGACCTTCCCTGCTTTACTTTCTTGAGCTTGACAGCTCCACTGAAGTGAAGAAGTGTGGCTCTCTGTGTGTGGGGTATATGTGTGTATGTCTGTGCCCTGCATTACAAGCACACAGCTGATCATAGGCGTCCCTGTTTCACTGAGCCCTCAACACAAAGACCTGATTGAGAACAAGACTCCACAGCTCCGCAATCCCTCATCTCTCTTCATCTCCCCCCATCTCCTGTTTTGACAGTCACGGCTTCCAACTGCACACTTTCTCACCCGGCTCTGCTCAACATTTCTGCCAGTCAGATGCTGTTTAATGGTTAAACTATGGTCATATACTGCACATGACAACAGAGGAATGTTTTAAGACTGTGTCAGGCTTTATCTGTTCTGTCACTTGGGTAATGAATTAACATTAATGACTGAAAAATCCTCAATAACTTTTGTTATACAATGAGGAAATAGTCATTATTTGAAAAACGACTTGAATCCTGATGTCTGGAATGTAAGCAATAATAAAGATAGACTGTGCATGAACACACCTGAAAGCAAACACCTTCATTCTAAAATTCCATAAACGATTACTCACACTCATGTTACTCACTCTTTGTGGAACACAAAAGAATGCTGGTAACCAAAACATTTTGGTGTCCAATGACTTCCACTATATGGACATTTATGTGCCAAAGCAGATGAAAAATCATAAAAGGTTTGGAATGACATGAGGATGAGTATATTATGACAGAATGCTCATTTTTGGCTTACTATACCTTTAACATCAATTTTTTGCCTTGTATTAAAATGAAGTCACACAGGTTTGGAATGACATGAGGATGAATATGTGATGACAGAATTTTTGGGTCATGGGTCTCTTTAAGAAGCAACTATGTCTAGTAAGGAGGTATGTTTTGAGGTAACAGCTGAGAATAGAATGACAAACACGAATATGAAATCACACTGTGAACAGCTTAAGCACTCAAAATACATATAAAACCTATAGTAAAGCCATAACAGCAGCCTCTAACCATAACCAAAGTAATTAAAATTAAAAAGATCAGCATACTATGGAAGAGAAGGGGGTAATTATTACATGGCTCACATATGAATCATCATACAATCATATAAACAACTTTATTAGACATTCTGGCCTCCGGTCTAACTTCATTACGGAAGAACTAGAGCAGGATAGCATTGTGATTGACAGCCGTAACATCCAATGGTGTTGCAGGATAGGATCGTTAACGTTCCAAGACGTTGATCGACAGCCAATCAGATTGAACGGAGGTGGAACGTAGTTGGCTGTCTGTGTCAGATGGATGTAATGAGGCCCAATCCCCGGTCTAGCTGGACGGCATTCTCCGGGAAAAGTGAGGGGGGCAACAGGCCAGTAGGCTCTCGAGCTTGCCTCGACCATGTTTTACCGGTATTATCCCAACAACGGCCGGCGTGAAACAAAACATGAGGAACAGCCCCAGAAATCGAGCGTATCGTATCAATTTAAAGAATGACAGACGAGTCGAGCTCAGCTGTCTTTAACCCGCATAGCCAAAAAAGAGCAAAGCATACCCAGAAACCTACCCAGAAATTTTCCAGGAAATAAGGCGTTATCATCTTGCTGTCCTCCCTTCTTCACAGCGGCGCTTCTCTTAATTTGAATTGCCTCAGTTGGCAGAGTTAATCCACCGTCCTCCCCCCGATGTTGTTGTGTCTGGTGGTTTTTCTCTTTTTTTCCTGCTCTTCTGCTGGGTTTTCCTCCCTCTGAACACGACTCCACCTCCTCGCTTGCTTTTCACCACTTGCTCCACTTGTTCAGTATTTCATTGAGCTAATTATTATGAAGAAACAGCGATCCCAGTGGCGGGTTCAGGAATTTCCACAATTCCCATGATGCAATCGTCTAATTTTCATGTCCCACTGTACAACTCAGTTTATATTATATGAGATGTTATTGAAAGATCAAGTGTAATGAGTTACTGTTATTGGAAACTAAGTATCATTTAAAAGTATAAATTAATTGGGTAACAGGTAGTCTACATATTTCTCGGTCTTAAAGAAAGACAAAAAGCCAAAACTTGCACAAAATTTATTTGAATCAGTCTGCATTTCCAAAGTTGTTGAAATGCATTTATATTTAATACCTCTGAAATTCATTAGACACAATGTAATCAGTAATTTTTGAAAAGTGTTTATTCTTACCAATGCACAGATCCAAGCAGTGAAACAAACTCACGTCCATAACAATGTCATACAAATATCATTACAAAATTTCTACAGTACAATATATATATTCTTTGCATGATCCAAAATATTTGGTGGCCCCTAAAAATGATTACTTTCTGTATTTGAATCTTTCTTCAAAATCAGATTATAAAATAATAGTCGAAAAAAATCACTATAAATTAAATTGCTCTCAGACCAGAAAAGGGAGCTTTTGAGCAAAGTCTGACTTCATTGTTATATTTTCTTAATTTCCACACACAGAACTATACAGCAGTTGGTGCAGTCTGGGGTGGGGACACAACATTTAGATTTTTGACATTTTGTACTTCACAAAAAGAAAACGACAAAAAAGTAAAATCATTAAAAAAGTGAAACCATTAGATTCATTACTGTGCAATCTCGAAGTCTCATGGCCTTATTTATACCCCCACCCCCAAAAAACTTCAAGGCGTTACAGTATATACTGCATTTACATTTCATAAATAATGTTCACATACATAAGGGCCAGTTACTTCCATTTTATCCCACATGAAGTATCCTATTTGAGTGTCCACTATCGGATATCTCCTCTAATTTAAAAAAAGTTTTACATTCTTTTACGAGGAGACAGTGACAAAAATATGCCTGTTAGAAAGGATATTCACCAGCAGCTGAATGGATTACAGTGAATGGATGGATTACTCTATTATTATTATGAAACATGGGAGCCTGAACAGCGAGGAAAGGCAAACATTAAAAAAATAAATAAAAATGGCAAAGGAAAAAAAAACAGTAAACATACCTCCTGAGGTCTCTACAACATAAAATATTCAAGTAGAAAATTACAACACATAGCAGCATTCATAAATGTAAGACTACACACTTAACATTCATAATATCTGCCTACATCTTGTTTCTTTCTTTGTTCTTTACATTTTTTTTTTTTTTCAGTCAGAAGAATCTCCAACCTCTCTTATTGGTTACAAATGTAAAACAGCTGGAATGTGACAGACAAACTGAAGAAAATAATATCACTTTGCAGAAATACACCAGCACAACACAGACTCACAAACACCTGACAATATCCCGTGGTGTTCAGATTTAAAAATCTTCTTACAGCCTTAAAGGTTTGAATCCACAACTTCTACTTGAAAGAACCATTTCACTGGCTTCCAGATGAGTATGAACATCAGTCATGTCTGTCTGAGATAGCAACTTTGAAGTGCAAAGTTTTTAATACCTAAATCCTCACAGTCTGGGATACATTCAGGCATTTTAAGGCTTGCTACTATTCACATGAGGGACACAAACACTGCCTCCACGAGCACTGAACTGTCCAGGATTATACACAATACAAC
The DNA here is from genome assembly GCA_039654775.1 of Spinibarbus caldwelli. Classification (NCBI taxonomy): domain Eukaryota; kingdom Metazoa; phylum Chordata; class Actinopteri; order Cypriniformes; family Cyprinidae; genus Spinibarbus; species Spinibarbus caldwelli. The sequence goes on along the minus strand of CM077222.1, from coordinate 31,747,251 downwards.
ATGGGACGTTTTTAGAACTTCATGCAGGAGGTAACAAAACAAGTCACAAAAGCAATATGTGGATGGAAAACACGTCACCTATTGTGTATGTGTGGAAAAAACACATTATTAAAACTAGTCTGTATGAGGGGTGCTAGAAAAACAGATTGCTCATTGGGCCACCAACATGCACAAAATCAAATAACTAAACATCCAGATTAACCCGATCAGTCAAAAAAGATATCACAAGCATCTTCAAAATCATGCTCTGAGAAAACTAAGCAAAAAGAAATCGCCGATGTCTCAAAAACGAACAAAATGTGTTTCGGGTTCACTCGTTTGGATCCATGTCAAGCACGCCGGAAATCAGAAAGTGAGACCGAGGAACATTAAAGCCTCGTATAGAGCAATAGTTCAGATGTTTCAGACATCTTCACTGTGTTAATATGGAGTCTTCCCTCTCGCTTTGTGCATGCTAACTTAATTTACCAAGATGAATTTAGAAAAAAGTAACAAATAAAATTACGCAGTCATTCGGATTTTTATTCCTTCATCTTCGCGGATAATAACCTTTAACTATCAATGATATGAGAGGACTTACATTTCTAGAGTTACACTGTGTTACCTTTTAGACGGAGCCCCTAAAATATGGTACGTTTTTAGCATTTACTGTCTTTAAATGTTTACCGTCTACTGCTGTGCATAGCTGGCACACAAAACACGGTCTGCACACTTTCATGCAGTCGAGCTATACCCTACATCACCCCATGCATAGGACTTACGCTTTGCGTCCAAGTTGAGATTTACGTCACACCCACCCCTCTAAATGATACAGTCCAGAAAATAAACAAAACCTGTTTTTTAGAAGTTTTCAGAGCTTGTCTCCAGGCACTTTCCTATGTCAGGAGTGTAACACTACAGAGTTTACACATATCTTCGTGTCACTGTTTTTTTTAACCCCTGGATGTCCCATTACGTTAAGTGCCCTGGTGAATGAACGCTAACATTGTATTTAGTTTTTTTGCCCTCATGGCTGATTGTTATGACATGATGAAAAGCTTTCCTCCCTATTTTGGTTTGGCTTGGCGAGGTGTCGTCGACTAGCGCCTCAGCTAACACTTCCCTCCCACCCCGTCTACAGGGGTCCAGTGGGCCGTATGGCTCCCACCCCTGCTAGACCACCCTTCCCCCCAGGTAAAGGGCAACATATGCCCTGGGTATCAGAGGTTCCCATCCTCTCCCATAGTGAATAAGCTGCAGAACAAGAGAGAAAGAGATCAGATTAGAATGACTTTACATGTACAGTATCATTAGTAAATACACTGCCGTTCAAAAGTTTGGGATCAGTAAGATTTTTAATGGGTCTTAAATAAGTTTTTTTATTTTTTATTTATTTTTTTATTTTTTTTTATCAAGGCTGTATTTATTTAGTCAAAAATACAGAAAAAGTTGTAATTTTGTTAAAATTATTGCAACTTTATATTTTAGTATAACTTAAAATATAATATATTCCTGTGAAGCAAAGCTTGAATTTTCAGCATCATTACTCTAGTCTTCAGTGTCACATGATCTTTCAGAAAATATTCTAATATGCTGATTTATAATCAATGTTGGAAACAGTTGTGCTGCTTAATATTTTTGGGATCTGAGATAGTTTTTTTTCAGGATTCTCTGATAAATAAAAAGTTAAAAAGAACTGTTTATTCAAAATAGAAATTTTGTGTTACATTATACAGTAATATTCACAAGTTTCGGGTCAGTATATTTTTCTTTCTTTAAAAAAAAAAAATTATATATATATATATATATATATATATATATATATATATATATATATATATATATATATATATATATATATATATATATATATATATATACACATACACACACACACACACACACACACAGGGTACGGAAAGTATTCAGACCCCCTTAAATTTCTCACTCTTTGTTATATTGCAGCCATTTGCTAAAATCATTTGTTCATTTTTTTTCCTCAATGTACACACAGCACCCCATATTGACAGAAAAACACAGAATTGTTGACATTTTTGCAGATTTATTAAAAAAGAAAAACTGAAATATCACATGGTCCTAAGTATTCAGACCCTTTGCTCAGTATTTAGTAGAAGCACCCTTTTGATCTAATACAGCCATGAGTCTTTTAGGGAAAGATGCAACAAGTTTTTCACACCTGGATTTGGGGATCCTCTGCCATTCCTCCTTGCAGATCCTCTCCAGTTCTGTAAGGTTGGATGGTAAACGTTGGTGGACAGCCATTTTTAGGTCTCTCCAGAGATGCTCAATTGGGTTTAAGTCAGGGCTCTGGCTGGGCCATTCAAGAACAGTCACGGAGTTGTTGTGAAGCCACTCCTTCATTATTTTAGCTGTGTGCTTAGGGTCATTGTCTTGTTGGAAGGTAAACCTTCGGCCCAGTCTGAGCACTCTGGAGAAGGTTTTCGTCCAGGATATCCCTGTACTTGGCCGCATTCATCTTTCCCTCGATTGCAACCAGTCGTCCTGTCCCTGCAGCTGAAAAACACCCCCACAGCATGATGCTGCCACCACCATGCTTCACTGTTGGGACTGTATTGGACAGGTGATGAGCAGTGCCTGGTTTTCTCCACACATACCGCTTAGAATTAAGGCCAAAAAGTTCTATCTTGGTCTCATCAGACCAGAGAATCTTATTTCTCACCATCTTGGAGTCCTTCATGCGGGCTTTCATGTGTCTTGCACTGAGGAGAGGCTTCCGTCGGGCCACTCTGCCATAAAGCCCCGACTGGTGGAGGGCTGCAGTGATGGTTGACTTTCTACAACTTTCTCCCATCTCCCGACTGCATCTCTGGAGCTCAGCCACAGTGATCTTTGGGTTCTTCTTTACCTCTCTCACCAAGGCTCTTCTCCCCCGATAGCTCAGTTTGGCCGGACGGCCAGCTCTAGGAAGGGTTCTGGTCGTCCCAAACGTCTTCCATTTAAGGATTACGGAGGCCACTGTGCTCTTAGGAACCTTAAGTGCAGCAGAATTTTTTTTGTAACCTTGACCAGATCTGTGCCTTGCCACGATTCTGTCTCTGAGCTCTTCAGGCAGTTCCTTTGACCTCATGATTCTCATTTGCTCTGACGTGCACTGTGAGCTGTAAGGTCTTATTTAGACAGGTGTGTGGCTTTCCTAATCAAGTCCAATCAGTATAATCAAACACAGCTGGACTCAAATGAAGGTGTAGAACCATCTCAAGGATGATCAGAAGAAATGACCAGCACCTGAGTTAAATATATGAGTGTCACAGCAAAGGGTCTGAATACTTAGGACCATGTGATATTTCAGTTTTTCTTTTTTAATAAATCTGCAAAAATGTCAACAATTCTGTGTTTTTCTGTCAATATGGGGTGCTGTGTGTACATTAATGAGGAAAAAAAATGAACAAATGATTTTAGCAAATGGCTGCAATATAACAAAGAGTGAAAAATTTAAGGGGGTCTGAATACTTTCCGTACCCACTGTATATATATATATATATATATATATATACATACATACATACATACATACATACATACATACATACATACATACAGTGGTGTGAAAAATTGTTGGCCCCCTTCCTGATTTTTTTATTTTTTTGCATGTTTGTCACACTTTAATGTTTCAGATCATCAAACAAATTTAAATATTAATCAAAGATAACACAAGTAAACACAACATGCAGTTTTTAAATGAAGTTTTTTATTATGAAGGGAAAACAAAATCCAAACCCACATGGCCCTGTGTGAAAAAGTGCTTGCCCCCTAAACCTAATATCTGGTTGGGCCACCCTTAGCAGCAACAACTGCAATCAAGCGTTTGCGATAACTTGAAATGAGTCTGTTACAGTGCTGTGGAGGAATTTTGGCCCACTCATCTTTGCAGAATTGTTGTAATTCAGCCACATGGGTTTTCGAGCATGAACCGCCTTTTTAAGGTCATGCCACAGCATCTCAATAAGATTCAGGTCAGGACTTTGACTAGGCCACTCCAAAGTCTTCATTTTGTTTTTCTTCAACCATTCAGAGGCGGACTTGCTGGTGTGTTTTGGATCATTGCCCTGCTGCAGAACCCAAGTTCGCATCAGCTTGAGGTCACGAACAGATGGCCGGACATTGTCCTTCAGGATTTTTTGGTAGACAGCAGAATTCATGGTTCCATTTATCACAGCAAGTCTTCCAGGTCCTGAAGCAGCAAAACAGCCCCAGACCATCACACTACCACCACCATATTTTACTGTTGGTATGATGTTCTTTTTCTGAAATGCTGTGTTACTTTTACGCCAGATGTAATGGGACACACACCTTCCAAAAAGTTCAACTTTTGTCTCGTCAGTCCCCAGAGTATTTTCCCAAAAGTCTTGGGGATCATCAAGGTGTTTTCTGGCAAAACTGAGACGAGCCTTTATGTTCTTTTTGCTCAGCAGCGGTTTTTGTCTTGGAACTCTGCCATGCAGGCCATTTTTGCCTGCATGAACACTGACCTTAACTGAGGCAAGTGAGGCCTGCAGTTCTTTGGATGTTGTTCTGGGGTCTTTTGTGACCTCTTGGATGAGTCGTCGCTGCGCTCTTAGGGTAATTTTGGTCAGCCGGCCACTCCTGGGAAGGTTCACCACTGTTCCATGTTTTCACCATTTGTGGAAAATGGCTCTCACTGTGGTTCGCTGGAGTCCCAAAGCTTTAGAAATGGCTTTATAACCTTTTCCAGACTGATAGATCTCAATTACTTTGTTTCTCATTTCTTTGGATCTCAACATGATGTGTAGCTTTTGAGGATCTTTTGGTCTACTTCACTTTGTCAGGCAGGTCCTATTTAAGTGATTTCTTGATTGCGAACAGGTGTGGCAGTAATCAGGCCTGGGTGTGGTGTGGTGTGGGGCAAACACTTTTTCACACAGGGCCATGTGGGTTTGGATTTTGTTTTCCCTTTATAAAAAAAAAAACCTTCATTTAAAAACTGCATGTTGTGTTTACTTGTGTTATATTTGATTAATATTTAAATTAGTTTGATGAAACTTTGTTTGATGAAACATTAAAGTGTGACAAACATGCAAAAAAATAAAAATCAGGAAAGGGGCCAACAATTTTTCACACCACTGTATGTATGTATGTATATTATATATATATATATATATATATATATATATATGTGTGTGTGTGTACTTTTATTCAGCAAGGATGTGTTAAAAGGATAAAAAGTGATAGTAAAGACTTAGAAAAGATTTCTACTTTGAATAAATGCTGTTCTTTTTAACTTTCTATTCATCAAAGAAACAAGTATCACAGGTTCCAAAAAATATTAAGCAGCACAACAGTTTCAACACTGATAATAAATCAGCATATAAGAATCATTTCTGAAGGATCATATGACACTGAAGACGGGAGTAACGGCTGATGAAAATTCAGCGCTGCGTCACAGAAATAAATTATATTTTAAAGTATACTAAAACAGGAAACCAATATTAGAAATTGCAATAATATTTCAAAATATTACTGTTTTTTTCTGTATTTTTGATCAAATAAATACAGCCTTGACAAGCATAAGAGACTCCATTAAAAAAAAAAAAAAAAAAACATTAAAACAGATCCCAAACTTTTGAACGGCAGTGTAGATATCAGTACAGTAACATATTACAATAATGATCACTCATGGTTCATTTATAAATCTAATTTAAACAACAAAAAGTGTTACTACTATTACCATTATAACATTATCCAACTATTAGCCAAGTTTGTTCATGAAACCAAATTACAAATGTAAATTAGTAATTACTGGCCACAAGCCTCTGAACGACAGTTTATATATATTTTGTAAGTTACTGTGCACACAAGACATTTTCTTTTATATAATACATTTTTAACAACTGTGAATTCTTGCTAAATTTGAGTAGAAGAAATACTCACATTTTTGGAAAGCATGAATATACACTTCATGGGGAAAAAACTGTAACAGAGTGGCTAGCTTAGAAAATCTCACGGAAATGTACCTCTTCAATCAGGTAACATCTACACCCCATAGAAGGCTGCAAGTCTTTCTTTGAGTGGAAGGGGAAACTGGTCAGAAAAGCATCTCCAATTCTCGTCTCCAACCTGGTTCTTAAACCCATGCAAGATCTAACAGGGAACACACACTTGAGTATGAAGCATGCATCCATAATCATCTTGAAGGTTTTCCCAACTCACAGACTCGCATAAAATATTTTATACAGCGCTCTACCTTATAGAACATTTCTCGAAGATCGTCTTTTGGGTTCATCCAGGATGCTACAGCATCACAGAAAAATATAAAGTCCTATAAAATGGTAAAGAAAACAAAGAGGATCATTTTCAATTGCTGAAGCACTCAGAGAGACATCAGTGAGAATAACGTGTCGTACCTGCACCACACCACCAGGGTTGGCCGTGATCATGGTGCAGATTCCTCTGAACGCAGAGTCTTTTTCTTCATTGTCTCTTATATTGCGAAGAGAGGTGCACCTAGTGAAGGGAAGAACCAGTTTTCAAATAACAAGCCTGCGCGGTTAGTTTGCATGTGGATAAACACATAATCAACACAATATCATGACTACCACCTCAGAGCACCTTGAGACTAGCAAATGTTTTAAATCACAGAGATTGGTCAATCGAGAAACTCAAATTTTCTCTTCTTTATAAATAAAACATTCTCTTGTTGAAACCGAAAAGTAGTTCAGTTTGTTGTCAGTTTGTTGCTGACAATCCCATACTAATCAGTTTTTTTTTTTTGTTAATATTATTGTTTCTTAATCATATGCAATCTACCTTCTTTATTAATTATGAATGTTTATAAAGATCTTTAGCTGCTTTTTGTAGTAAATCAACCTACTTACATGAACTCTTTATAAGACAAATACAATGTCTATATAGCACCATGTATTCTGTCATGTACTAGTTTATAGCGTTAAACTAGTGCAAATTTTGAGGCAGGCATTCTGGGATAGAATCATGCTGCTAAAAGACTAAAGGCATCTAATGGGGAGGAGAAATGATTTTCAAAGAAGCTTTTCCATTTCTCTTCATTTTATCTATTTAACTAGCGCTTCTGTTTCCTGAAACCAGCAAGCATTTGATATTACCCCATGCACTTAATTAGTAGTTAGATAGCGACAATAAAAGACGAAAACAGAAGTGAAAACTGAAATAAATCAATTGAGAATACATGAAGGTGCTACTGAGGCAAATTAAACGACAAGACCTAGAGGGACAGGGTTAGTCACATGGTTGGCAATGATTTAGACTGAATCATACAGAACAGAGAGAAAGGTAGAGCGAAAGAGAGGGATACCTTCTCTCAAATGTCTTGAACAGGCCTTGTCTTTTTCACAAGAAAATCTAAATATTATGCTAGTGAAATTTATGCTTTGCTTACAAAATTCTGGATGTTTCTATATTAGCGTGAGGTGTGAGGAAAAGCATGAGCCTTTTCAAGAACAATGGGACAAGGTTTGGAGAGAGACTGAGCGAGTGAGAGAAAGAAAGAGAGAGAACCATAGGGAGAAAAGCCAGAAGATAGACAGAAAGAGGAAATGAATGAAATAAAAGATTGAATAATACACACCAGGGTCTTATAAACTGCTGTAGCATGGGTGCCACCTCTTGAGGACAAACGTAACCAAGACGACCAATTGTTATTGCTAAGGTAACGCAATCACGGTTATACAGCACCAAACGCCAACCAAGACATGAGCGAATGAGGGGGGAGGAGAAAACAAAAAGAAACAAACAAACAAACAAACAGACAACTCAGAAACAGAACTCAACAGAATCTGTGTATGAGAATAAACACAAGATTTCACTAGTGCTCTTCACAGCCCCAGACTACAGGGTCAAATGTAAAATATGACACTAAAAAAAAACATAGATCTCGTTTAAGGGAGGAGTCTTAGAAAACACTGCTCCTCTACAGCTCAGAGTTACAGAGAAACGTTCATGTTCTGTTTCAAGTGTCCGCCAAATTCATGTAAAGTTCGTATGTGACCACGATATGAATAGTGCATATTCTTTTCCCCCAAATCCCTGATTGAAGACTACAGAAAACAATCTTGTTTTCTAAGATTTTCTCCCTTAAACTCACAAAAATTTCTTCAGTAGAACAGAAAAGTCTTGTCTTTCTTTCTGTCTCTTTTGTTTCTTTAAGAAATGCATATTACGCCAAGCGAACTACATGGAGAGGACTAGATTCCACCGGGATCTTAAGAGGCACAGAGGAGGGAGACCTAAGTTTAAGAGACACAAAACTATGCAACATTCTCATTAAAGACAGGCATTTATGAACAGTCCAATGAGACATGCAGAAAGCAGATGATTGGCTCATTAGAGAACGCAGTTCAGTGCAGGATGAGCTGATTCAAAGATCTGAAACACAGTTAAGCACTGTTCACCATTGTTATCTTAATTAGCAATTAAATAGATGATCAAATACTCACAACTTGAACGTGAACTCAACATCATAACATTAATGATGTAAAACCTGCATAATAAAGAAGAGATACACTACTGTTCAAATGTTTGAGGTGTGTAAGATATTTTCATGTTTTTGCAAGAAGTCTCTTATGCTTTATTTGATCAAAAATACAATACAAAACAGTAATATTGTTAAACATTATTACAATACAGTTTTCTATTTTAAAATGTCATTTATTCCTGTGATGGCAAAGCTTTTTTAGCAGCCATATGTCAATATGTTGATTTGGTGCTCAAGAAATGTGTCTTATTATCATCAAAGTTGAAAACTGATGTGGTGCTTAATATTTTTGTGGAAACGTGATACATTTTTACATTCTTAGGTGTAAAAGATATATATAAAAAAAATAAAAGTCTTTACTGTTACATTTGATTAATTCAATATATTCTTGTTGAATAAAAGTATTAATTTACTTAGTACTTACTCAACCCAATCTTTTGAACAGTAGTGTGTTAATAGACTCAAACGTAAAACTGACGTAAAATGATCAGTATGGATTTGCCTATGCTATATACTTGCTTCTAAATTTTAAAAGGATTTTGTCTTTGCAACATGAATAATCAAGACATCAGCAATCCTGCATCAAACGTTAGCCGTCCTTAACTAAACAACATTCAACATCTATTGGCAGATATGCATTCACATTGAAAAAGAAAAGTAACTAAAACAACAGAAATAAATCGACAAACAGGAACACATCTACAAGTACCCTTGTTTCTGTGGGAGTATGTTATGAGCTTTACACTTCACCCTCATTTAAAAATAAAAAAAATTCAATGTCGGCAGCCATTACGGCTCAGGCTAGAGCTTTAATTTGAGCAGTCCAATCAGAGTGGAGTGTAACTGGGAAATAATTTGCGAGGTACCGGTGCTATACATTCATCTAAACACCACAAAATAGATTTAGATCTGAGTTTAGACTTTTTTTCCGAATTAAATGGAACAAAATGGCTATTTAAGGTTCAAATCTTCAAGTAAAAATGTTCAAATCAAAGACAGCAGGTCTTAATATTCCTCTCAAGGTTGGTTTACATTCGGCATTGTTTATAATATCTCACTGACTGATGCTTGTAACCTTATTACGGTGAACAACTCGCTAACATGGAACTCACTGTTTTATTAATCCACTTCAGTCAGTACCACGGCTGGACTGTTACAAGGTCTGTTATATTCATAATTAAAGACAGGATATGCTGAGGGCACTGACTTTGTATATAGAAAAATTGCCCCTATTCTTATTCATTATCCAGTTGCCCAGAATTACTGTGCACTGGTAAAGATTTTTATATCAAGTATCCTAAAGCCTTTATCAAACCTTGTAAGGTCCACTTCCTGGAGTTTGAATGGAGATTAATAAGCACTGCGGAATGGGGATCGGGAGAGTTTGGGAAAAGGAGAGGGTGGAAACCTCTTGTGAGGGGTCAGCCTGGTCTAGCACCCCTCAGATGGTACCTGTATTCTCCAGCAGTGTCTTGGGTGTGTTGGGTCTGTTTATGATCTCCACAAGCTGCTGTAAAACCATCGGCACATACGGCTGCATCTCAGAACCTGAGCAGAGAGATAAGCAGCACGTTAACCTTGAAGGTATGATGAAATTAGTGAAATTACTAACTGAAGAGGATGATGAAACTCCCACCCATTTGAATGGCTATTTCTCCAATGGCCCATGTTGCATTGTTGCAGACTGATATCAACTCTGGGTTCAGGTTTGTGCCTAGGATAGGCATGAAGTTAGCTAGAGAGGAGAGATTAGCACAAACAAACAAACAAAAGTTTAAGTGCCTGAAGGTCAACAGAGACGGATCGAACTGAGAAAGTGTCAGGGAGTATGTTTAACTGCATACCGATGCAAGGTTTGACATGCTGGAAGCAGGCTTTGGTCAGATCTCCCAACAGAGCAAAAGAACTCTGCCGAACCTCTGGCATTTTATCCTGAGAAAATACAACCATCAAAAGATTAGCACTGTCGCATTACATTTCTCATAGCTGCTCGTCCACAAATAAATTGTTTTTGGAGTTTGCATTATTTGCATCTCTTGCACAGCTGCCGCTAATACTCACTGTGGCACTCATGTTGACACAAACATACAATGATACAGACCCAAAAGTGTTTTCAACACTGACAATAATAAGAAATGTTCTTGAGCAGCAAATCAGCATATAAGGATGATTTTTGAAGGTTCATGTGACACAGAAGACTGAAGTAATGGCTGGAATTTATTACATTTTAAAATATTAAAATATAACATTTTTTATTATATTAGGTTAAATATGCCATGCCTTGGTGCTACAATGCCTTGCTATGCACTATAGTTACCTGCATGCACTGGTACATGAGAGTGAGAATGTTGCTACGGGCAACTAGCTGTTCAATGTTCCCTCCAAGACCCTCTGCTAACCCGCTGAGAAGATCCAGAGCCACAATCATGAAATCTTTATCAGGAGCTTCATAAAACTCAGGCTGAGTCTGGTGGAGCTGTGATACAGAGAAAGAGATCATGTGATATTCTCTGTGATGGATAAAACAAGCTCTGTTTTGATTCTAAATTGTTTCTCATTTTGCAACATTTTTTACACTAGTATTTTTTAAGCTGACAGTATTACAGAGAGATGGGGGTGTGTAATTGTGTGGCTTCTCACCACAGCCTGGGCGAGTGTTTTCTGGACCAGGTTGACACAGCGTTGGTAGACAGGTTCACAGTATGGCAGGAAGCCGCTCTGCAGGGCGGTGGCCACAGATGAGAGACACTGAAAGAGGAATGAACAAAGAATGATGAAGATCTTGTTTTAAATCATAATCAGGTACACACATTGACATGCCGGATTCAGAACACTACTAATAATTCCTGTGACTTCTGCTGAAATTGTTTTTTTCTCTGCTATTTATTTGTGCACACATACATTATTGTTCAAAAGTTTGGGTTCAGTAAGACTTTTTTTTTTTAAGTGGGTAAATTTTTTCAGAATTCTTTGATTAACAAAGTTGAAAAGAACAGCATTTATTTGACACAATGTTTTGTAACAATGTGAAAAAAAAAATAGTTTACTGTCACTTTTGACTGATTTAAAGTGTCCTTGCTGGCTAAAAGTATTAATTTCCTTCCAAAAAATTAAAAATAAATCTTACTGACCACAATTTTTTGAAAGGTATTTTATATAAATGAAGTGTTTGATAACTACCTCCAGTAAGGGAAAGAGGTCTTTATCTTCATCCTTTAGCTGGTTCCATTTTTGAATCAATGGAGGCATCAGCATCTGAATATATTCCTGCACACAGAACACACATGTACAATAGTCATACAAGTGTTTATTAGACATACACAATCAGTTACTGAAAAAAAAAAAAAAAAAAAACAATCCAACATGGCAGACAAAGAGAAATTTTGGATTTAGAATTAGAATTACATTATTTATTTTGCAGTTACTTTAACCAATTACAAATAGGTCATTGTAAATAAAATTGATTACCAAACCAAATATTTGTGTGCGTGAGATAGAGAGCTATTTTTTCATCTTTACGATAAATATTGTGAGATTACATGAGGTTTAATATCAGTTAGAATGCTGTATGGCAGTTCAGTGCGTGTTTGCATGTAACATACTACCTCTAGTGTAATATAAAGAAATTTGCCTGATACACAAAGTGTTTTTGTGCATATGACTGTGAAATTACTGGTTTGTTGAGATGGTGGCCCACAGAGTCTGCCAGAGTCCCAATGGCATCATAGAGGATGAGAAGGTTCTTGTGCTGGTATTTACCGAAAGCAAAAACCAACGTGTCCAAAATAAAAGCAAGGTACGGCACCAGCTCAGTGCAAGCCTCCTCTTCCAGGGTAGCAAAGGCACTGTGGGACGAAAAGTAAGAGTCAGAGACTTAAAGAGTTAAAAGCCAAAAGCTAAATAGACACATCAGGTAACAAAATGTTCTTTAAACTAGATGACATGCATTCACATTTACTTCAAGCAGCACAATAGTGTGATGCATACTCACCTGCAGGCGGCCTCTTGGACACGCTTGTTGCTGTCAAGTATCCGTTTGAGCAGTTCAGTCATGAGCGGTTTGAGGTAGATGTCGGGGGGCTGGCTAACAACCCAGTGTGCGTAGCGGCTTAGAGTCCAGCAAGTGATGGATCGAACCAGCGCCTTCTTATCAGACAGACACTGTACCAAATGAGGAATCAACTCTGGCAAGTAGGGGATCATCCCCTGCATACATCCTAAAGAAAAGAAAGAAAATAATTCATTAAAAAAAAAAAAAAAATACAATTAAAAAACTTATTTATTAATATAATAATTCTAATTAACTAAAACTTGGTGTGTCATTTTTTTTTTTACACTGCTTGTAATTACAGTTTTTTTCATTAGTATAGTAAATAACTATAGTAATGCGTAATATGTGTAATATGAACACTGTAAACTAGGGCTGGGTGACATGGCCAAAAAAATTATCGTTAGATTTTTTTTCATATCAGTCGATATTGATAATTATCACGATAAATGTCGAATTTTTATTTCTTTCAAGTTTAAAGGCAGATTTTTGATCCAAAGTGAAAGTTGTAGAAACCAGACCATTTATAACTACTCTTTATGATCAGAACATGACAAACACTTCACATTTTTGAATATTAAGACAATCTCTAACGCATCTGCTCTAGTGAGCTCGTGCTACGCTGCCATTTGAACTTTGAGCCGAGTGGATAAACGGTCCGTGTGCCGTACTTCAAATGAGTAGCACTGTTTCGTTCCACTTTTGGAGCATAAACATTATATCAAACTTTTATCAACCTCTTGTCATCGTTTAGAGAGGAAAATTATATCGCGATAATTATCGTTATCGATTTATTTGACCAGCCCTACTGTAAACTAAAGTATATTAACCGGTTCTTTTAAGACATATTTGTATTTTGAGAGAAATTCATTATTTTATTCCGCAAAGGTGCCCTAATTTGATTAAACATGACAGTGAAGGCATTTATAATGTTAGCACATATTTCTGTTTCAAATAAATACTGCTATGAACTTCATATACAAAACTGCAAACCTTTGAACAGTAGTGTTATGTCCAAGTTCCCCATTTTGAATGCTAATGCTTATGCAATGAATGAATTACATAATGTATTCATGGGAAATTTTTGAATACCTTCAGCAATGGCTCCCAATACAAGTATTCCAGACTCTTTAATAAGCCACTCTGGATGGAACAGTAGTTCTTTCAGTAAAGGAAGAATATGCAGCAGCAAATCATCTCTGAAAACATTCGCCAGGACATCTAGTGCAGCTGCAGAACATTTCCCTACACACACCAGAAAAAATAATGAAGACAACAGCAAATGTCTCGATGTACGTCCATTTTAAAGAAGTCAAGGACTTGGCTGAGTCTGTCATTTTTAAACACCGTTTCTTACTCAAGTTCCAATCTGAGATGGTTTCATCATCGTCCAAATCATCTTCATCATCCTCATCTTCCTCAATGGAGTCTCCTCCCTCGTGCTGTTGGGCCACAGTGCGTGAGCGATGGAACCTGGGGCGAATGTCCTGCTCGTTGTCTGGGACTGCTTCATCCTCCTCAACATCACCCTGGAAATCATTAACATATTAAGAGATTTTTTTTTTTGACAAGCTTACAACTGTTTTCAAAACTTGTTTGGCATAAACCTAAAATTAGTATTTTTTTCCTCTTTTTGTATTCTTGATCAAATGCTTTCTGTATTTATTTAGCTAAATAGGACCTTTATAACTCTCTAAAAGACAGGCTGAGATATTAATTTGGATACGACAAATGTAAACAAATTGACAATGTGGGTTTTTTTTTAATGAACTCAAATCAGTTGTTATTTAGTGTTTTATGTTTTACTTTTTTATTTTTTATGTTTAAAAATTTAAAAAACATATGTTTAAAAAACATATAAAAAAGAAGCTTTAGAACCAGATAGAGAAACTGACCTTCAACAGGATTATGTCAATCTCGGAGTACTTCATTCCATTCACAAGAACTGGGGTCAACCTGTGACAAAAAAAAAACAAAACTCATGACTGATCCTGATAATAATCAAATAAGCAGCTTTGTCCTGTTGCTGAACTGTATTATAATTAAATGCTTCTACATGAGTTGATGGCTTTTTCTTTTAATCAAAAGGACACTGTGTGTTTGCACATGCTCACTTGGGCAGGTGTCCACACAGAACCTCCTTACACACAGGCTGCTCGGCAAGTGTGAGCCAAAATTCACAGGCCTCCAGAGCGACATTTTCATCCTGATCTTGTGTCCTTTGCAACATGTACTGAAAAACAGAAAAGGGGTTGTAAGTATAAAAGCACTGGGCCTTATTCATGAAACATGAACAGAGCATATTTTTGTGCAAACTGTTCAAAAAGTAATTTTCACAACAACAACAAAGAAACCTTGAATGTACATAATACTTTTTACATACAGAAATGAATTTTGCTTGCGTTTCATAAATATGGCTCACTCTACTTTTACCAAACTAGTTAAAGTCCACAAGAGGCTGCTGTTGCTTCACTTTGCCTCTCTGTGATCTG
This sequence comes from Spinibarbus caldwelli, assembly GCA_039654775.1. NCBI lineage: Eukaryota > Metazoa > Chordata > Actinopteri > Cypriniformes > Cyprinidae > Spinibarbus > Spinibarbus caldwelli. Next base: position 31,732,223 of record CM077222.1, on the reverse strand, counting down.
ACCACATTTATCAAAAACATTTACTAAGTTATAGAAGACAGTAGATAAATCAAGATCAACGTTCTTACTCTCAGCAATCATGTAATAGAGTTTAGTTATATTAGGGGTTGCAGAAGGCGTGATCTAACCTCAATGATGTTGTGCATGTGAGGAAGGAGACGGTCTAATCTGACTTCCAAGAGCATGACTAAAGCTCTGCACACATTCTTCCTCACTTCGGGCTCCTCATCACCTGCCAGTGCAAACAGGTTCTGCGGCACAAAGACATTTACATACATTTTAAAAAACATTTTCATTTCTCAGAACTAAACGATGACTCAACTTCCTCTAAACTGGCATCACAATTCTGGGATCTAGAATAATGAGGGTGAGTAAATCATAACAGATTTTTCGTTTTTGGGTGAACATATGCTATTAAGGTGGCCGGTTTTATAGGTGGTACCTCAATGAAAGGATCTATGTGCAACATCAGGGCTTGTGTTCTGCTGATGATGAACTGGTTCACACAGGCAATGGCATGAGACCTACAACAGACAACAAGCACTGCACATATATCAAACAAGTCTGAACAAGTCTGCTCAGCAAGTAGTAGTCTACATTAGGGGTGATATTAGGGGTGGGCGATATTCCAGTAGACACGACTGACCGGTAGGAATGTGTCAACTGGTAGAGATTTTGGACTTTCTTCTCTATTGCGGTTACACGCTCACGTGATGTTGCTGGCTATGTGCTCATGAAAACCTAGCGTTTGCATGTGTTTTTAAGCATTGTGGTTTAAAAAAAAGAGATTTTAAGATGCTGAAATGCAATCAGCAGTGAAAGAGAATTCATTTCGCTATATGTGCGCGCCGTCTGAGAGACGTTTCTGAGTGCTGTCAGAGAGGCGGTTCTCATAGTGTGTGGGAGTACTGAACGGAGTTATTTTTGCCACTTTATAGGCCTCAAGCGGTTAAATAGACAGTTAAATACATTTGTGTGTGTAAAAATGCCCATCTTTGCAAGTATCCTCATAAACACAGTAATTAAGGTCATAAGTGAAAGCAAACAGCTGAGAAAGAAAACACATGTGTAACAGTATAATGGATCCGTGCAGCTCTAATATGACTGCTGTCTGACGTTCATGATAAAATTTCTCACTGCTCATTTATGTAAATTTTTGTCCTATCGCTTGTCATTTGATTTATTAATCAAATTAATTTAATCGCTGACTTTTTACTTGTCTTCATTTAAGTTTTTTTTTTTTCTATTAAAAAAACTAGTATTCTTTTTTTGTGATACTGACACTGGTGACAAGAATTATGAAATTTCTATGGAACAAAAAATTTTGATATCATAAAGAGCAAAAATAACTATACTGTGATATATATCGTTAAAGTGAAAAAATTATTCATATCGTGATATAAGATTTTGGTCATATCGCCCACCCCTATCTGATATCATGACAGTCCCTGTCTAAATTAATTAGTTACAAGTAACATTTCCTCACTGTTTCAAACATTTGTGGTCCATTAAGGAACGCAGGTTTATCTTACCTGATCTTGGGGCTACTGTGCTTGAAGAACTGCAGAAACTTGGGAATCATCACGTTGAGTGGTCGGTCCAGCATGTCACTGTCCAGGATCTCAGCAGAGTCCTCACAGATTTTCTGAAGTGCTCCAAAAGCCCCCTGAAAAGACAAACACAGCAGGAATGTAACACAGAAACATACATATTTCCCATTTTCACTGAACAACCTCACATTTTTAATCTAGAACACTTCCATAACAATCAATCAAATTGTCCTAACCAGTCGTAACTGTCACACAGTGACACTGAGGCCTTCAGTCCATTTCTATTTTTGGCTTGACATGCAGCCAGAGCTGCTGAAAAAATAAAGTAGAATACTTTTGCCGTTGCCTCAAGCTAATAGCTGGCTCATGGACTCTGTACACTGCAGGTGACATGTAGATTTAACGCAAAGCAGACCGACAAAAACAGCTGTAGGTTAATTTAAGGGAAGCAGTAAAGCAGAACATGGGAAATACTGTAGAGGAAGCTATGGCAGAGATGACATGATAATATCTAAGTAACCAAACAGTAAAGCATAAAAAAAACTCTGAAATCAATGTACAAGGATACAACTACCCCTTAAAAGGATAGCTAACCTTCAGTTGCTGGTCCCCACTGACTTCCATAGTATGGAGAAAAAAAACACTATGCAAGTCAATGAGGACCAACTGAAGGTCAACTATCCCCTTAAAGGGGTCATCGGATGCAAAATTCACTTTACAAGTTGTTTGAACATAAATGTGTGTTGGAAGTGTGTGTACACATCCATCCAATAATGATAAAATCCACCCAGCGTTTTTTTTTTTTTTTTTTTAAATCCCTATTTTAAAATCCTCTTTCTCAAATCAGGCCTTTCTGAGGTTACTGTCAGAATGATGTAGTTCTGTACAGGCCCCTCCCACGATAGTTGATTGACAAGGCCTTTGATTACCTTACCTTAGATTTGATTAGTTGATTACCTTAGACCCGCCCTGAGAGAGCTGTCATCAGTCTGCCATTGTTTCACCGCTGGAGCAGATGTAGACAAGAATGTCTCCTAAGCAATTGAAGTATTTTGTTGTTGGACGTAATAATGAATATAGCAGTCGTCATTTACTCCTGACATCTGAGCCGCTGAAGATGCAGAGGATTAACGTTATTTTTGTTTGTGAAGGGAATGCGCCGATCCCGATCTACCTAAATGCGTCTATGTTCGCGCGAATCTTTCGTGATCCAGCTTCATCTACAGAAGAAGTGAGTATAAGGGTTTTTTTATGAATCTTTGCAAATCGCCTTCCTAATATGTGCTAGTTAGCAAGTTTCGCTGCTGAAGTTTACAGTCTGCTCGTCACTCCACGGAAGAGAGGGGCGGGGTCAACAGAGCTCTTTACTTTATTGTCTGTACAGAGGTTCTGGACAGAAATTCATGTTTGACACTGGCATAAAACATACAATAAACAATATACATACACTTACATATCTCTAAAACACATGAAACACACATTACCCTAGTAAAAAACATGTGAAACAAGGCCCAATATGTGTATGTATATGCCTATACACACACACTAACCCACAAAATATACTTCACTTAAGAATTTGGTTTAAAACAGTCACCGCCAATGGGATAAATGACCTTTTATATATGTTCTTTTTAGCCAGTGGTGTACGCAGCCTATGCCCTGAAGGGAGGGCCTCAAAGCAGGGATGGAGGGGATGAGTCTGGTCAGAGTACACTGCAATTGCCTTTCTCTCCATAAATTGTGAAAACAGCTCTTGCAATGTACTCGGTCTCTGGCCGATGATTTTATTTGCTTCATTAATTACTCGTGTTAGTTTATTTTTCTGTTTCAATGTTAAACTACCATACCACGAAACAATATTGTATGTTAAAATACTTTCAATCATCGATCTATAAACAATAGTCAAAATCCTCCCATTGACACTTAGATTACTTAATTTCCTGAGCAGACCTAAACTCTGTCTTGCTTTCTTATGTATGTGGACCACATTTTCCTGAAATGAAAATTTGTCATCAATAATTGTGCCTAAATATTTAAAATTGGATAATTGTTCAACCTTTATACCTTTATATAGATGGCAGCTACTGTGCTTTGCTCTTCAGTGTTTGTACTGTTTTTGTTCGTTTTTCCTGTTTTTTGTTTCTCAAACACCATCAGTTTTACTAGGGATGATCTGCTGAACATTCGGCAGAACACACCACAGAATCTTTTACCGGTTTTTAATTATTCGGACGTTTTGCTGGACATTGTTGTTGGCGGAGCCGTAGCTGTGGTCAAACGCTTCAGGACGCGCAGACGGGGGAAGCGAGCCGGCGCGCTCGTGAAGCTCAGACAGCGAGGATTTAGAACGGCGTTGCCTAGCATCCATCTGGCGAATCTCCGCTCTCTACCCAACAAAACGGACGAACTCCTTCTGCTCTCCCGGACAAACAGGGACTTTTCAAACTCTGCTGCTCTGTGTTTCACGGAAACCTGGCTGAACGACGCCATTCCGGACAGCGCGTTACATCTTCCGAGCTTTCAGCTGTTTAGAGCGGATCGTGAGGCAGAATCAACGGGGAAATCACGCGGCGGCGGGACGTGCTTTTACATCAATGAGAGGTGGTGTACAGATGTAACTGTGTTAAAGAAGATGTGCTGTTCAGATCTAGAAACGCTCTTCATTAACTGCAAGCCTTTCTACTCGCCGCGGGAGATTCACTCGTTCATTCTGGTGAGTGTTTACATTCCTCCGCAAGCGCACGTGAGCTCAGCTTTACAGAAACTCGCTGATATGATCACAGAGACAGAACAACAACACCCGGACTCTGTTTTAATCATTCTCGGGGACTTTAATAAAGCAAATCTCTCTCGCGAACTGCCAAAATACAGACAGCATGTTACATGTCCCACCAGAGACAGTAATATATTGGATCACTGCTACACAGCGATAAAGGACGCATATCACTCTGTCCCACGAGCAGCTTTAGGACTCTCTGATCACTGTTTGGTTCATCTTATACCAACCTACAGGCAGAAACTCAAATCTGGAAAACCTGTATTAAGAACTGTTAAAAGATGGACTAATGAAACAGAGTGGGATTTACAAGCCTGTTTCGACCTTACTGATTGGACTGTTTTTGAATCTGCCGCAAATGATCTGGATGAGCTCACAGAGACTGTAACATCTTACATCAGTTTCTGTGAGGATGTGTGCATTCCTACCAAGACTCATCTAACTTACAACAACGACAAACCATGGTTCACTGCAAAACTCAGACAGCTCCGTCAGGCCAAAGAAGATGCTTACAGAGAGGGGAACAGAGTCTTGTATAAACAGGCCAAATACACACTGGAAAAGGAGATCAGAGTGGCAAAGAGGAATTATTCCGATAAGCTAAGGAAAAAATTCTCTTCCAGTGATTCTGCTTCAGTGTGGAAAGGTATGAAAGAAATCACCAGTTACAAGTCACCATCCCCCAGCACTCTGGAGAATCAACACCTGGCAGACGGCCTGAACGAGTTCTATTGCAGGTTTGAAAAAACACCCCACACCCGCCCTGAACACCTCTCCACACAACCATTCACACAACCATTCACACCTCCAGCAACCCCCGTCTCCCCCACACCTGCAATTCAGATCAGCGGAGATGAGGTGCGCCAGGTCTTCAGGAAGAACAAAAGAAGGAAAGCACCAGGCCCAGACGGTGTGTCACCAGCCTGCCTAAAAATCTGTGCTGACCAGCTGGCCCCCATCTTCACACAGATCTTCAACAGATCTCTGGAGCTGTGCGAAGTCCCCTCATGCTTCAAACGCTCCACCATCATCCCCGTCCCAAAGAAACCCAAAATTACTGGACTTAATGACTACAGACCTGTGGCTCTAACATCTGTGGTCATGAAGTCATTTGAAAGACTGGTTTTGGCTTATCTGAAGTCCTCCACTGGACCCTTACTGGACCCCCTGCAGTTTGCCTACAGAGCAAACAGGTCTGTGGATGATGCAGTCAACATGGGACTGCACTTCATCCTGCAGCATCTGGACAGACCAGGGACTTATGTGAGGATCCTGTTCGTAGACTTCAGCTCCGCTTTTAACACCATCATCCCGGACACCCTTCAGAATAAACTAACTCAGCTCTCCGTCCCCACCTCCGTCTGTCAGTGGATCACCAGCTTCCTGACAGACAGGCAGCAGCTAGTGAGGCTGGGAAAATACACATCCAGCACCCGCACCATCAGCACTGGAGCTCCTCAGGGCTGTGTTCTCTCCCCACTGCTCTTCTCCCTGTACACTAACGACTGCACATCTAAAGACCCCTCTGTCAAACTCCTGAAGTTTGCAGACGACACCACACTGATCGGCCTCATCCAGGACGGTGACGAGTCTGCCTACAGACAGGAGGTTAAGGAGCTGGCTGTCTGGTGCAGTCTTAACAACCTGGAGCTCAACACGCTCAAAACTGTGGAGATGATCGTGGACTTCAGGAGAAACCCCCCTGCTCTCCCCCCACTCACCATCATGGACAGCACTGTGACTGCAGTGGAGTCATTCAGATTCCTGGGCACCACCATCTCCCAGGACCTGAAGTGGGACAATCACATAGACTCCATTGTGAAAAAGGCCCAGCAGAGGTTGTACTTCCTTCGCCAGCTGAGGAAGTTCAACCTGCCACAGGACTTGCTGAATCAGTTCTACTCCGCCATCATTGAATCCGTCCTCTGCACTTCAATAACTGTCTGGTTCAGCTCAGCTACCAAATCTGACCTCAGAAGACTACAGAGGGTAGTCCGGACTGCTGAGCGAATCATTGGTACAACCCTCCCCACTCTCCAAGAACTGTACTCATCCAGAGTGAGCAAAAGGGCTGGCAAAATCACTCTGGACCCCTCACATCCAGCACACTCCCTCTTTGAACTGTTACCGTCTGGTCGACGCTACAGAGCTCTGAGCACCAGAACGACCAGACACAGGAACAGTTTCTTCCCTCAGGCAATCCATCTCATGAACACTTGACATTAAAGTGGAACACACAACACTATTATAAATTATTTATTCAACACACATACTTATTTTTTTCATTTCAGATTTGCACATATTAGACCTGTACACCATAATTGTCTATATTATATATTGTGTTTTTGCTTTTTGTACATTGCCTATTTGTAAATTATTCTTTTATTATCTGTGCCCTGTCCTGTTGCTGTCTTTCTGTTGCACTGTAGAGCTTCTGTCACAAAAACAAATTCCTCGTATGTGTAAGCATACCTGGCCAATAAAGCTCATTCTGATTCTGATTCTGATTCTGATTCTGACCTTTTATAGTAACTTGTTCGTATGAAATACCAGCCGAACCTGGGTAAAATGGGTGTTTTTTACACTACCATTGAGAAGTATTAACCAAAGTATGTTATAGACTTTTCATTAAGACCCTAAAGAATCATATCAACTTGTGGAAAATGGACATCCGATGACCCCTTTAACAGACACAAGAAATAAACGACCAAGGTAATAACTGAAATTGTCACAGGAGTAATGTGGGTTTCTTGGTCAGTAATCTGTTCAGTAGGCACTACAAGTCTGGCTATGAGCCTACTAAACAGGTTGATAGCCTCACTACATAATAAGCATATAGAGACAATAATAGTTCATATGAAAACTACTAATACTACTATTAAATATACACTGTATATATTAACTATATACTGTACAATGAAAAAACTACCATTTAGAAAATCTACAATAATAATAATAATAATAATAATAATAATAGCAATTTTCAGCTTATTTTAACTGATGACCATCACAAATGACTCCTGAAATTTTAACAAATTTTCATCTATGAAGTAAATAAAATATACTTTAATAAATTATATCAGACATAATATATTTAAAACTAAATAAATAATAAATAAAACTTTTCTGGACAATATTTGAAACCTAGAATTGCTAGTGCTTTCTTAAGATGAACTGCTTATTGCATTGCTCATTTATAAGTCACCTTGTATAAAAAGCATCTGCTAACTGAATAAATGTAAATGTAAATATAGAATTCACTGCCACAAAATATCACAAAAAGAATCTGATGGAGAACAATGCCAAAGCCAGACCCTGCAGCAGAGGGACCCACCCAACACATCAAGCCTCCTCCTGATCTCACAGACATTCCACCTGTAAGGAATCTAATCAGGTCACGAGCACAAACGGCGCCGTGGCAACGAGCTGTCTGGCTCGGCTGTCGCTATGGCAACTGTCTCCACTGTCAGCTTGCACTTGGTTGGAGATGGCACATTTTGAGCTTGAGAGCTTAGAGAAAATAACAGAGGAAGTCTCTGGTCAAAACAGACTAACAGCTAATATCTATCTATTTATCTATCTATCTATCTATCTATCTATCTATCTATCTATCTATCTATCTATCTATCTATATCTATAGCTATATCTATATACATATCTATATATATATATATCTATATATATATATATATACACACACACACACACACACACACACACACACACACACACACACACACACACACACACAGTATATATACATACAAGTTAAAACTCACTGAATTGTCCTTTCATAATTAGGTAATAATATTGATAATTTTGACATAGTCTGGATGTGAATGCACCATATATCCTATATTTTGCACTGCTAGAATGATGTATTGACCAGTCAGAAGCTACAACCGGAACAATCAGTTTCATAAATTTGGAGTAAAAATATATGCATCATTCAGTCTAGTAATGTGGGCAAAGGCAACAAGTCCTTAAAATAGCCATTTAATTCCAGAGTGCTTTGTAGTCACTAGAGGCTGTCCAGTGTTAGTACATTAAAAGTGTCTATCTTTGAACCATTATGTGTGTACTCTGAAAATGAATGGTTTGTCTTAAAGCTGCAATAAAGAAAACACTGACCACTTTAAAGTGGAAGTGAAGCAGTCAGTTAAGTTTACATTATTTAGTAAAGTGATTTCCATCTTGATTAAAAAATATATAACAAACATGATTAATGTAACCATTTTAAAGAAAAAAGGTTGTTTTGTTATAGCTTTTGGAGCAAGGGTGTCGCCATCTTGCAGTACCACAGTGTGTGACGTCACGGGTTGGTTCGCTCCGATGGCCAGTGTAGTAATATAAGCATTTCTTTACATTTTGAACACACGCTTCTTTTGAAATGGAGCAAGATGACCTTGAAAGCACTGTTGAGAACAGAAATGATCTATCACAACGCAGTAGTACCGCATTTAAATCTCTTTCAGAAAAGGTCTATCACAGCGTGTAAGTACCGCATTGAAATCTATTTCGTGCAGTCTCAAGCTTGAATGGCTTAAAACACTTTAATATTTAAACTGACAAGGCTTAAAACAGGTGAGAATGATAAACTTTGAGGAAGCAGCACTGGCCCGATCGTTCAGATAGGTGATTAGTTAAACAGCCCCGTGACGTCACACGCTGTGGTACTGCAAGATGGCGCCGCCCTTGCTCCAAAAGCTATAACAAAACAACCTTTTTTCTTTAAAATGGTTACATTAATCATGTTTGTTATATATATATATATATATATATATATATATATATATATATATATATATATATATATTTTTTTTTTTTTTTTTTTTTTTTTTTATTAAAATGGAAGCTTTTTTCCTAAATAATGTAAACTTGACTGACTGCTTCATTTCCACTTTAAGCACCCATGAGTTTAAAAGATGTGCTATATAAAAAACCTTATCATTCTTAAAGGGATAGTTCACCCAAAAAATTTTCTAATTAATTACTCACCCTCATGTCGTTCCAAATCCGTAATACCTTTGTTCATTTTCGGAACACAAATTAAGAGATTTTTGATGAAATCCATGAATTTTTGACCCTCCATTGACAACAATGTAACTGAAATGTTCCCAGGCCCAGAAACGCAGTAAGGACATCGCTAAAATAGTGGTTCAACCGTAATTTTATGAAGCTACGAGAATTCTTTGTGTGTGCAAAGAAAACAAAAATAACTACTTTATTCAACAATTCTTCTCCCCCGAGTTATCGTCTTCCACCATTACTGAGAATACCACAACGAAGGTCTTACGGGTTTGGAACGACATGAGGGTGAGTAATTAATGACAGAATTTTCAGTTTTGGATGAACTAACCCTTTATTATTATTATTATTATTATTTTGTATGTACATTTGGAGGTAAGTTTCAGACCCCACTGTCATTATCTACACAGTAACAACAGCATCCATTTAGATAAATCTGTTTTGCTGAAGCAAGCATGTAAAACTCCTTGAGCCCTGAGCATCTGGACTCGAGGCTAAGAAGGTGAAGTCTTGGCGTTAGATCAGCACATATACCTGTGCACATACAAACTTATCTCTGCTTTGATGTTACATATTAGGTTTGCATTTTGGAGGATTTGCATTTTGGATGTTAAAATATGGCTATTAATTCTATGACTTCCAAGGCAGTGTTTTTGTTTGGGTTAAGCAGACATACAGGGCCGTGAACCCTGGTTAACACACTAACACACGTCATCTTGAGATGCTACTTTTATGCACCTTTTATTTAGTAGTTCAGTAAATTCTATCTCATACACCCACACAGGCACAAAGCAGAGTGCGTGCAGTACAATGCTCTACCCTCTGTGACTGCGAGACTCTTGAGCAGGCTTGTTAGCACAGATTGAGGTCAGTTATTTTCTACTGTGGAGATCAGATGTGATCACAACTGATCATAGACACGTCTAGAGATGGTGCGCGTTTTCAGACTGTCGCGACCTTCTCCTATGCACAGTGCTCTTCTGGAGTCCCCATTGAAAATCTGAGTGAAAGTGACCATTTTAAACCTACAAATTATGCTTTATGATTTTGTAGTGTTATGACATAAAAAGAGGAATATATTTGTAAAATTCCACACTATTTTTAGGCTGCTAATCAGATGTAAGTAAATCAGTGCCATTTATTGTAAACTGTACAAAAGATTTCCCATAAAGGAGGATGTTCCAAATACCAATACTCTGAAATTGTTTTAAATTTTCTCAATTCGGATTGTAATTTGATCATATACTTTACGTAAAAATGTATCAAATCAGGAAACCCCACAAAATAGTTGGGCATCTATGTAGTATATATATAGTATATAGTCCCATAGTGTGTGTGTGTATGTATATATATATATATATATATATATATATATATACGTACACACACACATTTTTTTTTTATTTAACTACACACTGCTGTTCAAAAATTGGGGTCGGTAAGATTTTTTTAAGAGCTAAAACTTTTATATAGCAAGGATTAATTAATCTGATCAAAAGTGACAGTAATAACTTTCTGTTCATCAGGGAATCCCACAAAATGATTGCCAAAAAATATATTTGAAAAACAATTCACAATATTAGTGTTTTTACAGTATTTTGAAATGAATAAATACAGTCTTGGTGAGCATAAGAAACCTCTTTCAAAACAAATGTATTTTATTTTACAAAATTAGTTTCCCCCCTTTTGATTAGAGTGTTTTACTTAGATTTTACCACATTACTGTATTATAAATACTTTTTCTTATTTTTGATGTGTCAAATTACATGCATATTACATTTCTTGGGGTGTGTGTGGAATGTCACACCCTTTGCCTGTAGTGATTGGCAAATCCTCAGACAGCATGTGGTCTGACTACGTAGAATATGCATCTATAATTAGAAGTGTGTATGCACCTGAAAAATGCAGTTACATCAAAGTTACTTATGAGGAAACTCTCACACACCCACACTGTCTTCAAATGGCATGCTGAGTAAGAGAATCATAAGCCAGTCCTCTTTAGCCATGAATGTTCACCTCTACCTCAACTGTTTGTAGCATGCTGAGCGCCAGGCCAGAGATATTACAAGGGAAAGGAGATGGACCACTCTTAGATAAATGATTAGGAGAAATATTAAGGTCGTAATATGGTCACAGTAGGAATGAAATTCTGCCTTAGTAGTTAATTAACCCTAGAATGTGCATTAACTGTATATGTCTGAAAATTACTTTATTTTCGTGTAATTTAGTCTATAGAAAAATGTATAATGCCACTTGTAAAATTGAATTGCTTTTTTAAAATATATTATTGACAATTTAGATAAATTATGTCAATAATAAATTTTGGATATTTCAGTCTTTATCTTTTCAAGTTCAAGTAGATGTGCTTGTATGCCTACATATACCTACATATAAAATACATTAACAAGGAGCTTGGCTTGAAGGAACTTTGAATAAGGTCATGAGTTTAATTCTGAAGACACATAAGTGGTAACATAAGCAGCAGACAACCCAGCTCTGTGTGTGTGTGTGTGTGTGTGTGTGTGTGTGTGTGTGTGTGTATAAAAAGAAGAAAGCATCCATCCACCGCTGTGATCTTCTGGTTTGGTTGTGGCATGTGGGTCCTCATATTGCTATATGAAGTCTGAAGAAGTTGAGAGACATTTCTAGAATGTCAGGGATGACTCTTTTAGCTTGGGCATAGAGTGGTTTTGCTCCCTGTAATGGGTTTAATTTGCAGGGATTACATATGTTTATATGGTTAAGATGTTCCTGACCTATGAATCATAGTTTATTGCCTTAAAGTGGCCACAGTCCACACTGGCCGATATATGAGCACAATGGTGCGGAAACGCTTATGAAGGTGATAGTATTTACTAATGTGTTTGATTCACAGCTGGTCCGACCAAAGGTCATTGTTTGTTGTCAAAGATTTTTTTTGTAAATAGTTGATAATAAATTAAATTGTAATTATGCAGTTAATTTCAATATTTAATGAAATCCTAGACAATGTGTTTCCATTTGTATATATGGACATGGATATAATAGATATTGATATAAATACATATGTAGATACATAATATATATATATATATATATATATATATATATATATATATATATATATATTAGGGGTGTATCGATAAGCGTATTTGTATTGAACCGTTCGGTACGAGGCTTTCGGTTTGGTACGCATTACAAACCGAACGATTCGTTGGACTAATCCTATTACGTTTGGAAAATAAAAGCTTAAAGTGTGTGAAATATCAGTGTCACTGCGCTGAACAACGCAGCCCAAACAACGTAACAGGCATCGTGCTGTCTGCCCCACGATAACCTCCCCTTGCTGGGGTGCGTCGAAAGACGATGATCTTGTATCAACGATAGCCAGAGATATTGTCAAAAACATCAATTATTGGCAATCTTATGAAGATTTGGCATTTCCAATTAATGTAGGCCTGTTACTTTTTTATTTTTTATTAGGCCTATTATTATTATTATGAAGTTACTTTTATTATTAAATTAAAAGTACAATTAATTTGCCCCACAATAATTAACACATAACTGACGCGCTGTGAGGATAAGATTAGGCTATATTTACTCCTCAATTAAAATGTTTTTAAAAAAGGTCTTTTAAAACAGGTCTATTAGGCTATAGGCTACCTACAATGAATTATAGTCCTATAATTAAAATATTAACACTGCAGTCATCAATAAAAAAATCAATGAAATAAAAAGCTTTTATTTCAAGCACCGACTTTCAAAAACAACCTGTTTAACAAGAAACACGTTTCTTCTCTTTTTTATTTTTCACTATGTACGGGCCACAAGAGAAATATAAAGGAAATAAATGAAAACAGCTATAGGCTATACCGTTATCAGCATATGTTGAAGTAGATTTGTCTCTCTTTGTCTCTGAGAGAATATGCGGCGTCAGATGCCGAAAGCTTCGTCATTACTCCGTCATTCCGTTTTTACTTTCACTTTCTGCTTATAGTGAATTGACTGAGATTAAGAACTATTTGAAAGAGAAATCTTGGTAATATCACTAAATGTTTTTACTGTCACTTCTGATTATATAATTTTTCCTTGCTGAATAAAAAAAGTATAATTTTCTTAAAATCAGTCAATCAATCAAACAATCTTACTGACCACAAACTTTTGAAAATGATTGCAGTAACCATTTAATAAGGCTGTGCTGTACAGTGGACATTTGCGCATCAGCTGTGACTATATTCCACTGTTGTGAAAACACCAACAAGTTTTATGAAAATAAAGAGTCCTATTTGGATGCAAGATTTGTAATTACTTTACAACTACTCTACATTGATTAAACAATCATCCAAATTAAGATATTAAATGAAACAATCTTCAGCAAAACATTAAACCAAACATCCAGACAAATAACAAGTAAGTAATAATTTGACAGTTTGATGAGCACACTTTGATGATGTAAATTCCTTTTACATCATGCCAAGCAGAGTAACCTCGCTGTGGAGGTATGTTGCAACACATATATCACCAAACCTCAATTGTACTACCAAAGGCTTAGATGATGAAGCTTTGAACTAGGCCTACACTACAGTTTTAGACAATGAGTCAGCAACATGCATCATCTCACAGCTCCACTTAGAGGGACAAAGAGAGAGAAACATGAGATAATGCTAGACTGATGAGAAGAAACATGAGAGAGGAGAGAAAGGACATCAGAAAGTTTGTGTGTGTGTGTGTGTGTGTGTGTGTGTGTGTGTGTCTTACTTCACAAGTATTATAGTCCTCTGAGTCCAGCAGTAAACAGAGTTTAGGTAGAAGCTCCGGCCAGTTCTGTAACTCCCCTTTAGAGGCTATAGTTGTGATCAGAATACCTGAGGAACACAAACATATGCACAATAATGCAGCATTCAGACCAGCCTATACTGCAGTTCACATGACCAACCGCCAGAAACAACCATTTACACAAAAAATCAAGCTGTTATGCAAATTTGATATCATATTCTATCAAAACATCATAATATGCAGACAAACTATACTCAGTTTTTTACTATATTCATCACTGTGTGGGAAAATATTACTTAAAAATAAATAAATAAATAAAAATTTCAAACCAAATAAACAAAAAGAGGAACGATATATATTATGTGTTTTGTGAGATGCCTTGTAACCACAGAAACAGAGCACTGCATCCCTCATTACAGTCTAATCACAATCACAAAAGGCTAATTTAAAAAACACACTGTGTATTCTCGAACATAGAGTCAATAAATGATCTTACATCGAAAGCAACAACACAAAGCCAGACACAGACCCCATAGGCATAATATTGTTTGTCATGATGGCAAAAGCTGTGGCTCAGAGCCAGACAGAAAATGCTTTGTCGGTCTATACTCACCCACTGTGGCTCTAATGAGCGGTGAGGAGTCTCCAATGTTTTGCAGGCACTCATTTTTGATGAATTCAGACACACCGTTTGGGAAGTTCTGGTAATGGGCCTTAACGTTGTTCTTCAAAATGAGACCACTGAGAGACCGAGTGGGCTCATCTATGAGAAAAGAAGGATGAAAAGCTTTACTTTCAGACTGGGTAGAAAATACAGCCCTGGGCACAAGACACAGCATTAAAGGAAGGAAAGAAAGAAAGAAAGAAAGAAAGAAAGAAAGAAAGAAAGAAAGAAAGAAAGAAAGAAAGAAAGAACCACAGGGATAAACAGAAATAGCTATACTTCAAATACTACAAGAATGCAAATACAATTAGACTACAAATACAAAAGTATTTAAAATGCCACACTTATACAAAAATATGATAAAATAACACAACCTTAAATACGATGAAATGATATAATATGACAACAATCCTGTCAATTCCAAAAAATATGTTGCTTTAAAAATTACGTGAAAATAAAATACAAATCAAAAAAATTACAAATAAATAAATTTACAGCCCTCACAGGAAAAAAATCCTTACTTTTGAGTCTTGAACAGGTTAGTGGATACTTAATAAAGAATCATCAGTTTTTATAATATAATTCTATCATAAATAATATAATTCTATAACATAATACAATATGTGACACCAATAAAATATGTTGTTTTAACAAACAAATAAAACAAAACTGCAGCCCACACATAAAAATGCAAATCTTACTGTTGAGCCCTTAACTAATTTGGTGGATGCTTAATAAACAACATTCTGTTTTTAAATAAATCTGTTTCATATAATATAATATAATATAATATAATATAATATAATATAACATAATATAACATAATATAATATAATATAATATAATATAATATAATATAAGTATTTGCTTAAAATAAATAAATCTACAGCCCACAGTGGAAAATCATTTTTTTTGTTGAGCTCTGGTTTGGTGGATGCTTAATAAAGAACCTTCTGTTTTTAAATGGACCTCAGGCTAATTCAGGGAAAAACAGAGAGAAACATTGGTAGATGAACTAGTGTTGTTTCTAAACATGTTCTGTGACCTGGGGCTTGACAGAGGACACAGATTCAAAAGGTCAGTGCAGCTAAGCTCCCAGTGCACTTGACAGATTACCACTGACCTGAAGTCACAGCATCTATACAGCCGCTGGCTTCAGAAAACACTACTGAGACTAAACACTAACTTCTGCTCGTCTCAACTCCTTCCCCTCATATCTAATCCATTTTTTTCTAGTAATTGGAATATAAGATCATCTCTTAATATACTACACAAAACTGTCATGGCAAACTTCATAAATTGCAACGAACCACAGTGCAGAAAGACAACAGGCAATTTCCTGCACCTACTTGCACTGCCACAGTGTCTCTACATACAAATTAAAGGGTTATATTCACTGATGCTATCACACACTTTTTAAATTAAAGAGACCCCAGTTATCCCTAATGAACAAATCACATAACCATAATAAACCTGAATAAGTCACATCTCAAATTAAAATTAGAAATAAAGTGTAATATAATCAATTTATGGCAATTTATATATCTTACCTTCTGTCTTTAGCTTTGTGAGCACAAATATCAGGTAGTTGTTGAAGTCCGGGTATTGATTGAGCTGCTCAAGTTTCTGTGGTGCTCATTAAGAAAAGGCATACAGACCACAAACAGCAGGAGAAATGTGCATCTGCGCACGTACTTAATGGACAAACCGCTTGATGTTTACAGTAGGTTGACGATTACATCAATGTAATACATGAGCCATTCAGGTCTCATACGCCAAAGGTATAATACACAAATGAGGTGTGAATATAATTTAACATCCAGTAAAGTAAATATGAAAATGGTTTTATTGGATTGGAAATAAAATACGCTAGGGACATAAGGTAATTCACTGCACTATTAACTAAAAACTACACAAACATCAATATTGCAGACTAAATCTATAACAAAATGAAAAAATAATTCAATAAATCTGCTTGTGAAAGAATTGTGTAGAAAGCGCACAGAATAACAAACTCACTCAGGGCCACAGAAATACGGTATTACGAAAAAAGCAAGAGGTACATTGAGTAAATGAACAATTTACTTGCAAATAAAATACAAATATAAAGATGTACAAAAAAAAAAAACTATTTAATATCAAGCAGTCTCATTCCGAAGTTATTTTTAAGCACATTATTCACATTTTCTTAAAAGAGTTCAAGTCTTTGATTGTTGGAGATGTTACTTTTAGTAGCCACTGGCACATCTTAACCCACAAATCTGAGGCCACAGCTATGTTTATCTTCATTTATGCTCTACAAAAGAAAAAGCATACCGGTTTGGAACTAGCTAATCTTTAGGCAAATAAATTGCTGGTAATTCAACAAACTATATGATACAGGCTATACCTTATATGTTGTAATATTTATTTCAATTGAAATTTAGACAAAGTCATTTAACATGTTAGGTTTTTAGTATAAACGTGTAGCATTTTCTCATCTGCTCCTTTCAGGGGCAGCTGTGTATGAAGGACAAAAACAATTCATAATTTGCTAGATTAAGGGGGCGTCATACCCACTGACACATTTTACTCTCCCCTTATAAAGACTGAAACATCGCGATGTCAGATGTCTTTGTCTGAGCTGCATCTGATTATGTGCCAGAAACACCATGATAACAATACTCGCCGTCTAATCATAATCTGCGTCTCATAACACAGTGAGCAGCCTACCTAGACAGTATTTCAGTATGAAGTGTTTCAAACGCGCCTGCGATGCCCAGAAATGCTGTCTAGTGTCGGTTTTGCACACAAGCATAACGTTCATTAGATCAGATGATTGCTTATAAATCATCTCAGAGACTGTGTGTGTGCTGTAGGCAGTTGACACACAACAGCTGGACTCGCTATCTGATCTAAAGCTTAAAGACAAAAAAATAAAAAATAAAATTCTGTCATCATTTCCTCGTTCTAAACCTGTATGACGTTCTTTATGTGGATATTTTGAAGAATGTTGTTAAACAAACGGTTTTGACACATAACTGACATCCACTGTATGGACGTTTCTCAAAATATCTTCATTTATATCCCACACAATAAAGTCATACAGCTATCTCTGTGAATCAAACACTCCCCGAATGACACCATACAGACACCACCCTAATCTACAGATAAAATATAAACAAACAGCCCCAGTGTGTTTCAGATCTCAAGTACATACTAAGGTTTGAGCTAATCACAGGCCATCCCCTTGTTCACCGCCTTCAGCTCTCTGGTTGAACAAACAGCGAGGTAAAGGATACTTGTTGGACGGATCGTTGGGTGGATGTGTCGGGGGACTGTGACTCCTTGAGCAGCTGTAAGATCTGCTGAAGTCCCTGCTCGTCGGGTTTCCACTGGCACTCCATCTTGTGCGGCTGGAGCCTCTCTCTCTCTCTGTAGGCGCACAGATCTACACCCTTTCACATCAAATAACGGCCTCCACCTTGTTATCGAGCGAAAGATGAGGAAGACGCCTCAGCGAGAGTTTCTGTGGACAGACCCGTGTGAAAATGAGAGTGTTTGGCGGGCGTTGTGTTGTTGTGACGCTAGGCTAGCTTACATACACGGACTCGGTCTGGTCCGGATCACCGCACATCGACAGCGATAAGCCTCTGTGCTGCACTGCCCGCAGGTCCTAGCGCCGGTCTAATCGCTGGCTGGATGAAGGGACTACTTGGCGGGGAAACCCTAGATGTGACCCCAAAGAGGGGTTGCTGCAAGCCCGGCTAGCTCAGTCGGTAGAGCATGAGACTCTTAATCTCAGGGTCGTGGGTTCGAGCCCCACGTTGGGCGATTACTTTATTTGCCCAATACACTGGTGCCACTGAATAAAATATGAAAGGGATTGCTCACCCAGGGTTCGAATTGAGTGGGGGCTGGACCCGGATCCGGACCCGGACCCCCATAACACCCAAAAATATATACTTGGGGGGTCCCCTGGTTTTTCAATAAAACTATAATACTTGAAACTAGTGAAAATAAAAATTAAATGGAAATATTAAATTTAGACCTGCTCATGTTACATCCTATTTTATTTTCAGGGTTTTTACAGTGTTGCTCATAATAACCAATCACACACGATTCTGTTGAGCTTAGGAATGCAGTGGCCAATCAGAGGCATTCAGATTAGTCATTGCTGAATTTAGTTTGGACTGAAACTCGCGAATTCTCTCATCATAAGCAACAAAGGTACGTTGCAAAATATACGTACGATAAAAGTAAGAGATTCATTTAACATGATTTTAAGAGGAGTTATGAGTGTTTAAACACTAGCTAGACTGACTGCTCATTTAGAGTGCATTCTTTCACTGCATGAATCATGATTCAGTCAAATAAAATGCATTTAGAATGCTACTAAAATTCAAGATATGAGGGCAGGAATTTATATATTTATATAGTTTCATATAGTTAATCGATACAGAGAGTACCTTTTTTCACAAAAATCACAAATGTGATATTGATTTTATACAACAGTTCAATAAACAAGAAGTTAATATTAATAGACTTACGTTTTAGAAACCATATTGCCTATTTTTGCTCTATTTCACAAACAAAAATGGTTCCAAACACAGGCACAGCACTGTTTTGGATCTCTGAGCAACATGACGGTGTTTCGTTCCTAAATGAATCAACCGTTTAAATTATTTGGTTCAATCACAATGACTCACTTAACAGTGACTTGCTGCCACCTACTGATGGTGTTAATTTCACATTTAAAGTACATTTTCATTTTTAAAAAATAATTTCAAATATCAGTATTCAACATTTTAGGATAAAACCAGCATAAATAATCAAAACATTTTATGCATTTGTAACCGCAGGTTAAATGCATTCATGTCCTGCATTAAACAGTGTGTAAATGCATCTAAATGCCACTTCAGGTGCAGTTCTGGTTAGGGGGACCCCCCAAGAGCTTTGACACAATTCGAACACTGGGCTCTCCGGAAATGAAAATTCACTCATCCATCACTTTGTTGTGAACCTGTATAACATTGGTCTGTGGTAAAAAAAAAAAAAAAAAAAAAGTTTCTTTTTCGTTTCTTTTTTGTCCTTACAATGGAAAAAAAAAAGGTAACCAAAACCTTACCAACATTCTTCAAAATATCTTCTTTTGTTTTCCACAGAAGAAAAAACATACAGGTTTGGAAGGGTATGAGGGTGAGTAAATGTCAGAATTTAATTTTGGGGTGAACTGTCGCTTTAAGACTGTTTAACTCAAACAAAGAGTTCAAGAGACTTGAATTAACTGAAAAAAAACCTGATTATCAGATCTGAATGAAAACATAAAATTTGATTATCAATTTCAAAATTGAATTAACTTTACTATAAAAATTTAAATACATAATTTTATTTAATTTGCCCTTTTTTTTTTTTTTTTATTCAAATGTCAACTGGGGAAACATCACACCATATGTGACCCTGGACCACAAAATCAGTTATAAGGACAATATTTGGCTGAGATACAACTATTTGAAAATCGGGAATCTGACGGAACAAAAAATCTAAATATTGAGAAATTGCCTTTAAAGTTCTCCAAATGAAGTTAAAAATTAAGTTTTGATATATTAATGGTAGGAAATTGACAAAATATCTTAATGGAACATGATCTTTAATTAATATCCTAATGATTTTTGGTATAAAAGAAAAATAGATGATTCATGCATGCATCTCATGCAAAGATGACACTTTAACCACATACAAAACACATCAACGCTGTTTTTTTAGTGTTTATTTACCTTTTAAGTATTGTACATTGAATAACAGGGTTGACAAGTAAATACTCTTATGGAAATTATGAGGGTTCAAAGTCATCACCTGACTGCTGCTCTATTCACATTTCTTACATTTCCTCAAAAAGGAATACAAAACCACATAAGATCTTAAATTAGAAAAACATCACTTTATTAAAGTGATTCCTTACTTGATTTCAACAACTGAAGGTAACAGCAGCTGGTATAAAACAGGAGGAGGTAGATGATGCCAAAGCCTCAGCTTGAATTGGCTGCATCTTCAGCGTGTGCAGGTCAAGAACACATCTTTGCTCTTGTAATATAAACCACTAAATCTGAGAGTCTTGAACTCTCTATGGGTTTACTCTAGCAGTAGTGTGGACTGCAGAGTTCTACGAGTCCTTCGGCTAGTCTTTCTTTCCTGCTCCAATATTCCCAGAGGCCTTCTCCTCCTAGAGGGAGTGTGACACAAGAAATCATCGATGGTCTGCTTGGTGATCTGGCCGGCCTCCTCTAACTGTCTCACCACCTGCTCCACCTTCCCTTCCCACAGCCCACCAGCACTCTTGTTCTTCAATACATTAACCTAAGAGAGCAGAAAGGAACAGGGACAGGGAGAGAGACAAGAATGGGAGAGGCAACGGATGAAAACATGTTTTACAATCTGTCCTGGTTTAACCTAATTATTGCTTTTCATACAATACGTGTTTGGCTTCTGTATTATAAGCGGAGGGTCTGATGTTCCATATTTATGTTTTTATATAAATTACCCATCAAGTTTTTGGACAAGAAAACATTTTTTTTTATATGCTTGAATTTAGCTTAGTAGACAAAGATAAAGTATACTACTGTTCAAAAGTTTGGGATTATTTTCATTTTCAAAAATAAGATGTTTTTGAAAGAGGTCTCTTATGCTCACCATGGCTGCATTTATTTATGATGCAAAAATACAGTAAAACAGTATTGTTGAATAATATTTCAATTAAAATAACTTTTATTTTAAAATGTAACTTTTATTTTAAAATGTAATTTATTCCTGTGATGGCAAAGGTGAATTTTCAGCAGTCATTACTCCAGGCTTCAGTGTCACATGATCCTTCAGAACAGCATTTTTTTTTTTTATATATATATATATATATATATATATATATATATATATATATATATATATATATATATATATATATAAAAATGTTTTGTTACATTATAAATCAATTTAACGCATTTTTGCTGAATAAAAGTATTACTCTCTTTAAAAACAAAAACAAAACATACTGTCCCCAAACCTTTGAATGGTAGTGTAAACTGAGGTGTCTTTACAAAACTAAACTTTTAATTCATTTCATTTTTGAAATAAATGAATTGGACCGTTTAAAGTACATCCCAGGCTACACCTCCAAATATAATGAGTCATATAATGAGTTTTGATTTGTTTTACATAGCTAACATTGGTGATTGCATAATTCCATTTGTGTTAGTTAATAGTTTTGATGTCTTTGTAATAAATGTGAGCTGTAAACTGTAGGTGTGTCCAAACTTGACCGGTGTATCTGATATCTCACCACTTCCTGAGAGAACTCTGGTTTCTTCACAAACACTGGAGTCTTTGACACTAGGGCTGTTGTGAGGGCAGAGACTGCTTCTTTCATGGACCCTTTCATAGCCAATATAAGAACCTAAAAACAGAGCAGTTAACATATGCAAGCTCTTTCAAAGGCTGATTTAGATAAACACACACACACACACACACTTACCCTTAGGTTCTGGCACAGCCGACTGTCCGTGCTCATTATCTGAGAGTAGAATGCCTGGGCTCTCTCTATATCATTCTACAACATATATCAGGTAAAATGAAAAGTAAGTGATTTACTGTTAATATGTCAAATTATATTTATACTGTATATAACATGACATAGTTAGTATGTTGAATAATTACACAATATCTGAATGCCTTTTAACAACTAAAATCTGATATTACACCAACCTACTCAATTTAAGGCTTTACATACCATACATTTATCCTTTAATTTGAAATTAGATATAGATATTTCAGTCAGCTTACCTGTTTGAGAGCAAGAGCAGCTGCAAAGCAATAGGCATGTCGAGGAATGAGGCTGCCTTTTGTCTGACCTTCTTCCAACAGGGTCAAACAGATATGATATGACTTTGAGGTGTTCTGCCAATCCCAAGAAACAGAAATAGTTTATAAATGATACTTATTAAATTCTTTTGTACTTGACATTACTTGAAATTACGGTGAGAAGCTACTGTCCAAAAACAAGCCAAAACATTGTACCTGTTTAGAAAAATGGTAGACATTTTATTGTTCTGAAATTAGCTCGTCTTTTCTGGGATTCAAGTAACTCTGGTAATTCTTAATGGCTTTAATACAAACTAGCATACAATACTTGCTTCTACATTGCCTTTACCAGTTTATAACAAGTAGCAAAGGCTAGCATGAAGGTCTCTTTGTTGAACGGCACTCCTTGTTTTTTCATTTCTCCCACCACCTCCAGGCCACCTGTGAGAACACCATCAGTGACCCACATCACATAGACTGAAACCATGGCAACAGACAGTCCAATTTTGCATTTTTGCAGATAGGAAGCAGCATCGGTGAAGTATTTTATTGTGCTGATCAATTCCCTCATGAATCTCAAATAAGCATTTGTCTCACTGGCTTTTCAAATATTGAAAATTTTCAGATGTTTCAGCTCTTTTTTGTTTCATACAGCTTTTTTGAGCCAACAGCAAGGGCAATGGGAGCACAATACAAATCGTATTGATTGTTTCATACTCCAGCAGAACGGAGAGATAAGCAGAAGAAACTTACTTTTGTAACACTGTTTAGTGAAAAGCATGTCGATAGCAATATTAAAGGATGTAGAGTCGGAAAAGAATCCTTTGAGAGCCTATGCAAAAAAAAAGGAAAGACAATGTCAAATCTCACTACAATTCATGTTCACAGTCATGGTGTACAATTTGTGTTCATTTTCACATACTGGATCTGTCAGAGTTCTGGCTCCCAGCTCCTCTAAACCCAGCTCATAGCACAACCTCATGAAAAGAGGGCCAAACTTGAATTCCCCAAATGCCATGTTACGATTCTCTTCATGGTACCTGGAATGGACAGAAATGAAAAGAGAACAGTGTTGTAATATATACAAAAACATATCCAAATGCTGAAATTATACATATATTGAAACAATCTCTAATACAAACAGAACAATTTTAAATAATTTAAAAAAATATATATTCAGATGAATATTATGCTGAATGCAATTAAATCACTATGAATTTGCTCTTTGGGTAAACATACATCTTTATAATATAAATAGTGTCCATTTCGCTACATGATGAATTATTGAGGCAGTTTTACCTGTACATAGCATTTCTCGCCATAAAAACATCTTCAGCAGACTGGCATAAATACAGAAGTATTTTCAATTCATCCTTTAAAATTAGCTGTTTTTTCTCCATTTTCTGATTTACCGTATCAAAGTAATAACCTGTTTAAAAAAAAAAAAGTGCCATTCAGGGTAAATGAGAAAATGACAATTAAAGGTGCACTCATTGCCTTTTGTTTAAGGTGCTCTGGCCAATAGGACAGTTCCAGACATGTGAGGCATGAATACTGCAATAGCATCATGTTTCACTACCAGCCATGATTCATTAATTCCACATGTCAAATTAGGCATCTTATAACAGAGATGATGAGATAAACGCAGTAGTAGTAGTCAGCTGGTCATGCGATCTCCTAAGAGGCAACCCACATTCATGTGAAATAAAACAGCTTTTGATATGACTGCAGTCTGATTGCAATCTCATAATGTTTTTAAACAGTTTTGAGAAGTTCTATTTCTTTTAATGAGACAGATGTGACTGAGTGCACCTTTAAAGTAATAACATTCAAACACCAGAAAGTGCTGCAAAGTTATTTAAATCATGCCAAATGATGCCTGCCTTTTGATCCTGACACTTGGTGGGCAACAGCAAGTTTCCTCTGCTGAAAATCCTGCAGCTTCACCACATCCTCAGACAAGAGATAACGTTTAGCTGGAAAAAAGACCATTTGTAAACAAGTCAGTTTCTCACCAATTGTTGGAAAACCCAAATGTTAAGCTGTGTCAGTGGGGCTGTCATGTGTTTGACCACCTTCATCACATTTAAACCCTGCTGAACAAAAATTTAAACTAGATATTTTGGTTTTTAGCGGGTTATGGGCACTTTGTACCTGATCAGACTGGGAAGCAAACTTAGGGGTTTAACGTTTTAAGGGTTATTTTCATCAGGACAGTAACAGAAAGATAACGTTAATGTAAATAAAAACGACAAAGTACACATGAAAAGAAGGGGGACAGTCAGTGACAAATTCTTCAGTCCTCATACATTTTCACCAATCGACAATCAAGTCGATGTGTATTCTCTCTTCACTTAGGGGTGTGTGTGTGTGTGTGTGTTTATACTAGAATAGCTCATCTACTTAATGACCCTGGCCTTGACTTTCAGCGCCACTTTCTATAGTATCTTCTATAGTATTTCTAGAGACCAGCGTTATGCGCATATTACCTCCATGTCGGCATTTGAAACAGTCAGATTTAATGGCTCCTCGAAGCACTGCAGCTCTGGACGAAGCGGTCAGTATAACACGAGTGAAGACATTCAGTCCCCGCAGCGCCATGTCTGTCTGAAGACACGCTGCAGTCAGAGTGCGCACTTCCTATCGGTCCTCAATATAAGAATGAATATTTCAGCAGGTAGAATTATTTAGATATATTTGTTGAACAAAACATATTCTTAATTTTAAAATACTTTGAGAAATGGTATATATTATTAGCAATACAAACAATTAAAAGTATTTTATTAACCCCCGGCACCCCCGTTTTTTAGGTCAAAATGGAACATTCCAATGTGGCGCTCTCCTGTCACCCGGTCTGTTTACAATGTGAGGATTACGCTGTTTCTTTTAAGACAGGGAGACGCATATTTATTTTTAGACCATGTTTCGATTGTGAATGTGGATAGACATTTTCCAACAGTGGTTTAAAACGCTTTGCATTATTTTACTGGTAATTTACACCCTACGTCAAACACTAGATTTTTTTAGCACGCACATAACATTCACAGGGGATACATACAACAGAAATATTGTTTAAAAGAACAGTATGTGACTCAGGTTGATGCAAAGCAATAAAATACATTCACAAGTAGAATACAAAACACAAAAATAATCAGGCCAAAAGAAAAAAAAAAAGAAATGCATAATAAATAAAAAGAAATATAAAGAGATAAACAAATAGGTAAAAACGTAACATAAACATCCTTTAAAAAAATAAATAAACTAGAATAAATAATTGCACATAAGAATGTCAACTTCAAATAATAACCTCTAACACTAGATATACAGTATATCTATATTATGACAATCAGCAGATGGCGCTATTGACCACAGACTACACACCCCTTTGAGATAATTATTAGATTTCAATTGAGGAATACAGAACTGTTTTCGAGTTAAATAAACTAAGCCAATAGAATGTTTGACGGAGACAAACATATTTGTCTATCACTGATT
Organism: Spinibarbus caldwelli; assembly: GCA_039654775.1. Taxonomy (NCBI): domain Eukaryota; kingdom Metazoa; phylum Chordata; class Actinopteri; order Cypriniformes; family Cyprinidae; genus Spinibarbus; species Spinibarbus caldwelli. Next base: position 31,706,125 of record CM077222.1, on the reverse strand, counting down.
GAAGATGATTCAATTAATTGTTTTAATATGAGCACTGATAGTTGGAAGACAATAGGACGTTGATCTGAGACATATAGGCCTGGTTTCATAGACAGGGTTTAGCCTAAACCAGGATTAGGCCATAGTTCAATTAGGACATTTAAGTCATTTTTATAAACAAGCCTTATAAAAAAGCATTACTGGTGTGCATCTTAAGACAAAACAAAGGCACTGACATGTTTTAAGATCTGTCGGTGCAAGTTTCTTTCAGTTGAAATGGCTCAGATTTACATTTTAGTCTAGGACTAGGCTTAAGCCTTGTCTGTGAAACCGGGGGATAGATTCCCTAGTTAGACTTAACAGTCTTTCTGTTTGTAGTTGTGTTGTATTACGATGAAAAGAAGAGCTATTAGTGAAGAAATAAAAGGCTAAATGTGTGTCTTTGCTTCCCTCGCTCAGCTGTTCTATCCACACAGCAGGAGATAATCAATTATCAGCTGGATAATTGCCCAGCTTCTTTTCTCTGCATTGAAAGGTCATCATTAATGGCTGTGAGACAGCGTTGTTCTAATGCATATGCCAGAATAATAATACATCATGTGTGACAAATTGTTCAGTTGGGAAATTTTGTAAAGGCAGGTTTGATCTATTGCCTGTCTTGAGTATTGAGATGTCATGTCATGTCTAGAGTCATCCTGTAAGTTGAAATACACAATTATTAACTTGATTTAAATGCGATTTATTAGATAAAAAGTCACAGAATCCTTTTGTGTGACCCTGTAGATTTTGATGTTTGTGTTGTAGATAAATCCTTAGATGAGCATTATTTTAAGGGGTGTAGGTCATTGAAGTTGGCTCTGGGATTGATGACTGTTACAGGACTGTCAGGGATTGAATCTGTGGCTGTAGCCAAGGGCATCTTCTCTGTTAAGCTGGACATGCTCTTGCATGATAACTCATTGTGATGGGTGGATATTTCCATGCTTTCTGGTATACAAAGGTATATGCAAAGAGTAGGACAAAAAATAAAGATGTGTATGTTAAGCATATAAAGCTGACAGCATGACATGACCATAAATTTTAGATAGGGGGATGTTTCAAAAGACTTTTGAACTGATTGGTTGTGATAAGGATATTGAGATTTGATTGCCCGCAGTTCACATAACTGTGTGATTAATTACAAGAAGTGCTGACAATGCAAACATAGTGAGGAAGGTGTTTTTTTTGTTTTGTTTGTATTTTGTTTTTAAGATGGAGGTAAAGATCTGCAAGTAAACATGTTAATGTATAGCTACAGGGACAGTTTTTCCCTCTAAATCTAACTAACCTCCCTTTGGGGAAAATTCAGAGACGTCCTTTATTGGAAAGTGACTCAAAGAGAAGAGTACTAAAAATGCAATACATTTTTATTTAGGGGTTAGTACTTCGTGGTATTTTTGTAATAAGGTTTATAAAACTATAGAAGCCTGTATTATGTACTTGTATATAAAATGTATGTTCATGTGTGATATATATAAGATGTTAAAGATAGACAGTAATAGAACACTGATTATGTTATACTTAGCGTCCTTGCATGGTCCTGGTGGGACTCTGCTGAGCGTTTCCTTAGCAACAGCACCTCACCCCATTCAGCTGAGACGGTCTTTTGCCCAATTGGAGGCTGACTCTCAAGTGCACTGGATTATTGATGAGATCCAAGATGGAGGGGTTCAGAAGATGCTATGAGAATAACATGGCTAGTAACATAAATTCAGGACATCGTTTATTTTTCCTTCCTTGTGTTAACTTATATTAGAGAAATTACAATATCATTCAAAACAAAGAGCTTTGCAGCTCTATCAGTGTATTTTTTGTTCATTCTTGTGACTCTTTTTTTTTTTTAAACAAAAGCATAGTGTGAGTGACCAAATTACAGGTTTAAATGTAATTCTTTCTTTAGCATTACCCAATAAATATAATGTTGTTTAGCATTTATACATTCATAACTGCTAATATTACAGTTTTTTTTACATAGGTTGTTTGTGTGCATTTCTCAATACCTATTTCACATTTTGAAAAGTCTATAATTAAATTGTGACTATTTTCAGATATAAAAAAATCTTGTATTCAGTGACAATTAGGCTACTTTAAAATCTCATGAAATCTTTTGTCACTCCGTCAACCAGAACTTTAATAAAAGCCTATTTCACTCATTTTTACATTTTGAATGTAAAAACAAAATATGCACAGTAAACTACAGAATTCATTTTCCACTTCCCTGTCTTATGTTTAAGTTTATTAAATTGAAAGATACTGAAATAGAAAATGTGTGATTTACACTTGATTGAAAAAAATCAGTTGTGATCCTGCTATGTTATCATATTCAGTGTTTTCAAAGTAATTTTGTTATGAGTGACAGTTTTTATTGATGAGATTGTTTGCTACATGATTTATGTGATAGATAGATAGATAGATAGATAGATAGATAGATAGATAGATAGATAGATAGATAGATACTTCAAAATTTATACTTCCTTTACTCCTTTAACATTAAAACACACAGTTGTTGTAAAGTCACTTTAGGTTTCATGACCCATCTGACCTGCATTGATCTGCTGACATCATGCTCAGATACATAAAAGTAATAGCATGCTGTGACCCAGACTTCTCACATTGAGCTTCAGCCAATGTTATTTCTCTGGTACTTTTGCCGCTAGACATTTCCATTTTGATTTACTGCTACGATTCTGTCTGGGTTTGAAAAATGCCTGCAGTGCCCAAGTCATCATTAGTTAATGTCCTCCGTGGCATAAGGGCAGTGATGGCATGGTAGACTGCCAGGCCAGTGACCAGTCTGTGTTCCCTCAATCAAATAGATGTCAATGCAAACCAGTCTTGATTTACTATAACAGCAACGCATCTTATTTTCAATAGTACATTTTTAGTGTTTTTTTTGTTGTTGTATAGAAGCATGTAATATTGCTATCCTTTTATTTAAATTAAAAGCTAAAGTTAAGTTATGCTCAATGTTTACTCTTTGTTTTGAGGTCAAAAGTTTGAATGCACAAATTACTTGCCTATATCCTGTTTATTTTGGCTAAATTTGGTCAGAGCCAGACTTCTAACCAGAATCAGACACATGATCCCTAGGGTTCAGGCCTGTTTTGTAGCCAGTTAAACTCTCAGAAATGCCTATGAGCAACCACACACACACACACACAAAACACAACCACATTTTGTGGACTGTGTGCACTAGCATACTCTACAAAAAAGTACACAAGGTATTTTCCACAAAATTATTTATTGTGGACTAATTTACCCTCTTTTTAAGTGTAGTTTACCCTTTACATCAAACACTCCATAGTTGGGAAGAGTTATCGCACACAAACATCAGAAAAAGCACAAGGTAATACTTTCACTGGAGACTATCCTCTAAATATGGGATTAGGAATGAAAAGAGGAAAGATGCATGTTCACAAGATATATATATATATTTCATACACAACTGCAGACATATTCTTACTAGCACCCAAAGGTGAGCGAAGAGAACCAGAGGGATTGTGTAGTTTTGAGAGAAAGTGAAGTGTTACCGTGGGTCAGAGGAAAGAGGGGAGTGATAGACTGGATGTGTGTGTGTTGTATTTAGTCATGTAGACGTCTCGTGGATAAACAACAGTGCACTTTGCTGAAGCATGTGGCTAGAAGAATCTGTTAACAATTGCTGCTGTTAATATGGAATTAAGAAGTGTCTAGTTCAGAGTTAAATGTCATATCAAGTTTACCGTTATAATGATTAAGTTCCCCAGTAGTATATTTTGTTGACGTGTTGTATAAATATTTCAAGCAGTTATGGCTTTGAAATATTTTAACAACCTATAGCATAATCCTGTATTGTCATGTAGATTCTGGTAAACTGTAAAATCTGTCTAATGTGGTGGCATCATTAATGATTATAATTCAAATCTCTTTGACAACCTTCAATAAGATGGTAAAATTTCATGACTGTATGGTTACTGATAAAAAGTGACATTAAGATACAGTAAACCTGATCCAAGTTCATGATTTTTAGAATCATGAATTATTTGTCATTTGCTTGCAGTGATTTGTTGGCAGTGAAGAGTGAGTTTCCCCTCTTAGTGAAAGAAAGCACAGAGAAATGTCAAGGATAATAGATTACACATGCACATATCATCCGACCACTCACTCCGTCACTAAGCTATTTATAATTATAGTACAGTGCAATTTTATAAAAGATTCCTAAGGAAAGGAAAGTTTTCAGTTTCTCAACTTTCAATGTACCACAATCTTGATGGCTCTTCTTGGGAACATTAACAAGCTAAGAAAATAAAAATCATAGATGGATAAGATTTGGATGAACAGTGCATACAGAAGAGCTCTCAACATTGAGTGAAATGTTCAGTTAAAAGGATAATCAACCCCATTTGGAGTAAAAGAAGAAAACAATAGTTATCAAAGAAAAAAAAATAATGTTGAACTTAGACACGACTCTGAATCAACAAGAGTTTTGAATTTTAAAGATCACTTTTCGTGATTAACTTCATAGGAAATGCCCAAAAAGCAAAGTTTACAGTTATAAATAATTTAAGCATTAAATAAAGCAAATAAATATAACGACTGTATTGCTCAGATAAAAACATTAACATAAATAAATTATGCAAATAATAACTAGTACAATTTGATGACTAACAATTTTCGGAGTTCAAACATTTAATATTTTACCCTATTAAAAAAAGGCTGGTGTGAAATTTGTGAAATTTCAAGCTAAAGATGGGCTGACAATATAATTAATGTATTCTTTGCTTGTCCAGGAAGAAGAGGTATGAGATGCTTTTTTTTGTTTTGTTTTGTTCTTTTTTTACTATAACATTTTTTACGTACAACTTATGGTGTTTCACGTTTTCTCAGGAATTTTTTTTCTCAGAGAGTCTTTTTAAGTTGGTTAGATCATTGTTCTATTTTGCGTTTATTCGCAAAGGTAGCAAGCTTCACATTCATATTTTATGCAACTCAGTGTGGCTGGAATATGAAGTTTAATGTAGCTTAGCTTTTGCATCCTATGATATATTTATGTTACTGTGGATCATACCATTTAACTGTCCTCATATTAAGTGCATTATGTTTGTTGTACATTCAGTTTAACTTTCTAAGGCATTAAAACAATCCCTCAACCTTTGGTGTAAACATTACCATTTAAGGCGTTCTTTTTCAGTGATCCATTCATCATCTCTGTGTAAATGAGTAAATTTGTAGTTTGTTGTCAGTTTTATTGGAGCTGCTCAGTACATTGTTCATCCACTGACTACTGTATGTATTTAGTCAGTTGTTTAGTTTAGTTTAGCTTCTGCTGGTTGTTTGTGTGTTTAAGGAGGTCTGATTCACACCAAAAACTGTTCTTTGTGTGGTCAACAATGACTAACCAAGCCATTGTCACAACCTGAGACCTCAAAAAGTACTAGATAATTCTACTGAGAAACATTTTTACTGGTTCCTCTATTGACAATATGGAATGTGATCCAAAATATTTGCTTTTGTGAATGTGTGTACTAAGTTTTTCATTTGTTTGCTGTCTAACATCCAACCTCGACCATATCTGGATCATGGCAATCACAGCTCAATCTTACATGCAGGGAAAGACTCATCTTGCATAACCACAGTGCTGCTGCTCGCCAAAACCATGATGTTCAAGTCTTGCTGCTTCTCATGGGTTTCCTGGTACCACTCCCTCATAACTTCTGTATCATGGGTTGGAATCAGTGTGACCTATCAGTATGATATGCAAAGTCATTTTATGCCAGGCAACATTAATTAATATATATATATATATATATATATATATATATATATATATATATATGAGAATTATGAATCAGACAATTGTAAGAATAATGGTACCTGCATAGTATTTCCCCACTGGCTCTTTCCTTCCAACAGAGCATCCAGAACTGCCTTACTGGGCTCCTGTGCTGTTGGATCATTACCACTGACTACATAGTAGGAGGATCGGATCCGTTTAAAGAACTCAGCATCCACATTCTTGGCATTGCAGTGATTTGGTATGTAAACAAGGTCCATATACATTGGAGGACAGTTAGGTACTGATGTTCCACTGATGGACTTAGTGCTTCCTTAACAACAATAAAAAGATCACATATATAAACATAAACAGTAAATCTCTGATATTAAAAGCAAAGTTAAACAATTCTTTAAAAGCTATAGACTGTAGAGATATTTTCATGTATTTTTAAGGTGTTATAGTGTATGTATTTTTCATGTTTTTAAACTGTGAGTATGAAACCGGAGTTACCTGAAGTGCTGGTTTTCACTCCCCTTGATGCAGAGGTATTAGTAGCATTTTTGGCATCTTTATCTTCTGTAGTCTTTTTTGGAGAGGACACTTTCGACTCTTTGATGGCACTTATTTTTGACAAGCTCTTTGTTGCAGATGACTTAGTCTTGCTGCCGATGTTCTTTTTTGGCTTCCCTCTTTCATCTTTTTGGGATGCCTCTTCAGCCTTAAGGACCTCAGGATCCACCATGCAGGCATCAGGATGTGGAGGGGCAGGAGCAGGGTCTCTGGGCGTGACTGGAGGTGGGTCTGCATGACGATAAGTGATAGTCCTATCTGTTGGTAATGTTTCTGAGTCATCCTCAGAGTCAATATTTGCTTCTGCAGTTATTGATGGGCACTCCTCTGTGCCAGGAGGAACATCTGAGTCTGTTTGAGAGGGCACTGATTCACTTACAGAAGTTGGAGGAGTTTCCTCACACTGCTTGCTCTGCTGTTTCCCTCCAGGTGGGGGTGGTCCTCCTCCAGACCTAGCAAGCGGCTTTTCCTCCTCCAGAGGTTGTTCCTCATTTATGAAGTACTCAAGAGGATTTGGGTTTATAAAGGATGGAGAGAGCTCTGTCTTTGGATGTCTATATTCACAGGATGTCACCAAACACAAGTCTACAACTGCTTGTGACTGAGAAGGGCTTGTTTTTGAGGTATCTGGCCCTATGGACCCACCATCACAAATTTTAGTAGATTCCCCATATTGACAGCTGTAGGAATATGATGTGGAGCTGCTGGAAAACTTCTCTTGAATGTCTGTCTGATTGGAGCTAGGAGAATGTTGAGCTGGAGATGTCATTTTGGGACTGGTGGGTGATTTTGAGTCTGTAAAGGGATTTGTCCCTAAGCCAAGTTTAAGCTCTTCTGTCCTTGGAGAAAAACAAGATGACACCGTAGGAGATGAGGGTGACTCGGCTTTTGGAGGAGTCTTCTCCAGATCTTGTCTGTCCTCTATTTTATCCAACCCAGTCTCTTTGTAAAATGAGCTGGGACTAGGTCTATCCTTCTCTGTTTCTTCATGCGAAATGCTTGGTCCTCCCAGAACAAGAGATGAGTCAGGAGATAAAGGGGAATGATTGCGGGGTGATTGTTTTGGAGTAACAGACTCTGAGAAAAGTCCTACATTTGGAGAATCTTCTCTTGGCTCTCCAATTTGGGAGGGTGTTGTAACTGATGGGGTGGACTGAGAGGCATCTGATGGGGAAACTGAAGCAGCCTGGGTACTATCAGACTCTTTGAAAAGCATTGCCTTCTCCCCATCTTCCCCAGGTCTGTGCTGTTCTGCTATGACACTGGTTCCATCTGAGGGGCTGTAATCAACTTCTGTTGGACCATTTTCAGTGGCTGTACGCTGCATTCCTCCTAAAGATGGATGATCTGGTGACTGCTTGCTGAAATCTAATGCAAATGAGTGTTCTGGGGATTCTTGTCCACACTCAACTGACAAAGACTGCTCAGGGGATTTTGTTTCCTGTTGTGGCATTCTCAATTTTGCCATTTTTGGGGAAACATCAGGGGAGATCGACATAGGCCGGGGACTGTCCTCCTTGGATGGGGAAACTTCTGCTTCTTGCATTGTGGTTGGAGTCTGAACAACAGAGACAGAGAGAGAGTCATCCACTTCTGTGGAATGAGGGGAGCCAACTTCAGCATGAAGTGATGGGGAGACATCATCTGTTGTAGGTTCTGGTAAAGAACTTGTTGCGAGCGATGCTGTTGAGGCAGAGGCAATGTGAGAAAATGTGTCCTCTGCAACAACCTCATCAACTGGAGTGCCAGACTTATCAGATGTGGTCCCCTCAGATATGGACATTTTGCTGTCCTCTTTAAATGCTGTGAAAGGATTTGTATCAGAAAGGTTCTCTACTTTAGTCAGTGGCAAAGATGTAGCAGATGTAACTGAAGAACTGTCATCAGTTGCTAACTTTTTATCATTATTGTCAGTCTGGCTTGGGGTCTTGTGGTCAAGCTCAAAATTGGTTGATAAATGTGCTTCATAACTCGGTGATTGCTTCTTTCCCATTTGTGACACAGGCACTGCTTCATCAATAGGACTAGCCTCTTTGGGAGAGTATTCTTTGTCACTTGTGATGTCAACAATAATAGGACCCTGGGACTCAGGTGTTTTGTCCAGTGGTAGAGTGCCAGCTTTTTCCTCTACTGGGGATTGGTAGTAAGGTGTGTGACCTGAGGACTGAGGAGATAAAGGGCCCTCTAATGTTTTCTCATCTGGACTGTATGATTCCATTCCTTTTGACATCCCTGCTAATGTGGTTCCCAGTTCAATCGGTGAAGATACACCTGTATGAACATGGTCAACATTCACATTTTGGTCACCAGAAGGTGACCTGACAAGAGGCAAAGTTGTACTGGTAGCACTGAGCCTGTTTGAATCAAAAGAGAATTTGTCTTTAGCTAAAAACTCCTTGGCAGATTTGTCTTCCTCCAGTGAAGATGGTGGTGAAATGGTGGAAGCTGATGCAGGATAGTCATGCCCCTCAGTGGCATCGCTCTTGGAGTGATCTAATTCAGGAAGGTCTTGGGGAGGTGAAAGGGTCTTTCTCTCATTATCTGTAGTCATACCGTACCTGACAAAATCTTGGGAAGGAGAATCACTTTCATCATTGGTTGTCTCATCACTCATTACATCTCTTGGAGTAGACATTTCATCCATAGGTGTTGGAACACTGGAGATCTCAATTGTAGATTGAGTGTGTCCAGATGTTGTGTATTCTTCTGGAGGCTCATCTCGATTTTCATCATCAGAGGCGACCTCACTTTCTAAACCTGCTGGTAGTGTTTCATCATGAATAGAAACAGCAGGAGATGCTGGTGCAGAGATCTTTGGTGGTGTGGTTACATCAAAACTCTGCACCTCAGTTTCTTTGTCATGTCTATATTGTGGTTCTTCTGCACAGTAATCTGATCCTTCCTTGGTTTCCTGCTCTTCTTGCTTTCCATCATCTTTTAACTTAGATATTGCTTTGTCTTGCTCATCCACTTCCTCTGTATCTCCCTTTTCTTCATAGTCTCCTATCTCAGATGACTCTTCCAAACCTGTTCCTTCATCTTCAAATTTTTCACTGGTACCATTGCTTTTTTGATTGGGTTCTAGATCCCCTGGAGTACCACCACATTCCTCTTCAGCTTCTGTGGTTGCTATTCCTTCATCCAGGGACTCTGCTGCTTCTGGAGACTCTTTGCAAGGAGTTATTTCTTCAAGCTTAATCAACTTTCCTTCATCAGAATCGTCTATTTTGGTCTGTAATAGGATTTCGTCAACTTCAGCAATCTGCTCTGCTTTCAGAGCCTCAAAGTCTTTAGTGAGGTCTTCTGGAGAAGACATCAGTGACCTCTCTGCCTCAAGAACTTCTGTTACACTGGCTTCAACAGCAGGTTCTTCAGCAGTAGCACTTGAGATGGAAGGTGCTTCCACTGGTTCACCAGCATCTTTTTTGGTGGGCTTGGACTTAGCCTTCTCTTTGGATTTTGCAGGACTACCAGGGCCCTTGCCTCGTGCTGCAACCCTTGGTTTAGGTGCAGGTTTTTTCACCTCAGGAGTGCTAGGGGCATTCTTTTTCAAGCCACCGACTTTCCTCAAATCTTTTTTAGGTTCTTTTTCATCTTTCTGAGTTTCTTTCTTTTCGTCCTTTCTGCTTTCCTTTAATAGGGACTCTTTCTTGATATCTCGTCTTTTAATTTCCTTCTTCACCTCCTCTTTCTTCACCTTCTCTTCTTTTTTGGCCTTTTCTTCTTTCTTGGGTGTGGGTTTTTCAGCCTTTTTATCAGCCTCACTTTTTTCCATGGATTTCTTTGTATCTTTCTTTATTGTTTTTGGTTTAATGTCAACTTTCTTTTTCTCTGGAGTGTCAATTTTGGGTGTTTGCTCAATCTTGCTTTTACTGTCCTTGTCTCCTGTTTTCACTTTTTTCACAAGTGTTTTTTCTTTCTTCTCTATTTTTTGTATCGGCTCCTGAGTTTCCACAGAGTCAGTTTTTCTGAGTGTTTTTAGTTTTTCAGAGGATTCTTCTTTGGACTCTTTGTGGAGATTTTTGCTTGGGGATGGCTTTGATGTGGACTTCAGGCTCTCTTTACTATCTGTCTTATGTTTCATCTTTGCTTGTTTTAGTGTCGGTGCGAAATTTGAATTAAGCTCCTTTTGTGCGATCACCGGATGTTTGAGGAAGTCTAAGTGTTTAAGTTTCTCTAGGCCTTCGAGAATATTATTCTGAGTAGAATTGCCTGGAAAAAGAACACGGATGATTTTTTCTGATGGGTTAGCAGGATGCCACACAATCAGTGATGAGATGGAAGACAAATATGAGATTGGGAGCTCTGATTCTTTTCCATTTGGTAACAAGATGGGGGCTTTGTCTTTATCACTACCAGTCCACTCTTTAAGGAAGTACTGCAAGTCCTTGCTGTTCTCTGCTGGGTTAAGAACATACATTTCAAGCTTGCCGACCCCCATTTTCTGGAAAAGTATTATTGGTTCTACTGTATTCCCAATATTCCTATGCAGAGGTTCAGGCTTTAAAGACAGCTTGTTTAGGTACTCCAGCGTGAGAGATGCCTCCTCAGCATTTTTCCTAATCCTGTAGTTGAGCTCAAGGTTTTCTAGGTTCTGAGGCATGTTGACAAACATAACTCCAATATCAGGTGAAATCATATTCTTTGTCCAGTCATTGTTAGCTGTGGATCCCTGCGACTGCTCCTCCTCAAGTTCAGCTATTTTGCGCCGCAGCATGCTATTGATACCAGGAAGGTTGTCATCTCCAATGTGTGTGAGGAGAACAGAATCCACTCTGTCCAGATGTCGTACCAGCTTCCAAAAACATGACTTTCTATCAGATCCACCATTAATCAGCATGTTGAAGCCGTTAACCGCAAATAGTGCTGAATCACCCCGTCCACCAGGGAAAATATAACAGCATGGTTTGGATAATTTTAGGAACCCTCCTGAAGTTGGGGGTTCAAGCAGGTCAAAAGGAGATGGGATTTCTACAGATTCTGACAGGTACTCTGTGAATTCAGAAAGACCTTCCATTTCTGGAAGGATGGTTGGGGAGTTTAGCTTCATATGAATGAAGTCCTGCAAGTTGTGTTTGTCTAGGTTCGAATTTTTCCAGTCACCATGCTCCGGACAGAAAAGAGTTAAACTGGCTTTGTTGGCTGGATGTATGGTGCTTAGAAGCTCTCCAATCTGTGAGTGAAATGAATTGAAACATTTCACTAAACAAGTTTACTTGAATTTAGATTACCATGTAGAACTCTACTGTGCATGCTGAATTTAGCATTTGTTGCCTGTTTGAGAATCTCTCTTTTTAAAGCACTGGTAAATATAGCAAACCGAAGCAAAATCTAACAATCACTCACCTCTTGATCTGTAAAAATGTCAATGAAATTGAAGAGAGAAAAGGAGCCTGACTGGAGAATCAGCTCGCCTGTATTTTCAAAACACTGTCCTGCCAGGACAAGCAGCTTATGGTGAGCTGTGTCTGAGACCATCAGACGTACCTGAGTGTAGACATAAAGTTTATAAAATATTATAATCTTCATTAAACATTTACTTGACTTTAATTAATCGTGGCTTGCATTTGTTGGAACAAAACCAACACAGCACGGGAAGGTTATCCTAAATTATTTACATGCAATTTCTGAATTACCCAGCTAACAGTAGTACATCTGTATCTATGAGCTCTTCTATAATCTTTAGTATTGCTGAATTGTATTACTTTGGCTTTCTGTCTCTTTTCCTCTCTCTTTCTTGTTCTTTATCAGGGCCAGCATTTTCCAGTTTGTAGCCATTGACTGTTCTGGGCGGTCTGCCAGGGTCAGACCTGCAGTGCTCTGCCATATTATTAATGCAGAGTCAAACTGCAGTCACAGTTTGCGATAAAAGCTTTGTGTGTATGAGCGTGTTGTGCGTTGTGAGTTTGTCTGCAACTGTGACACACCCAGTGCATAAATAACTCTTTGATATACTGGCATATTAGTGAATTAAAATATTTAACAGGATTTATCTTTGTAGTGTAAAAAATATATGTAATTGTTTTTGTAATATTAGATGTGTCAACACTTTTCTGTTGATACTGTTGCCAATCCTATAATGTTGTTACAGTCCTATAGGATACTAGCTGCTATGCATTTATTCTTATCCCCACATATTTGTTTCTGTATTAACAAGACAACTAAAATAGTTTTAAAATATGTTTAAATGGCAGACATCTAGATATATTTATAGAAATATAGAAAGAGGGTGCTTACCTCAGTGCTAACAGCTTCATCTGAAGGGTTGATGAGCACTACTGTCTCCAACACATTACTTTTATGATGCAGAATCTTTTGTCCTGCAAATAAAATGACACGTTACTAATGCTCAGTGTGATGTGCACAAACTGCACATGGGGATCTTCAAATGCTTTGGTTTGTGTTGTACACTGAAGGAGCCAAATATTACGAATACACCAATATATTTAAAGAATGGTCTTCACTTAACACAAAACACAAATGCTGCTGCTTAAGGAACCACAAAGACAGAGACAGAACTAGTTTTGGTAAGTTTATTTGGTCTGTAATTTTACTGCAGACCAGTCATCCTTTTCTTTTCACTATCATTCGTTCAACTCCTTTTGTTATGCATGTTTTAAGTTAAATTTGCAGTCAAAAAGGGTTATGATGGTCAGGGGGTTGTTTTTTTCTCACTTAATTACCTAGTGTGTACTCATGCACCTACTTTCTCCTTCTCGTCCTCATTTCTCTATATGTTCTATTGACACAGATATCCAATTAACCTTTGCCCTCCTCCAGCAACTTGTCATCCTTTCTCTTTCAATCATCTCATGGGTGGAACATGAAAAAGCTTCTAGTATTCCACTGTGTGTTCCCTTTTCTCTGCTAACGGAGACATATTTTTCTGTACATCCTCTCCACACATGTTGACAATGTGACTATATTGACAATATATTTCTGCTTTTGATTTTTCAATATCTTTTTTTTCCCTATCTCCTGCCCAAATGGCTCTTGATAAAGTCAAGTGAAAATCTCCCAATCTCTCTCTGGGCGAATCAATCCTATTATAAATTCATCAAGCTGTCCAGAAGCACTGAAGCTGTAAGCTTGCAGGAATCAGTCAACTCTTGTCACTGTCAGTACTAGAGTGTTTGCTATTACTGCAGAGACTATGAGCCTCTTCTGTAACATCAGCCTAATCACACATTCAGCAATCATTGTTCATAGTCTCATAATCCCCCCTCTGAGGTTGTTTGTAAAGGTTCAGTGAACAGGCGCTCCATAGGTGCTGAAAATTGCTTGAAGAATAAGGCCTTATTTATCTAAAATTTCAAGGTCTAAATCTAAAACACAAGAGCACATGCACAATTTTTCCATTTGCACGAAACAGTGCACAACCTCTTACATGCCTGGTCACACCACAGTCAAAATTAGTTGTAAAAAATCCTTGTAGATAAATGACATGCTTTGGTGCACAAAGGAGTTTACATTGCAGATATTAGGTCTCATTCACTAAAGTGTGTAAAATCTGCATGCAAACATTCTCACACAGATTTCATGATTCAAATATAAGTTTAAACTGCAAACTCCAAATCCCATCCTGGAATTGGCAGGGTGTATTATGCTAATTACTAACTGCAGGCACATTCTCCATTTATTTAGAATAATCTGGATTCAGTGACATTGACAAAAACTGCATATGCATTTGGAAACTTTGCATGAGAACCTTTGCTGGAAAAAAGGCACAGCTGTATGCAGTTATTATTAGTGAATGTGACCCAATGTCTTACCTAAACCTCCGAGAGGTTAATAAAAACATCTTTATTGTATTTCTCTCATCATCCTATTTCATATATTTATAGGTTCTGTGTGGGTTTTAAAGACTGTTCTCCTTAGGATGGAGCATGTTTGTGTGAGTCGGTATGTGTGTGTGTGCATAAATCCAGGTGGCTCTCTCATTCGGTGTAAGTAATTACAGTGTGTTTCCCACCTGGTGAGTCATCATTAACGCTCCAAATTCATTCCTTTCCATACTCCCTCATCTCACCATATTCACTGTACCTGTATCTGTTCCTTCTATTATTTTCCCTGCATTTTTTGCTTTTTCTGACAGCTCTCCACAAAATATTTCAGTATACAAATAAAACCTACATTATATATGTTATACATTTCAGAGAAATACTGTAGACCAACCAGGGCAACAACCATTGAATGTCGGAGGTTTTTCCTAAGGGTAGTGATTAATTAGTGTTAAAAGTGATTCATTTTAATTGAATGTGCATCTGCCCCCAAGAACACACCATTTTTAAGTAGGTATACAGCATAATACAGCATATCTGAGACTCCAAATCTCAATATGGGCCACTCTCTTTTTGATCATTAGTAGTGGGATTTAAAGTTCCTTTGGGAGAATCTGCTTTTTTTTCAGTATGGGGATGGAAGGGAGGAGCTATGGAATAGAAACAGAGAAATATAATGCATCTGACTATGCTGAAATTGACATCTGCATAGCAAGTGGAGCATACTTGATGTAGAACACACTGTGGCTTCATTTCTTCTCCACAGGGGTGTTCTGAGGTGTTGCATTCATTTCACTGCAGTACTCTCTGCTCTACTTTAGCTGCAGATACTCTTCAGAGCATAGACATCTGTGTATTGGTAATAAATGATTCTCTTCTAACCTAATTTATTTTCTCCTTGCTCCTCTAAATCCGAGCAGGTCTGTTAAAACGGCTGAGGAGGCAGTAACCTGTCATGAATGCTATTCCAGCTGCCCAGCACACACCCAGACTCACACAAGCAGAAAAGCAGCATCATTAGGGCCAGACTCACACCGGGGGGAAGCCCATTTATGTGACAAAAACGGCTGCTGCCGGGAACTCCGAAGAGGTGAAGAGAAAAAATGTGATTAGAATCAGTGGTGCGAACTAAAGTTCGGACAAATTACACCATGGTCGATGGCAGAGTTTTCCTCTGCTCTTGGAAAATGTAGCGGCTGCCATCAACTATTATCCACATGGGTGAGTAAAATGGAGCTTTTCTGATGAAATGATCCCCCACCATACCTTGATTTTCTAAACCTGACATCAAAATGTTTTCTTCCACCACACTGTTGTTTTGAACCACATCAACTTGCATTGTATGGGTTAATACAGTTGAAACTTTTTTTTTTTTTTTAAATATCTCCTTGAGATATTTGAGAGAATTTTCATTTTCGGGTGAACTATCTCTTTCATTCGTGTCAAATAGATTTTAAAGGTGCTATAGGTAGTTTTTGGAAATATTACATATAAAATGTCTCCACCCCCTTATAGACATCAAATCTGGATCAAATCTGTCTCTATGACACTTGTCTCTACCCTGCACTCAAAAAAAAAAAAAAAAAAAAAAAATCAGGTGGTGGACCACTTTTTTTTTTTTTTGTCCACCAGAAAACAGCAAATCCGAAATCCTCTTTTCAAGTGAATCGTTATGCATGTTCAGATTTGCTTAGCTTTTGTGTTTGAGAGAGGGCATGTGGTTAAAGATAGAAAAAAGGGCAGAAGTCAGCAAAATGTCTGAAATTGATTAAGGCACCTTAAAAAAAAACATATCATGTTGTAGATATGCAACAATTATAAACCTACAGCTCTTAGTAAGCTAAGCAGGCATATTTGATTGTCACCTAAAAGCTGGGCTACTTCCATTCCAGTTTGATTCGAGGGCAGATGTGTCAGCCGCAGTATTGTTTAACTTCCACGAGCTTGTCTCTTCCACACTCACCCAACCCCGTCCTCACCCCTCTTGTCCTGATCTCAACTCACACCCTTTGGGCACGCAGCTTCATCTAATGACACTCACCACAACGCACAAAGCAAGCAAGCATCCACACAAACACAGTGCCATGAACTCAACTTTCTCCCTCACTTTGTCTCTCTCCAAATCTCTGCCCTGTCCTTTCGATGCCAAAATAGGATTTTGAACAGGACATAGCAGAGCCCTTTCGAACACACATACGAATAGTTAGAAATATCAATGCCACTTATCACAGTTCCTCTTAAAAACATTTAGTCCCATAGTCTCCTCAACAAAAACACAACACAGACACTAAAAACTACTGCAGCAGAAATCCCTTTGACCAAATGGCACGTTGAAGAAAAGCTTCATGAGATGCGTATTTAATCACTTTCTAGACCCAACATCAAAGCATATCAGACATCATTTTAGGCTCAGTTTTATACTAATGTTTTACATAAAATGCTCTTTTCCTTTATTTAGTTATTATTAATTGCAAACATACCCAGGAAAGTATGACTATGAACTGTATTGAAATTACTGGATATTAATTATATTTTAATACATGTTTGGAACAACATGAGCGTAAGTAAATGACAACAATTTGGATGAACTGTTCCTTTAAATTGTCAAGCTGTTGAAAGATACCTAATTTAACAAAATAGTACCATAGTACTTCATAATATGACATAAAAATGTATAACATTGCCAGTTCATATACCTAATATTAGTATTAATAATATCACAGAATTCCAGGTGAACAGACAGTATGTAAATACACAGTAGACAGTGCAATCATTTGTTAAGTGCTTATTGATTACATTACAGAAGCTGATTCATTACTATTGATTACATACTGCGCTGTCTGATGCTGTGTGAATCTGCTGGACTGATCTAATTTTAAACCTCCAGGCACATTTTTAAGCCTCAGTCTCGACTCAAAGCAATGAAAAAGTCAAAGTTTAGGTACCATATGCTTATCCTCTAAAGGCCCTGAAGTACCTCAAAAGCAAAGGGATCCTCCATGTTCCTTTTATCTCCTGAGCCTCACGGACACAATATTACCTCTCTCATAATTCTTTCTCAAGCATTCTTTCAAGTGCTTCCTTATCTTTTTTTTTACTGTAATCTCTTTTCTGAGTTTCACACTGTGATTCATCTTCTGTTAGTGATTCTGACTGGGGCTCCAAGCATTTCAAAGGCATTAGGATGGTATTTTGTACAAAGGAGTCAATCTAAAATAGCTGATTTCCTGTTTATCCCTTCATTTTTTTACTCTCTGTTTTTCTTATTTTGTCTGATCTATTTCCATGTGAATAATGTGAATAACCATGTTTTTGCATTCTTGTACTTCAAAAATTGCATAATATTTTGTCTTTTGACAGTTTGATAGCATTGTTCCTTATCCGTGCACTGCTTTGAATAAAAACATCTTCTAAATAAATAAATGTAACTATATGTGTGTATGTGAGTCTCAAATCTTCCTGTGCTCTTCACAGGCCTCCGACGTCTGGCCTCCTCCCTGCTAATAGTAATAACCCACCTTCTCCCTGCCCCCATTTATCTGTCTTGCCCTCCGAGAAAAACCCAGTAGGAGAGTTCAACAGATAATTATCCTACAACTCTCTTGTATTGTACGTTGAAAACTATTAAAGACTAAATTAAATTAAAATCCTTTGAAAGTAACAAGAAGTGTTATAAAATTGGAATTGCTGTAAAAAAGGAGGGGGAGGCTGGAGGGTTAAAGCAATTATCAAGACATCCACTAGGTATTTGTCTGTGGTGGACAGCTAATGGCTTTGCACTTAAAAGGCTTAGTGGCCAAAAGCGGCACAATGCAAATTCCTCTGTTAATTTTCTAAAAAACTTTGTCTAAATCCACCCTTCGAGCAATAAATCTGATTATGGAAATGAACTAACACATGTGTCATGTTTATCCTAAAGGGGGGATTAGTAGCCAATGATATATATTCATGCTTTGTCCTCCTCCGACAGCCATTCAGATGAGTAAATAAGAATTCCACAGTGAATTCTGATGATCTCAACTAAGTAGTAAGCTTTGCTGCCTAACGGCAATACCGGAACTATCTCAAGTGCTTCCTGTACTAACATATATAGGAGACAGTCATGATGAGTGTGAGTTATTGTGCTATTAAGCTATAGTGTGTGTGTGTGTGTGTGTGTGTGTGTGTGTGTGTGTGTGTGTGTGTGTTCAAGCACAGATTATATTTCAATCATTGAAGATCAGTGTTGGCTCATCATTTGCTTACATTAGCAGACTGAGTGTCTCTCTGGAAGATATTTCCATTATGGTTAAACCCCCGCAATTTCCTGCTGTTTTGTGAAAAATTCTGTACTATTGTTCAGGTCTGACTACATTTGAAGCCCTATGTGTTAAGCCTTGAGTTCAAAAGCAGACAAACCCCTTGTCATTCATTTTTTAGCTAATTATCTTAGTGTTTCATCCCTTGCAGCAATTCAGCATGAGAGAGGAAAATAGAGAAAATAAAAGATCCAGGGGCAGACAGACAGAGCGAGTGTGCAGGGAGGACAGAGGAGGGGACACCAGGGACAGGGTTTGATCCAGACAGAGCTTCAGGCAGACGTCTAAACCCACCTCTTTTATCTTCATCAAAAGAATTCATCAAGAACTCACAAAAAATCTGAATGTAAAAGAAAATATGACTTTACTGCAAATATAGAAGAGGGTTAAAGATGGAAAGAAATAGGGGAAACTAATAAGTTCTAATAATTGTCGTTATCTCACCAATGTTTGTTAAGTGCTAATAAACTGATAAGAATCACTTTTACTTAACAGCTGAAGCATGACATTATGTAACAAAACATATTGCTGTTGTGATAGGGATGTTCAGAAGAGTAACAGAGCAAAGTACTATGGAAGAAATATAAACAGGTGTAATGCAGATATAGATTCAGGCACCGAACCGTGATTGTCACATCTTTCATCCCCGACAAGCTGATTTAGTTGGCACTGAAATTATGTCACTGGAATTCTTTCTGTGTATATTTATAGACAGTAGATTTTTGAAGCAGATTTTCTAGCTGTTTTAATGATTTTGGAATATGAGAGATTTTGCTCAGTCATTGTAATGCTAATTCTTATATGGAAAAAATAAGCAGTACAAAATACTCGCTCTTGAATGTACCACTATTGAACTCTGGGCTCGCTAGTGTTTTAAATATTTAATATTAGGTTATAAATTGCTACAGAAGGGTTTTGAGCTGGCTAAAGGATAAGAAGTGAGCCGATTATGTTCAGCCTACCTTTCACGTCAGATGAAAACCTGGCAGAGTGTCGAGAAACAAAAAGCTTCAACTCCTGATCCAGGTTACAGTCAATCAGGTTTGTGTCCCATGAACGAATTCCTGCAAACCAGAGGGGAAAAATGTGAAAACACGAAAAGTGTTACACTTTTTACAGATCATGAAAAGATCATGAACATATTTACTGTACACTGGATCAGTCTAAAAGGTGAGGTATTCAAATCAAAATCAGATTGGGTTTCAGATCTTTCCTGTATATTGAATTGAAGCCCTGTATCACTAAATTCACATAACTAAATGCCATGCTCTGTTGGTTTACACCCAAAAGTCAATCAATGTATGGAAATATCTATGAAATGTTCTGAGACTGGACGTCTGTGCTAATTCTCTTTATGATCAATGGTTAGCCAGAAGAGAAATTATGTGTTTGTATGGTAAAGCATTGTTCATGACAAACATGAGCATGCATGATAATTACTCCCCTCATAGGATCACAAAAGAATATTACTCCTGTCTATATTTCCTCTACCACACTCAATTCATACTGTATCCCTTCAAGGCAGGTATGGTAGCTAATATACTGCTATTACAATGGTGACTTTATAGTTTCCCTTATGAAGCACTGCTTTGCTTTTTTCACCTCCATTTCTGGCTTGATTGCTTGGTTGTTTAGAATTTAGCAGATGCCAGATCTCGTTTACTCACAAAGTTCCACAAAAAACAATTGCACAGGTATTGTTTGATTTAATTTCAGTGATTAATAGGCTACAACACAAAAAGTAGTTTTGTTTATTACAATAAACAGCAGTGAAACTTCTAGTAAGGTGAATCTGGTAACAAGTAAATCTGAAAAATCGTGCATTATTCAGGATCATCAAAGTGAAAAGAGTGATAATTCTGTCAGGACCACTATCGTCAAAGATGACTGACAATTAGCATACAGTTTGGATTGGCGGTATGGTTGCATTCTGGGCAAGAACTCCCTGCGCATCAATGCAGCCTAACATGGATAAGAGCAGGGAGAGCAGCAATAACCCCCCAGGGTAAACAGAACAGAACCAACATAAAATTTATTGCAGATATTATCAAAGTTCAATAATTTAATGTAACATTTTAGAAATTAATCTGATTCAAGGGAGAATCAGAAGGCTGAATCCTGACTGACAGAGGAGGAGTTGGGGATGGAGGAGGGTAATTAGCTATTGAGCAACACGAAGCTGGTGATAATACTGATGGACCTTATATATGAGTGCTGTGATAGGTGTTGCATCCCTATAGGTAGATGTGGATCAGCTCAGAGTCAGCTGATGCACGCTTGACTAACGTGACCTGCCAGAACTAACGCTGGCTTAGTGGGAATCAAACGGATTGATTCCCACTAGTCCACGAAAGTAACTATCCGATTCATTCACGAATCAATCGAAACGAATCAGTTGAACCAAATCGCTCTGAATGATTCATGAGTGAGCATATCCCTACTGGAAATACATTTATGACAGTTTTAACTACACATACACAAAACTTTTAATTAATAGCATTTTATTCAGAAGTGCAAGAACTTTTTAAGCCAATAGATGTAAATGTATAGTATTTTGTAGTGTAATTTATAATTAGGCTAGATTATAAAGACTTGTGTATAAATTGAATCATGGCTGCATTGCAACAAGCTCAACTGGGACAAATACAATTAGGCTACAATAAACACCCTTATTAAGAAGAAATTAAAAACGCAATATGTGCCTACATATTGCTTTATTGGATCAATTAGATGTAGGACCACATGACGACATAATTACGTCCAGACCTAAAGAGCAGCCAAATCTGTTTTTTTTTTTTTGTTGTTGTTGTTTTGTTTTGTTTTTTTTTTTACCGATGAACCGTTGAAAAAAACCGGTTCGCGGAAATGAATCGAGTCCCACGACTAACTGAAACGCCCCTTTTGGCAGGAACGCGGGGCCCTTCTGATTTTCCGTAGGGACTGCAGTGCGGACCGCGCCACGCCTACAAGCCGGTGTCGTACTAGACAAGAGTGAGTAGAATGTAAGAGGATGGAAATAAATCAGGATGCGCAGCAACAATGTCTCTAGGTCTGGAGAAGTGGACAAAAGTTATGGCTTTTGCCATGCAACGCCACTTTTGCTAGATACAGCTATCTATTTAATAGGATTAACTCATTCGGTGATAAACTGAATTAATTATTTACTGAAAATAACTCTCGTGGATATTTAAGGTGATTCCAAAACAAGAATAGCAAAAACAAGATAAGAAGATAGTAAGACAAACACGAGCTAAGGAAACAAAGAACTGGCGCGCCACATCAAAAATCCGCGCAAACCCAAGGTGATGGTGCTCATCCTGACTGCAGAGCCGATCGATGCTCCATATAACGACCCTCCACCCCACAAAACAAGCGATACGCCTTATTGATCGACAGGCTATGAATATGCATGCTGAATCATCCTAGCCCACGACACTAAAGTTCGTCATATGGCCAAAAACAACATCTGGATCATCAGATAGAGCTGCACGCCCTGCGAAAACAGTGATGGTGCTGATGCTGCTGATGATGATGGTGATGTCTTTGGGAAACGGGGTGGCGCGATGCGATGGCTTTGATAAGACATGCATTGCACTCGGCAGTCACTAACAGGGAGGGGCTGCGCTACAGTTTCCATCCTACATATTCTCACAACAAAGAAATCCAATAACACGATGCATGGAAAGTTTCTTGCAGTCAGCAGAAATGTGTGGCTAGATTCCTCCATTCAGATCACCTATTCAACCCCAAAGAGAGTTCAAGGTTAGACTATTGAACTTGAAAAGGCAGCTGCAGAAGGCATACGCGTCCAGGCATCATTTAAAACAGATTCATGGCATAAATAGCACTAAAGCACTGCACGTTATTCGTGTCAGCTGAGCTACCTTTCTCAATGTCCGCAATGGCACACTTCAGATGCTCGTCGGTGACCAGCTCCCCGATGACCACCAGCAGGTAAAATTTGCCCTCGTCGAAGTGATGTGTCGAGGCCGTGGGTGATGCCGTGTTCCTGATGCTGCTGACACCTCCGAAGGGTGCTGGAGGATCTACAGGATCTACTAGCGTCGCCATTCTCTCAGACGCTCACACACACTCACACACACTCACTCGCTCTCTGTCCTGAAGTGAGCTGCTCTCTGAAGCCGTGCAGCGGGCGCAGAAGGAGTGGCCCGGGCTTTTATATCCTCAGACTGTGTGTCATAGTGATGAGGAACCGCTGCTGCCTCTCCTCTCATCCAGCTGATGTCATGCAGCAAATCATAAAACTGCGCGACACCAATCGGAACCTTGAAAAGCGTTACATTAAAGGATGTCCAGGATTTAGCATTAAAATTGGACTAACTTCTTGACGTGGATTACGCGTCAATATCCATAAAAGTTCAGCATTGACGATATAAAAAAGCTGTACCAATGAAGTTATTTGAAAATGAATAGAAAAACAAGTCATAACAGTGACTCTATAGCCTATTTCTAAAGTATCTCAATAATATTTTGAATAAAATTTGCAGGAGTAATATCGTTTTTATGAGGTCCCAATCTCACATTTGGGCTGTCGCTTTCTTTGCACTGGGTAGTGTATTTCACAAAGTTTGTCTTAAGCTTGTCGATTTACACATTGCACTTCCACAAACAACAACAAAAAGAAAAAAAAAATGTGTGTGTGTGTATATAGGCTATATATATATATATATATATATATTATATATATATATATATATATATATATATATATATATATATATATATATATATATATATATATATATATATATATTTTTTTTTTTTTTTTTTTTTTTTCTGTTTATTTTAAATATTACCTGGACATGTTTTTGACAAGAACGGGTATTGTTTTGGTTTTAGGACAAATTTGATGAAAGGTTTTGATCCACTTCAAATGTTGACTACTGTAATATAATATAACTGTCACCATCAGTTTAGTCATCTTTTTATACAGCAATGCTTCTCAGGTACAAAATGGTATCTATAAAAATGATTTAATAATATATTTCCTTGCTGGAAATATACTTATATTTCCAGGAACATACTGTCTATATTTTTTGTGTTTTAATGTGCTTCTGAAAGATTAACGTGTTTGTATTTTGCTGTGCTCTTGCCACTGATGCAGAAGAGGGTGTTCCTCCTTGTCCCGTCTTGATGATGTCATTTTAGGCAGAGTCATTGCACATTTTTTACTGTCCCATTTTAAAGGTGGATGCGCTGTAATACAGCTGTGTCATTGGGGTTCACCTGGAGCTGTGCGGCAGATTTTGTGCATTTAGCACTCATACACAGATTACTACTGTATATAAGATTGATAAACACACCAATTTATGTATTTGTACTTAAGTTTAGGTTTATTCAGTGTTATTTTCATTCGTGATTGTTTATGGCGAATTTGTTTTGTGTCTAGTTTTATGAACTTTTGTTTTGCATTTCCTGCAGCTGTTTCAAAAGAACCTGTTATCTATGTGCAAATATTTCAGTAAGATAAATCAGTGTGTCAGTCACTGCAGTTTTAAGCACTGGAAGTGGGGCATGATTCAGCACATCAAACATTCAGTATATTACATCTGGAAAAGTGGAAGTCTGTTATAAATAATTTATAAGACCACATGTGTACCAATCAGAGGTGTTTTTGTTAAATGTAGTGTGATAATAATGTGTGGAGGGGTGTGTGATGTACAGTGACAGAATGGAATATGTAAGAAGAAGTGAAATGTTAATATTGTTAGTTGAGGTGTTAATATTGAAAGTGTGTGTAAACACATGATTGTGTATTTCTGTATATGGCCCTAGTTAAGAGAGAGAGTGTTCAAATATAAAACAGAATAAGGAGATTGTGTTTCCTTGAGTCAATAAAGGGGAATGAAATCGGAATAGAGTGAAGGAAGAGAATGAAATTATTTCAGCAACAATTATGTTAAGTGGTTTCTGTCATGACAACGACATTTGTTGCCATAGTAGCTGTGCCATGGGACCACAATCAGCCCATCACTGCATGGGGCACAAGATTAAACAATCATCATTGCTATGGAAATGCGCAGTCTGGCATATGAGTGACCGGTGACAAAATATGATACGAAAAGTTACACAGATGTGCTTACAAATGTACTGTCTTCTATAATTTCATTCAATTTTAAAGTATTTCTTCCACACTAAAGCAGTTCTTCCACACTGATATTTACAGTAAATTAAAAACAAGACACACACACACACACACACACACACAAACACATGTTCGTTTTTGTGAAAAGTGGGGACATCCCATAGGCGTAATGGTTTTTATACTGTACAAACTGTATGTGCTATTGCCCTACACCAACCCTACACCTAAACTTAGCCCTCACAGGAGATTTTCAATACACTCTATTCTGTGTGATTTATAAGCGTTTTGAAAAGTAGGAACATGAGGTAATGTCCTGAAAAGTCACCTTCTCCTTGTAATACCTATGTCATACCTTTGTCATTATACAAATCTATGTCCTGACTTTTCACAAAAACGCGTACACACACACACACACACACACACACCTACCCCTTACAGAAAACCCATTTGTATTGTTACACTTTCAGATACACATCATTTACTATTTTTACTATTTTTTCCCCCCTTGTGGGGACCGCAGGTCATACATACCTACATGTACTTTCTTGCAACACATGGCAAATAATATCACAGTTAGCTCCAACACAGATTATTCCTAGATGAGGATTTATAACAACTTTTCGTTTGGAATTAACAAAGGATTGAAGAGCAGAACTAGTCTTAGTCTGGCAAATCCTTCTGTGTACTAGACACTAACTCAACAGGGGGCACTCTGAGTGTATAAGCACATACCCTAATGCCCACATGCCCCCATTACACTCCGACTTTTGTGGAAGACACACACACAGCAACTTATCTAAGCAGTCATGTGGCAGGATTGTGGTCAAATGCACCTGAAAATAAAATGATCTCAGTGTAATTATTGTGATAAACATGACATTATGTCAGCCTGTGAAAAGCAGCAAATTACAGGAAAGTCTGTTTTCCTCTGCAGGGCAAGCAGGAAAACAGTATAGCCGCTTGACAGTTTTGGACTGAATAAGTGTGTGGTGTTTTGATGAGTCAGAAGGACCTCCCACTGATCTGTCTTTACAGAGTGCCTTGCTCTGTCTGAGTCTGCCATCTACACAGTGGTACACACTGTTTGCCTGTCATATTAACAAGCGCTAAATGGGTCAAATAAGGTAAAAGATGGAAAATATAAAATGCAGTTAGAGAGCAATTATAGAGGTGTAAGATAATTAATATAAAATAATATTTTGAATCACTGTCATTATCCAATACATTCCACATTTTTTAAAGATGAAAAGAGGTTTGGGTTCAACAGTGCAAATGTAGCTATTCATTTTTACACTGTGAGAAGTGGACACATCTGGGTTATTATAACTAAATAAAACTAAAACCATAAAAAAATGCATTACTTGCATTACTAAATGCGTAATAAATGTTAACTAAAATAAAATAAGATATAGCAACCTTTTTATTTCAGCTTGACAAAGGACATTTCTCATTAGTTCAAACTGATGTACTGATTTACAAAATACTTTTACTATGCATATTTTTCCTACAGAAAATGTTTACTATGCATTATGTACAATATGTACAACCCGAATTCCGGAAATGTTGGGACATTTTTTTTTTTTATTTCAATAAAATGAAAACTAAAAGACTTTAAAATCACATGAGCCAATATTTTATTCACAATGGAACATAGAGAACATAAATGTTTAAAATTTTACACTTTTATCCACTAAATGAGTTCATTTAAAATTTGATGCCTGCTACAGGTCGCAAAAAAGTTGGCACGGGGGCAACAAAGGGCTGAAAAAGCAAAGAAATTTTGAAAACATTCAGCTGGGAGAACATCTAGCAACTAATTAAGTTAATTGACATTAGGTCTGTAACATGATTAGCTATAAAAGGGATGTCTTAGAGAGGCAGAGTCTCTCCAATCTGTGAAAGAGTGCATAAAAAAGATTGTGGAATACTTTAAAAACAACATTCGTCAACGTCAAATTGCAAAGGCTTTACAAATCTCATCATCTACAGTGCATAACATCATCAAAATATTCAGAGAAACTGGAGAAATTTTGTGCATAAGGGACGAGGCTGAAGACCTTTGTTGGATACCCGTGATCTTCGGGCCCTCAGACGACACTGCATCACTCATCGGCATGATTCTGTCATTGACATTACTAAATGGGGCCAGGAATACTTCCAGAAACCACTGTCGGTAAACACAATTTGCCATGCCATCTGCAGTGCCAACTAAAGCTCTATCATGCAAAAAGGAAGCCATATGTGAACATGGTCCAGAAGCGCCATCGTGTCCTGTGGGCCAAGGCTAATTTAAAATGGACTGTTTCAAAGTGGAAAAGTGTTCTATGGTCAGATGAGTCCAAATTTGACATTCTTGTTGGAAATCACGGACGCCGTGTCCTCTGGGTTAAAGAGGAGGGAGACCTTCCAGTGTGTCATCAGCATTCAGTTCAAAAGCCATCATCTCTGATGGTATGGGGGTGCATAAGTGCATACGGTATGGGGAGATTGCATGTTTTGGAAGGCACTATGAATGCTGAAAGGTATATAAAGGTTTTAGAGCAACATATACTCCCCTCCAGACTATGTCTATTTCAGGGAAGGTCTTGTGTATTTCAGCAGTACAAAGCAAAACCACATACTGCAGCTATTACAGCATGGCTTCGTAGGAGAAGAGTCCGGGTGCTGAATTGGCCTGCCTGCAGTCCAGATCTTTCACCTATAGAGAACATTTGGCGCATCATTAAACGAAAAATACATCAAAGACGACCACGAACTCTTCAGCAGCTGGAAACCTACATCAGGCAAGAATGGGACCAAATTCCAACACCAAACTCCAGAAATTCATAACCTCGATGCCCAGACGTCTTCAAACTGTTTTGAAAAGAAGAGGAGATGCTACACCATGGCAAACATGCCCCCGTCCCAACTATTTTGAGACCTGTAGCAGGCATCAAATTTGAAATGAGCTCATTTTGTGCAAAAAAATTGTAAAACATTTGTTATGTTATCTATGTTCTATTGTGAATAAAATATTGGCTCATGTGATTTGAAATTCTTTTAGTTTTCATTTTATTCAAATTTAAAAAACATCCCAACATTTCCGGAATTCGGGTTGTATACTAATGGAAACAAAAAGAAGTTTTCTATAAGGCTATTTCAAACCACAACAAGATTATCTGTGGGCCTCTCAACTTAATCTGTTCAAGAATCAGAGCGTAATCAGTCTTGTGCTTCCCTCTAGTGTTCTTATGAGGTGTCACACAATGTCACAGCGTATTTATATACTTCCTCGTTTGGCTTGAATTTTTCGCGGCATATCTAGCCTACAGAATTACAAATCCTGCCCTTAAACAAAAATACTTTATTGGTCAGTTCGAAACAAGCACAAGACAATGTGTTTGATCATTCAGGGTGCACATATTTGTTTAATTATTAAAATACATCAGTTTCTTATAGCTGTAGACTGCATTTTGTGCATGATCATCTCCTGAGTCCTACTTGTCTAGTTCAAAGAGGCTTCAGATTATTATTTATTCAACATGATACTATTGCCTGCAAAATATTGCCTGGCCAGGCATAACTGTAGTATCTTATGACTGGTGGAACGTTTTATTAATGCTCCACAAAGTGTCACTATCATTCTATCTTGCATGTTCTCCACTCACGAGTCCTTATTCAAGCACAGTAATTCAGGAGGGGGGGTGGGGGGTATGTACAATTTACATAGTAGTAATTTATGGTGAGCCGTTAAAATCAGACTCAGTTTCTCTTTGTCAGTAGGCAGTGCCTTTAACTACATGTCTGAACAGCCTTTGTTTGTATAAAGGGGGTGTGTCATGAGTCATGTTTTATTCAGTCATAGTTTATGGCTCTTTTAAAAGAGGTTTAAAAAAAATAGAAAAAGATGATTGAGGTTTTTTATTTATTTTTTTTGCCACTGTAGAAGATATAACACAGTTTGCCACCTATGATGTAAATTAAAAATCTTTAAAGTTCTGGTGGCCATGAAGGTCTGGAACTATTCGGAGGCATCTAAATATACATACTTTTGTACATAGTAGGTGAAAAAGTTTACTTTACTTTACTTTTACTTTCAGTCATTTAGCAGACGCTTTTATCCAAAGCGACTTACAAATGAGGACAACAGAAACAATCAATTGTAGTATTAAAACAACTAAAACTGATCCAAAACTAAAAGCTAAAACTTTATAAATAGTATATACACACATTAAAAAAAATTATTAAATAAAAATGAAAAATGCATATGATAAAATTTCTAAACTTAACATTTAAATGAAAATAAAATAAAGCTACAAACAATTCAAAATATTAAGCGAACAAAAGGTATAAGAGTATAATAATGATTCTAACATAAAACCAAGTCAAACACCAAAAACAACTATGTGTATGTACACACACACACACACACACCCATAAATTCAATATTATTTAATTTCCATGTAGTTTGTTGAAGTACTAAAATAACTCAAATTAAACAAAACTAAAACTTAATAAATAACTTATACAGACATAATAGAAAAAAACTAATAAAATGACAAACATTACAACAACTGTAACTAAAATTAAAATAGATAACATATACAAATCAAACTACATTAGTTTAACAGTAATCCTTAAAAAATAACTGTGCCAAACATAGAAGTAAGAAATGGTTATAAAAACTGAAAGAAAAGTGAAACAAGTAATAGGAAAGAGAATAAATGAAAAGCAATACTTATCCCTTGGTTGTCCCTGTCCGGTGGAGTCGCTCGCTAGAGTCGATGGTCTTTACACACTTCGGTCTTCACACGATGAGGGCTTCACACGAAAGCTGCCGCGACCGCTGTCGCGGTATAATAACCTTTTTTATACCCGTCTAACAAATCACTAATTGAATTCAGCGGGACGCACTTTCCTGTTAATCACAATAAATGGCCACGCAAGCACAGACACTAACAAGGTACGCGATACAGTACGAGACCAAAGGATACAGTATACAGTATGTAAAAAGAGTACTATATGTCCAAATTCAATACAATTGTTGCTGGTAGATCACTTGACAATAAGTAGTACAAGTGATTTACATTCATACTACATACAGAACATACTTTTGTTGCGAAGGTTGCGAAGCAAGTTGCCTACTTATTCACAGTATGCAATTTCAGATGCAGCTTTTGTCTGCAATGTTTCTCCACAACCACATGTCCATCCCTATTTTATAATCAATTGATGATATTCAAGGCATGAGCACTCAAATGTATAGACATTTGTTTGTCTCTGTGATAATCAAGCCATTTAGCCTGATTGAACCTTATTAAATCATGTTGAATGGAATTCACATTAAGTACGTTTAGATGTGCACTTATAATTGAGTTACAGGCTTTTGCATAGTTGAGCTGCAGCCTTCATCTGTCTGTCCAAGTGTACATGACACATTTATTTCAATATTTGAAGGATTAAATAAACGTTGTGCATCAACTCGGAGCATGTGCACAACACTGAGGCCAACTGTAGTTTGATGCCAAACAAAGACGAACTACAATCGTTTTGCATGCTTTAGGTCCGTTGTGTCACCTGCATACCACACAATTTTAGCCAATTTTCCACTTGGAGACAGTCAATAGACAGCCAACAAAAGTCTAAAATCAAAGTCAAACCAGTGTTTGTTCATGTGAGTGATGATTGCTATATTTGAATGATCATGTGATCTGAGAGAAGAAAACTGTATATATATATATATATATATATATATATATATATATATACATATATATATAAAGACACAAAAGTGCTTACGTGGTTTTTAAATACAAATACATTTTTAACAGTTAAGTGCTATGATTTTATCTTAGTTTATCTGTTTCTATTTGATTTCTCCAGAATTCTCCAATCTGCTTGTAAGCACAAGTCCTAATGTCTGTTGCAATAAAGTAAGCACTCAATAAGGAAAAGTATCTATGAAAAGCATTGTTAGATTGGGTCTCCATGCCAGATAATAATTAGGATCCAGCCCCGGATGCCAGATCCCATCAGAAAATATCAGTTTATCCAGTAACAGAACAACTAGTCAGCAGAGCTGTCGATACCCAAACCCTGTTAACAGCAAGTCTTGTCTGGTATCCAAAAATACCCAAAATGAGCATTGATCAGTCTTCTGTCAGTCAAGAAGTTGACAGAGAAAAGCCAGAGAAGAGCAGAAGCAGGAGACGAAGTGATAATGGTAAAAGTAACAGAGTTTATTGAACAATCATAGTTGCGTATGTCTCAATGTTCAAACTTCATCTGACCAGCACAAATTCAACATGTACTGTTAAACCAAAACCGCTTCACAGCAACATCCCATAAACCTTGGGTTTCCATAAACACCCCCCCTTATTTATCTCTTATTCATACAGACAAAACAGTTAATGAAACTCCACAAGCATGAGCTTGAACAACAAAGGAAATGCACAAGCAAGGAAAAATTAATAAGAAATATAAAATATAGAAACATAATAAATGAATAAACAATAAAAATACTAAAATGATAAAATGATAAATGATAAAAAATAATCAAATAATAAATCATGTGAATGACTAATGATTATAAAATGAATATGTGAATAAATGATTATAAATGAATTAAAAAACATGAAAATAAAAACACAACACACAATTTGCATGTGAGGATCTAAGGATCCTTCAGCATTTACACATCCAGTAGCTAAAGCTGTGGTCTCATGATAACAGCAGACAGATGTTTTTCTACCAATAACAGTAAGTGAAGTCCCTGAAGATTTTACAAGTATTTCCAGAAGAGAAGGACTCTAGTATTTAATCACAAGGTCAGCAAATGCCACCACAGACTTGTTGCCTCTAGCCCAGAATGCTTGTGTTACTCATAGTAATAACCTTTGTATTTTTTAATATTCAGTAAAATCTCTTCTCATATTCAGTAATGACGCTTGAATGGAGACAGTTTACATTTTTACAATAAATTTTACAATGTAAGCATGGCTCTGATCAGCATAAGAAATTGTGCAATTTCCTTTGTACAATCATAATGGTAGTGTTGATACGGCTGATTGCCACACTACATCATCTACAGGAACTATGGCATGACTGCAATTCACATTTATATCTATCCATCAAATCAAATGTCATGGTTGCAGAGACACTTCCAGGTTCTGTAGGGTCCGGTTTGGTTAATGCTCTTTCTATAATGCTGGTACAGTATAGGTGTTCTTTGGACCTGGTTCACATCATAATCTTGATTTTAATTCACAAAGCCAACAAAGCCATAAAACAGAAATTTGAGATGCAGCCCCTGTGCCAAATATCAGCAACTAAGCTGTAAATCACTGTGATGTCTGAGCCATTTATACAAAACATTTACAAAGCTTTAAAACGCTTTTTTGACCCTCTGTTATTTTTGAAGGACATCCAATATATTATACTATTGGACGGCATTCAGTATCATTTACAGAGACTTTTAAAAAGAAAACATACAGTCGTGATTTATTGCCCTGCACACTTCCACTTGATCACCATCAATAGCAAGTCCACAACATGTTACTCATGAACGAGGATAATTATGATTGTGATAAAGTATCCCCTCATAATACGTAGAACAGAACATCCATAAGGGAGATATTAGTAAAAACAAACGACATGTCGCCGGTTTTAAAAACTTTCTCTGCTGGCTATATTTACAAAGGGCTTTACATCTTATCACTGGTTTATCAAGGTAAAATGATACATGCTTTCTATGACATGAAAACCCATACAAAACATTTTTTTGTTTATATTCTGGAATATTACTCATCCAAATTTACCATGAAAAGCTTTTCAATAGGCCAAAGTTGTACTGTAGTTTGTAAGAACATCAAGGATCAAAGTGCTGCTCCATTAGCAAAGTAGTACAAGTACATTTGTTACTAATAGGCAAAGCATCAGCAGGTCTGATCACAGCACACACACACACACACTCATAAGGAGATCTCACTGTTCCCACACTATAGTTAGTCTGAGCTGGAAAGCAACTGTTTTTAAGTGTGTTGTTTACGCAAAATCAAAATAACGGTTACAATTTTTTATTTGCCATTCCTCTATAATCTCAAGACAAGAATTTCTATATAGCAGTTTGTTTTGTTAAGTATTTTAAATATAAAGCTTATGCAGAACATATGGAACACCTACCTAAAGACTTCATGTGCTGGTGAGAGGAATTCATCAACAAACTCAATTCAAGAAGGACTTGCAACACATTTTCAGTCTAGTCTACCATAAACATCCCTTCAACTCACTAATGATTGTCTTTTCTTCAGCTATTATTTCTTATTGGCTGCCCTAACGAGCTAGAATTAGACTACCATTTAAACCGAAAAGCTTAGTTACAATCTGCTGCCACTTTACAAATGCATTCCTACTACAAACCACGTTTCCAATATTACACCTTTTCAGAAAAAATAAAATAAAAAATAAACTAAACATAAAACAGTTACCAGTAAATGACACACAATACCTGCTATTTATCATCATCATCACAATCTGGTACTGCCTGACCACCTGACCCATAATCTTGCCAGTTATTCATGTAACAGTGTGTTAAACTGCCTAGAATTAAGCTCTTAACAGATGATTGATTTAATGGGCATCACTGCTGAATTAATAGCACCATGTCAGCTTCTGTTAACACTGGCACAATGCGTTGTGCCAAGCATAAAGTATGCTCGATTTTGGACTGAGCATATTGGCTGGCAATGTGTGTCCCACTATGGCATGTAAAAACACACAACCTGCTTAAACAAACAAAACATGTGTGCACAGATACACCCAACTGCACATTCACAGTCACAGGCATTAGATCGGGAAATCTGGCGAGACTAACTGGTCTCAACAGCTGAGAATATTTGCCATTTGCAAAAGCACACATTCCTTAAAAGTTAGCGGTGAAATGAGACATTACATGTGGATTTGGTTGTGGGTGGCCTCATATGTGTGGATGAGTGGGAATCGTTTAAAAATTCAGCCAAATTGTAATGAGATCATTGACACCTATTGATAATAGCATGTAGAGTATGGCAGGCCTTTGTTCGGGGGAAAGACCGACTGACTAACTAAAGTTTGGAAGGAAGTTGGGACACTTTAATTTAGTCAGAAACACTCTACATGTACACTATTGTTTTTCCCCTTCTTTTGTACTTTTTGTTGCTGGTATGATGTTTCCCAACCCAACATTTTTCATTCTTGTTCGATCCAGCAAAAGGAATTAATTTAAATGCTCTGATAATCAGTAAATCTTGTTTAAAAATGTCTTTCCCTCAAAAATGTTAAACCTCTCTATGACCCACAGACTAAACTAGCAGCTATCTTAGAATCTGGTAAACAATTGCAAGGTCATTGCACAATGACTTATAAGCAGTTTCTACATCGTAAAAACTTCATGATATATAGCATCAGTAGCTATGACAGGTGGCTTGCTAGATCCTTTGGATTTGAGACTGGTGTCTGGCTAAAAAATACCTTCAAAATGGCCATCTGTTTGCCAAGGGAAATGCCAAGAAAGATCGGTTGCACTGGCGTACTCAGTGAAACCACAGCATTTTTGGACAGTATTTGTTGAACAAGAAGGCCAACATGGGACAGCTACTCTGCCAGGAACGCTTGGGAACACTCCCGAGGATCTCAGGGTCAAAATACCATGCTGTAGGGTTCCTAAATCTTTCTTGAGCAAGCTTATTTCTTGCCAAACATGCATATGTAATCTCTTGCAGGCCTATTACCTCCAGAAATTCCCATTTTTATCCTTTGTTTTCACTGTATGTTTCATGTCACTAAACTTGCCTCTGTTTTCAACTGCGTAAAAACGTTCGTACATACATCTCAGATTGGATTTTTTTCCTCACTCTACCAAAAAGCTGCAAGTTTTCTATTTGTATTAAAAGTGATGTAAGCCATTCTAGAACTTCCAGAGCAGTGCAGGTTAAAGAGAACGTGCAGTTTTAAAAGTTTGAACTTTAAATTTGACAGGTGTTTCAGAAATGTGACGCTCATGCGCAAGACAGTGACAAAGCACCAAGATGTGGCATAATGGTCAAATATATCAGTCTAATGCATATTTACAAGTGGAACACAAAAACACTGTGCCTGAATTCCGCCAACAATCCAGACATGCAGATTTTTTTTTTTTAATTCTATCGCTCTGGTGTAACCTTTTTATATAGCAACATACAGTACTGACCTGAAAAATGGTCCAAAAAGTTCCTCTTACTGGTCATATGATGTCCCCCATTTTATGCGACAACATATATGGTTGTGATATCTCAGAACAGTTATTTCAGTGAATGAGTGTAGGATCATTAGGATCAATAAGTATTGCTTACAGCTTTTCTGAATTAACGCAAAATGATTCACTTTTTACAAACCAACTGCAAATGTTTTCATTACGTGTAATATATTAAATGTAATCTACAAATCAGAAATTGCATAATATCAAGTGTAAGTATTATTTGTTTTCTTTGATTAATTTGTAGTGTTAATTTAATTTTATAATTATTATTTTTAGTAGCAATAGTAGCATTTGTATTTTTGAACTGTTTGTTTCAATATAGATTGCTTTGATTAGAGTTAGATAAACACGAGTCAGTCAAAATTTTCTTCCTCAGTGAAACCTCATCCGTAACTCATAATCAATGATAAACTCACTAACAAAAATTGAAAGTCTCATAATTGCCCCAGATGATGCATATGAGTTTTCCCTCATGAAACATGAATGAAATAAAAACTTGAAAGGCTTCCTTTCCACTAAGAAACTGTTTCATTATCTAGATGCCATGTTCACACATTCAAGTTGATGAATGACAGCTGTTGCAGGAGAAAACTTGACTCCACTCCATCAACTACTCCCCTAAATATGTGAGCTGGAGAAGGCAGCAGTGCCTCTGTCCCGTAGCTGTATATTTGGGTATGGACATTTTGGATTTAAGAGACTATTTAATAATTCTGACTAATATTTCTAACAATCTCATTTGTGACTGGAATGTGTAACAGGGTAAAAAATAAAAAATAAACTAAATGTGAATGGTGTCAAAATGCTTGTTTTGGTTATAAAATGTTTGTTCTAGTTAAAAAAATAATCTTATGTTTATTGTTAATTTGTATAATGCATCTTGGAAAAAGGGGAGACACATACAGGCAAGAAGAGTGTATAATGTGTGAAGTCAGCCAGCCATCTTCTCAGTTCATTCGAGCTGTTGAGAAGGATGTTTTGTGACCGGTTTAGCAGTATTTATTGTCTGTTTGGTGCTTTCCATGTCTTTTCCAGATTTTCTCCAGCTTGCAGTAAACACTAACGTGAATGTGATCAACAAAACTGCTTTCGCGTGGTCTTTATTGAGGGAACAGAATGCACGAACCAAGAGGGGTTACAGATGCACAGTAATCAGATGTTTTTGAGTTATGCTTTCATCCATAAAAGTATGCATGGGCATATTTATTTCCCTTTATAAATTAAATTTATTAGGGTTGCTGTCTATGTTTATGCTCATTGACGCATTTTCTCTGATGTGAGCCACTGCAGATGACACTGGGAAGTGTACACACACACACACACACACACACGGAGAGAGAGAGAGAGAGAGAACAACCAGTATCTATACACTCCAAAGTGAGACTTAATGTCTCAAGCCTTTACATTTAACATAATTTCATTAATTAATTTTATGAATGCATTTATTTTTGCACTGTATAAACTATATATTTATTTTTCAATTTGTAATATCATCAAACCAGTGTGTTGTTTGAATTAATTTGTTTACAATATAAAAGAAGGAAAAATATTTAAATATGCATTTTCTAATCAAAAAATGATGAGCTCTAACAGGCGATGGTTTGATTGGTTTTTAATATGTCCCTACCCATGTTTAAACCCAAGTAACACCTTTTCTCTAATCATTCCCTATTAGTTTAAATCTGCAGACACTCACCAATTACTTTTAATCATCCCTCATTCCCTGCTTTTCTCAAACCTACTTATTACTGCATCTTTGTCAGTGAGTTCTGCTTCAGATTTATTGTGTTCCAACTACTAATTATCACCAAAATATAAACTACAGAATCTTTATCCAAATGACTCTGCAACAACTTGAATTTAGTTTAAATTATGCTTTGATAGGAACTACCATAGAAATGCTCAATCGACTGTTGCAATCTACCCATTAATTTGATGTGTAATGATGAGAAATATCTTAAGGAATTCAAGTTTGCAAACTGTGGAGGTTTTTCACAGAAAAGCATCATTTAGCACAGCAGGATCACATTATACCAAATTTGTCATCTTAAATACAACCAAAACAGATAAGATTGGATAACTCTAAGATTTATTCATTTTTATAATCACAAACATCCTGCCACTGCAAAAGCAACATTTGATAATGTTTGTGTATTAAGATAATATTTTCTTTAGGAGAAAAAAAGACAGATCAGGAAATGGAGGACCCTTGTTATGCACAATGTTTTTTTATTTTTTATTTATTTATTTTTTTAGTTAATAAGATAATGTAGCACTTAGCAATTCTGTCACCACATCAGTGTTGGTCATTTATTGGACAGCTTATAAATGCATTGAAGCCCTGTGTGCTCTGAGATGCATATATATATATATATATATATATATAAAAAAAAACAACAACAAAAAAAAACATACCTGACATAATATAGAAACATGCAATTATGCAATTATCTACACATATACTGTATCACATATGTACATACAGTACATTTCTAATGGCAGTAATTTTTAGAGTTGCTATTGTATAGCTAACCTGTAGCCATTTGTTCCTATCACCCTTGCACTGTTTTCACTTTCTCAAAAAGGAGTGGAAAATTCACAATCTCATGTTACAGGGTAAAGATGCACACTTGATCACAGGTTGACTGGAATAATAGCTTCTTTCAAAGGAGCTGCTTTGACCAAAAATGAGTGCAAACTTAAAATGATAAGTTGATAATTGTGTAAATGAGTTGCTGCACTTTTTAGTCTACATTTATATTTCCAAGACCATATTTGATGTCACATCAAATTACATACTGTAGATGTGATGTGCACCTGGGTTTGAAAGACAAAGACGCATAGACAACACGTGTGTATAACATTTTTCATAAGAGAAGCAATCTGTGTTTCTTAAAGATTTTACATTCATGTGAAAGTAAAAATACAAACAAAAGAATGTGTGTTTTTCTTAGACTGTGTGGCACCAAGGAAAACTGGCATTAGTGTACAAGACTTATGTTTCATCTGATGACACATACTTTTTCTTCTTTTCATCCTTGCTTTTCAACACACTTTCTAATTCTTTTAGCAGATGTGCTCTAGTCATCTTGATCATTGCAAATATTAATGAAGTCATAAATTAAAAGACAATGCTATTAAGAAAACAACTCTAATAGAAACCTAATCAAAAGCAGAGAATCTTTCTCTTAGCTAATCAACAGCAGCAAGCATGATAGTGAGGCCTCTCTAAAATATGGAGTCTAATAACGTCCAGGAGAGAAATCTCATTAACGTTTCAAAAGGTCATTTCTTCCTGATGAATGATTTTTTGAGGCCTGAGTTCAGGTCATCAGTGAGTTGTTTTCCAAGTTATATGTTCCCTGGGCCAAATGTCAGTGGTTGATAAAGTGCTTTTGAAGAATAGCAGCATTCCCAGATGACATGATATCTGACAAAGGCTAGCAGGTCACCCCCGCAGTGCTCTGGACTGCTATCAAAGCTGCCATTTAGTCCAAACACAGCTCTGAAATAGCTGAATAGAGTATATAAATGTGCTACCTCTCCATGCAAGATATTCACTCCAGCCAAATAAAACGCATACATTACTTTTTTCCCTCGAGTCTCTCAGTTTGTATTTTCCTGACTTAACACAGCTGTATTCCTAAAATATGGGACTAAAATACATTATACGTAATTCTCATGGCATTTTTGCCAAAAATATCACTTTAACACACTGGATGCGAGTGGCAAGACACGACACAACAAAAAACTATTTAACCCATAATCAGTGATGTCTGTCATGTCCGGTGTAGAGCACATTTTGAGTTAAGAATGCATTTTTAACCACCAACGGATAAGATGACTTGTAATGAAAATAATAATTTAATGACATTTCGTTTTATTTGAATTTAACAGGTTATCAGAATTAATGTCATAATATTTGTGTATGTTTCAGATAGAAAGTGTTTCACCAAAGTATCATACACTATAAAAAAAAGTTTTGCATCTCATATACGAAAAACGACATCAAAGAAAGTTCTGAATTAGATAATGATACTTTTCAGCAGTCTTAAACAACATCTGTTCTCTTTCTCTTTTCAGTCCATCATTGTTATATTGTGTAAATTCTGATTAAAATCTTATCATTGTCTAGCTGAGCCATTGTGTTCTCAAATAATAGCCACTGTTCTCTTTGTGTTCAAAAATATTTGAATAAAGGAAAAAATTAAATCAGAAAAAACAATGACATTTACTTTAACATACTCACATGCAAGTGCTTAAAATGCAGTGCCAGTCAAGAACTGCAAGTCCTTGGCTAAAGTACTTGCCTGTTCCAAACAAAGCATTATTTTAAGCTTCTTTAAGGCTTCAAATGAGTACAAAGCAATACAAAGAAAGACCACACTCACAGAATTATGTAATTTTTGACCCATGGCATCTCCCACACTGTGGATCAAAGACCTCCAGCTTTATAAATTCTCAAAACCCCTTAGGACACATACAAACAAAATCCCACAAGAACACAGGTACACACATACTGTATACACACAAAGGCTATTCCATACAGGGAGCCTAATCTCTGAACATGCTGTTTGTTTTTCCATTCATTTTGTTAGGTTTATTGTTTGTTGTATTTTCCATGAACACACAAATTTGTACAGTTGTCCAGAGCGACATTAATCTTACACGCCAAATAAATGGATTCCCAAGTCATTTTAAACAGGCACTTTTGCCTGCAAATATGTTCAGTACTAGACTGTTCAGAGATTTTGTCAAACAGACATATTACCA
Source organism: Spinibarbus caldwelli (assembly GCA_039654775.1). Classification (NCBI taxonomy): domain Eukaryota; kingdom Metazoa; phylum Chordata; class Actinopteri; order Cypriniformes; family Cyprinidae; genus Spinibarbus; species Spinibarbus caldwelli. The sequence continues at coordinate 31,666,572 of CM077222.1, read as the reverse complement.
AATAACCTTGTCTAGATAAAACAATAAAACTTGGTGAATGACTCATAAATATATTTTTCTACATTGATGACTATGGTGATGAAGGACATGGCTTCCACCAACCAAGTGTTTTAATGATTTTATTTTTTAGCACAGTTCAAATATCATTTTAAATCTTACATGAATCTACTAAGATTCACAAAGTTTTCTCCTAAATGCTGTTGCTTCATCACAATAAAATTTGTGATACTTGAGAGAAAAAATTCTAATTTAATGACTAGTACGACTAAAAATGTTACTAAAATTTATGTGTGCCATAAAAATGTATCTGAGACAAAGCATCTTAAAAACTAATGGGCCTGGTTTCACAAACAGGGCTTGGGTTAATTCAGAATAAGGCCAAAGTTCAGTTTTATGACATATCATTTATAAACATGCCTTAGAAAAAACATTACTGGTGGACTTTTCTTTAAAGTATATATTTTATATTTATGCATAGCATCAAGGAAACATTAATTAATTTTATAATATATCAGGGAGAAAAAAAAACTGTTGATTTAAGTTGTATATATAGGCTAAGAGTTCTCTCAGAGCACTGGACACATTGCAGGTTTAATATTTAACCATCAAGATGTTTTGTGAATGTGCACCCATTAATGGCCTGCACGTCCTTGTTAATATTTATGCAGTTGAGAGAGGCTATTAAGCGTGCATGTTTGTCCCCGTGTGCTGTTCCTAAGAAAGAAACGGTTTAAATTAACTCCTTAATGGACCATATTTTTGATTACCTCATTAAAAGGAAAAAAAAAAAAAAAAACATCTTTCATTTGTAGATCTGAAGGCACACAGATTTAGTCTGCTGCTGAAACATTTCATTTCATACATACACTACAAACCAAGTCCTTAAGTCAATCATTAGTTCACTAGTTAACCCTTAAAAAACATGGCATGACTGAGTCACACTGTTAGTCAGATCCATCTCTGTCTCTGTTATTCACTGAACATGAATGGAAATTCATTTACCTTTACAGGAATTTAATATAGGGAAATGTACTAATCCCTACATTACATATCCATAGTTTTAGGTGAATATTAGGTATTAAATGTGTGTTCATCTGTGTTTAAGTAAATCATAGAGGGAAAAGGTCTCAGCACTACTGTTAATGTGTCATGTGATTGACAAAAGGAATGTTAATGCTGAGAAGTACATATCAAAGATATGTGACCCCGGACCACAAAACTAGTCATAAGGGTCATTTTTTTTTAAAATTGAGATTTATACATGATCTAAAATCTGAATAAATAAGCTTTCCATTGATGTATGGTTTGTTAGGATAGGACAATATTTGACCAAGATACAACTATTTGAAAATCTTGAATCTGAGGGTGCAAAATACTGAGAAAATCGGCTTTAAAATTGCCCAAATGAAGATCTCAGCAATGCATATTACTAATCAAAAATTAAGTTTTGATATATTTGCGGTAGGAAATTTACAAAATATCTTCATGGAACATGATCTTTACTTAACATCCTAATGATTTTTGGCATAAAAGAAAAAAAAATTATTTTGACCCATACAATGTATTTTTGGCCATTGCTACAAATATACCCGTGCTACTTATGACTGGTTTTGTGGTCCAGGGTCACATATGTCTGTCAAAAATTGAGCAGAATGTGGTGTAGAGCCTGTTTTGAACATCCATGACTTTGCATTTATCAAATATGGTCTTTGAAGTATAAACACAGTCAATAGAAAGAATTCAGGTAATGAATCAGAAATAAAGTACATCATTTAAAGTAGGTGGATAATATCTAAATCTTCTGAGTGAATTTTCAGTGAACTGTAGCTTTAACTAAAGTTCACTCAAAATGGAAAAAGCTGCTGTAAACCTTAAAAGTAGAGTCCGTATGGCTGATGCACTTTTTTTTTTAAAGTTTTCTGGAGCTTTGTGTGCCTATAAATATGCAAATATTTTAAATAATATAAATTAAATTGGAGAACTATGGCAGCTTAAATTTCATTCTGTCTTCAAAAGACCTGGGATTTATATAATCATATGCATCACTGTTATGGCACTTTTATATATTTTTTGTAGCTTGAAGGAAAAGAAAGGAAAGGAAAGGAAAGGAAAGGAAAGGAAAGGAAAGGAAAGCCCCTTGACAGCCCCTAGCCATCATTCAGAACAACTTTGGAACAACATGAGGGTGAGAATTGTCAAGTTGGGTGAACTATCCTTTTTAAATTAAAAAAATATATATCAACAGCTTCTTTTGACAGATCCTCTGTGTGAGAGCAATGTCTTTGAGAAAAATGTGATTTGGTTTGTGTGGTTGAGTAATTTAATGGATAACAGACTAGCTAATTCTCACCTCACTGTGAAAAACACAACTTTTCTCAGGGGTGCAGATACTGATCACACAAAATCAGTGACACTTCAACAGTTGCTGGAATGAAGCATGTAAACTGACATAAACACAGGTTTCTATTTGTTCCTGTTGACTCCTTCCACCAGGCCATTCAATTGACTTAAAGGATTTGACAATAGTATGTGTGTATTGTATATTAGACATATTTGAGGACTCAAAAAGTAAATAATGGATTCACTTTATGTGACACTCCAATTCACTGCAGGATTATGAGCTGAAGAGGGAGGAAGGGTTAGATAACCAATGACGCAAAAGAGGAAGAAGTCAATCCCTGATGCAAAAACATATTTATTGCCTTTCTGGAGATTAAAAAAACAAAACAAAACTGTGGCATAAAAGTATAGTTAATATTTTGAATATGTAAGTAATTAAATATTAGCCATCAAATTGCATTTTGCATAACTTTAACATTTCTGCCTCAATATACTTTTTTCCTTCACATATTTACGCCATCTTTGTGACTTTCAGACTTTTCTCATGCCCTCAGATGCTGAAATATAGCCTCAAGCTTGCTTGTTGATACATAAGCTTAGAAGCACTAATAGAGCCTTGATGAACTAGAATAGATGTTGTTTCTGTATTCTCATTGGCTAAATATTTCGCCCTGTCTTGCACACAGGAAGTGGGTTGTGTTAACAGGAAGTGCTGTGTCTCATTCAGCAAATAGGCGACTCCTACACTGGCGAGACAGTTCTACTAAAGGAACTCATTCTCATTCTAAATAGGGGCATAATGTAGACTTAGTGTATACTGTTTTATATACAGCTAATTATAAACGACCTAATGGAAAATATTTAGCATTTTTAGAAAAAAAAACAAAACAAAAAACAAATTCCCTCTCTTGGGAGACTTCTTTATATTAATTCTCAAACATTTTTCGAGTTTCAAAAGGTCAAATGTCAAGAAAAACCAACTGAACCACTGCACTAACAGGTGACTGAGTCCCGAAAAATTACAGATGTGAGTTTGCTTGTGATCTATGTAACCGCATTAAGCACTCAAATACAGGGCTGACAACTGTTTTCTGCTGCAGTGTGTGAATGTGGACACACAGAAGCTTTTGTTGATGTAATGGTTTACATGAAGTGTGCTGCACATGTACTGAAAATTGATGCCAAAACATTTTGGTTGCCCCCGATGGCTGATTTAGGTCTTAAACTCCACCCTCTCCATGTAAACAAATGGGATGTGAACCAAAAAAAAATCAAAAAAATCAAATTACACTTCAGATTTTTCAAATCAAATTTTTCACAAAGGTTTATGTCATTTTACACACTTATTATCACACCAAGTGTTTGTTTTTCTAGTAAGTTTGATTTTAGTTAATTAATCGAAGCCATGAAAATGGTGTATGAGTTGGACATTTATCATGGGTACATTTCAAGATTACTGTGCATACTCAAGTTGCAAATTAAATTAAAATGGCTGCCATTTTGACTTAATTTGCAAACAGGGTATGCGCTGTCTTTTGCGGGTATGCGGACATTTTTGCTTCACTTTTCTACAGTGGAAGGAAGTGGAGACATGTCAGCCATCTTTTCTTACAGTCTATAGTTTTTAGACTAAAATAACAACATGTATTTTAGGTACCCTATACCCTAAGAGACACTCTACAAAAAAAAAAAAAAATCACTTATTCACACTTATGCCATATGTAGGCTACATGACTACCTTCAGATGAACAAAAACATTTTTTTTTGACAAATAAACCATCTCTGTGAGTCCATGTAATGTTAGCAATCCAAAAGTTGAAGTTTCAAAAAACACACAAAGCGATCACAACAGTAACCAATATGACCCCATATCAAGCAATACGTGCACCCCAATACAGTGGTGTGAAAAAGTTTTTGCCCCCTTCCTGTTTTTTTTTTTTTTTTTTTTTTTTTGCGTATTTGTCACACTTGAATGATTCAGATCATCAAACTAATTTTAATATTACACAAAGATAACCTGAGTAAATACAAATTGCAGTTTTGAAATAACGATTTCATTTGTTAAGGGAAAAAAGCTGTCCAAACCTGCCTAGTCCTATGTGAAAAAGTAATTGCCCCCTAAATCTAATAACTGGTTGTGCCACCCTTTGCAGCAACAACTGCAATCAAGCATTTGTGATAACTGGCAATGAGTCTTTCACATCGCTGTGGAGGAATTTTGACCAACTCTTCTTTGCAGAATTGTTTTAATTCAGCCACATCGGAGGGTTTTTGAGCATGAATGGACTGTTTAAGGTCATGCCACAGCATCTCAATCAGATTTAAGTCTGGACTTTGTCTTGGTCACTCCAAAACCTTAATTTTTTTTTTCTTGAGCCATTCAGAGGTGAACTTGCTGGTGTGTTTGGGATCATTGTCCTCCTGCATAACCCAAGTGCGCTTAAGCTTAAGGTCACAAACTGATAGCTGGACATTCTGCTTCAGGATTTTCTGATAGAGTGCAGAATTCATGGTTCCATCAGTTATGGCAAGTCGTCCAGGTCCTGAAGCTGCAAAGCAGCCCCAGACCATCACACTACCACCACCATGTTTGACTGTTGGTATGATGTTCATTTTATGAAATGCTGTGTTGGTTTTACACCAGATGTAACGGGACACGCACCTTCCAAAAAGTTCAACTTTTGTCTCATCAGTCCACAGAATATTTGCCCCAAGGTCTTGGAGATAATCAAGATATTTTTTTCATGGTCTAAAAGGGTTGTCCCTGTTCTTTTAATGAGTAATGGGTGTGTTTTGGGTATAACTTGCAATGAACCAATCAGAGTCTCATCTCCCGTTCCCTTTAAGAGCCAGTTGCGCTCACGCCATGGTGGATTCACTATTTACATGACGGAATTTGCAAGTGCAAAGACTGAACGCATCTCCAGAAAGCAAACAGAGCTGCTCATGCGTGAGCAAATAGGTAGCCTCATTCTGATACATGCAATGACTATCCATTATGGCTTGTAGGCATTTTTATATTTCTGTAGCCTACACAATAATAACATTTTACATTGTAATCCTTTAATTTTTAATATTTGACATGTTTGTGTGATGCTGTGCACCCCTGTGTGTGTAATAAGCAGAGTCTACGTGCGTTGTGGACCCGCCTATAGGCGCATTTTACTAGCGCACACTTTAACAAAAAAAAATAAAATAAAATAAAACCTGCACCATTACTTTAGACCAGGTTTTAGTTGGTCAACCGCGCGGTCTATTTCAGTTACCTCAAAATAGCAACGTGCCAACAATGCGCCTGAACACACCTCATTTTCAGACCAGCACGCCCATGAGCGCACAAATGGGCACAAATGCATTTGCTATTTAAACAACGTGGCGCAGGACATGAAAGTGATAACTGCGTCGGGCTGAAACTAGCAAAAAACACTTGCATCGCGCCTGGCGCCACATTGCGCCGAGTGTATGATAGGGTCCATAGTCTCATATTGATAGAACAAAACAGGACTAAGCCCATTAATAAGACCTTCAGATGAAAACTGCTTCAAATGTCCTTACAAGTCAGTTTTTTTTATTATTAGAAATACCTAGACAGAAATATTAAGTGATAACTCTCTACAAAAACATAGTTGTCATGACAACAGTGGAAACTGTGTAATGTAGTAATTATCCTGTGAGTAATATATTTGCAGTCCAAAGTAAATTTGGTGTTTTCTATGTGACAGAAAACTGACGATAGTGAAAAACAGATGTCTGGTCTCAGAGAAACCAAATTATTCTCTTTCTTTCACTGTTTTTGTTACTCCTCTCAAATAATCATTACTGTCTCAGAACAAGGCCGATAACAGCTAAGGAGTTGGCAGCCTTTTACTAACAGGAGGAAGCAATAAAATTTAAAATTTGGACCGTTTGGTTTGACTGTCACTGCACATGTCCTGTAATTTTTTTTTTTTTTAATCACTGTTAATGGTTAGTGAAGAGAGCTTCAGTTTTTAACTTGTTTACTCTTCAGACATGTTTCCTGATTGAATTGAGAATGGTGAAGCAGATATTGTGCAGAAAATTACGAGTCGAAGCAGGAAAAGGGCTTTAGCTCACATCAGGGGGGCGGGAAGCTCACCTGTGCTGGACAGGATGTGTGATCGTGTTCAGACAGATGGAGGATAACACCATTTTCCTCAGATTCAGTAGTGCTCAATGACCTGGTATTCCACATACACTTACACAAACAGCCATATTATTACCATGTGCTTAACGCTTACAGGTGAAGGTTATGTCAGTACAGTCGAATATGAGCATAAGGTAATAATGAACTCTTGGTCAAATACAGTGTTTGATCAACTTTACAATCATCATGAGACCATGCGCTTTGGGACATATGATCCCATCCAATGAAATGAATTGCTCTTTGAGAATAGTTTCTTTCTTGGAGAAAGAAAGAAAGTAATCTTTCTTGGATTAATCAGTCAACGAGTTAAAAACTCATTTTGGAGTCTAAGTGTTTTTCAAATATAATCCTATGAGTGTTTCCCATATGTAGACTAGACATGAGAGACAAACTGCTCTTGATATTAGCTCTTAATGTCTCTCTGGGCTTATTGTACAAGTATGAATCACAAATTCACTCAAACACACACACACACACACACACGCGCACATACAAACACGTTATGTAAGCAGTAATTTGATCAGCAAGTTCCAGTTTTACAGAATGGAAATCTACTGGATGCTATTTGGACACAAGTGCAAAAGCAGCAGCAACAAATCAAGTGTCTGACAAACCAACATTTAAATTATTTATTACAACAATTTGAAAAAAAAAAAATAAATGCTGTTTTAATGTGAAAAGCAGTACATTTTATTTTATAGTATATATTATATATACAGTGCCCTCCAAAAGTATTGGAACAGTAAAGACAAAATTGTTCTGTTGGCTGTGGAGCCAACAGAACAATATATATATCTGATGATGAACGTGCATAACATTTCGGATAGCATGTTATCAGCAAGATAAGCTGCGGTCTGTAGATAAGTTCTTAAATGAGAAAGAAAGAAAGAAGAGTTCAATAGGGTAAGAAAGAGAAAAGAAAGAAAATAGGGAGAGTAGAGAGAAGCTGGTGGTATGTGGGATGCTGATTGTGGTTTGCTTGCATCAGTAAAGTTTATTTCTTTTTTCTTCAGTATATTTAGATAAGCAGAGAGCGTGTTGCCACTGGGTGAAGTGGTAACAAGTCCACACGTGCTGAACCGCAAACACTCAAACACATGAAGCGTGTTTGACTGCTGTCAGTTCATGCAGTCAGTTTAGAGATTATATATAGCTTTATTAAACTTTTTTGATTGAATGGATATGGATCTGAATGAATAAGCAAAAAATTGTGCTAATAATGAACAATAGTCTTCTGATTTCATCCAGTGAGCATATCATAGTAATATAGACAGTAGCCAGAGAGCAATTCCTGCCAGCACTCCTGTTAGAGATAAGTCTGTCTCGACTGTCTCATGTCAGTCCTATATGGCATACTAATGGAAAAAATATATGAGATAAGAATTTTCTAAAAGTTATTAAATGACTAGTCAGCAGTGGAAATAGTAAACAGATCAATAGCAGCTACAAATGAGGACTATATAAATAATTTGTGTCAGTTCATGTAGTTAAATTCTATTCATATCTGCTTAATTCTGAAACTGACACAACAGATTTTATGTTGCAAATATCCAGCTATGCTGATCACACTCTCCAAAATTCCCAGAAAAATAAACAAAAGTGGAAATGCAAGACTATGCCATATGCAAATATATATTTTACAGCTTAGGGTACAATTTCTGCAGCCTAAGTATCACCAACGAAATATAAACTGGAATAGAAGGAAGTATTTTAATATTAAATGAATGACATTTCATGTCCATATAGTGTCAGCATGAATGTGAATGCTAAATGTTAAATGCTAATGTGCTCCACAAGAAATGCAGAATCTTTGTGAAACCTGTGTGCATTTGATGTTCAAAGTCCTCAAACAGCTTTTACTCAAGGAAATCTCCAGGTATCTCTGGAAAACCCACAGGCATCAACATGACATCTTGACAAGCAGCTTCTTTAGTGAGTTGCTCAATGTATCATTCATGTCTCTTTAAGCTAAATTTAGCTAGCTTTAGCAGACAACTTGACAGTCTAGTTGTTGTTGATGTTCTGTAAGTCTCCAGTAATGTCTTTGAAGTATTTTACACTCCCAATTACAGTCCCTCAATGACCACCTTTGCTTTCTACTTTCCACACACACACATACAGTATGCAGTATAAACGTGCACATACACAGAATCACCAGCACAATACACATACATACACACACTCATATTTTCTCCAGGCGTTGAGTTGGTGATTACTGTGTTGTTTTTGGTTTGCCCAGGGGAGAATACTTGGCAACTGTCAAGACTTGTTCTACTTAAAGCTTGTGTTAAAAACACACATGAAAGTCAGAGATGACAGGCATAATTTAAGCCATAATTTCTTTTATGAGTGTTCTCTCTGCAAAGCACAAACTGTGAAAGCCTGGGATCTTACCAAGTTCCTAAAATTACGCATGAAGCAAAAACTAAAGATGTATTCATTTCTTTAAAAATAATAAAAAAAACAGTCAGTTACTATTTACACCCTCCCTCTTTGTTTTTCTCCTTCACACACATATGCACAAACACAATATAATCACACAGGGCTGCTTTAATAGAAAAAATGCATAGGGGAAAATGAGCAAATCAAAACAGAAGGAAAGAGAGCAATGAACGGACAATTAATGACAGAGACAGAGGTCCTCCTGGGAAATGCCTGAAAGGTGACTTAGGACTTATCTCACAGATACCAGCACACTGAAATTTTATCACTGAAATTTCAAACACACACACACACACACACACACACACACATGCACCAACAGTATGAGGGAGTTCAGTGTGCCATCTGTTTTGTGTTATCACTCTCAAATAATGTTCCTTATCTGTAAAGTGTCACAAAAGCACATACTGTTCCTCATATTTATACTACACCGGCCATTGTATTAAATTCCATAATACATTACACGTCTCACAATATCAGATATGGTCCTGTTTTATATCCAGCACATGAATTACTGTTAAAATGTACGCTTATGGCTTTAAAGTTATTTTGGAACATATTCTGTTCATTTATTACTAGGAAGTGCTTGCAGGTGTTTCCCCTCATTTTTCCAGCTGATTTTTACATTACATGTTTACATACTATTCCTTTCTCCTCCATCTTGCCAACTAATATATTGAACATTGCTGGAAGCCAAAATTCATTTCATGCATGTTAAAGTGTGTATTTGTACACTGAAATTTCACAGCAATTCCTTTTTATTCTGCTGTCTGCAATCTGTACATCTGTACAATCTGTACCACATGGTTTTGGTTCAAGAGGTCAAACTATAAATTCTCCCTATAGAATTTTTCCTTCAGCCACCTACACAGATGCTCTGTAGTATGCCATTTTATGGACGTCTGAAATAAATGTGTCCTGCTCGCCTGTCAAAATGAGCTATTATGTCGTCAGTCATTGTTTATTGTTGTAAAACAACATAGCTGTCATGCTTATGACATACTGTAACAATGGCTGCCATAGTGAGTAGTTTTGTACTGCGTATTCTTGTCACGATGTACTGTATTAAGTGCCTTAGACTGCAGATTGGTTCAATTCAGATCTCTGATTTCATTCAGATCTCTGATCTCTGCCTCATTTTTAGCTCTGGGGTCGCAAAAAATATTGACGTACAGAGGATTTGTATGGATGACCTATGAGCCCTTCTAACCATCAGATATATATATAGATATATACAGGGTGTGATTTGCATAGGGGGATGGAGGGGATATCCCACCTTCTGGTCTATCCCTACCTCTACAGAACTATTTATTTATAAATGAGAAAATCTACCACCAATAAATATTTCTTAACATCCATGAAACTGTAATTTGCTTTTTCTTTTTTTTTATTGTAATAAATATTACATACATGTGGAGGTGTATTTTACTATCTTCATCTTCCAACTACAACATGCATTGGATTTCAATACAGTCATGGTCTTCTGAATTGATAAAAGTCCTCAGTCTGAATTTAAATCAGACGACCCAGCTAAACAAAGTGAACTGCAATCATTGACAACACCTGCCACAGATCCTTATCATTTTCATAAAAACATCAGAGAGCATTTGCAAATACAGCATAGTTATGGGAACTTCAGCCTCTCGGTGAATCGTAATTGCAGAGACCTGTTAGCTTTTGTGCAAATGAATGTATCACCATGGAGGAAAACATATTGCATTGAGAGCTCTTTTTAAATGTCTAATGCTCAAAAAGCTTGAAGTGCTGTTCAACAACCCACCATTAGTTGCCTTTCATTAGGTTTTCAGAGAGTTTGATTTTAAATTTGTCATGAGCAATTACTGAACTGGAATGAAGTAAACAATCATTAATAGTATCTCGAAAACATTAATTATTTATGTCATATTTATTAATTATTGGATTCAGTCAAAGAACTAAGCCACACCTTTAACAAAAGTTGCTGACCAATACTTTTGCAACTGTTGCTGTTCTCCATATTATCAATGTATAGAAGCCCTGCAAGTGAATGGTTTTAAAGAGGATTGGAGTTGACATTTTTATATCTAAAAATATTATAAAAAGTTGAGGGGCACTTTAGTTAAAATTATTTTGAGAAAAACATCAGTAAGAATATGTATTTGCTCCAAAGTAAATTATTTCTTATTCACAATTATTAAAGGCCTGGCTTGTTGTCGTCATTTACTCACCCTCATGTCATTCCAAATCTGTAAGAGTTTCTTTCTTATGTTGAACATAAAAGAAGATCAAAAAGTTGATGGTCCCCATTGACTTCCATAGCATTTATTTCCCTACTATGGAAGTCAGTGGGGACCAACAATTGTTTGGTTCTTTAAAGTTCTTCAAAATATCTTCTTTTGAGTTCAACATAAGAAGGAAACTTGGAATGACATGAGGGAGAGTAAATGATGACAAAATTTTCATTTTTGGGTGAACTATTCCTTTAAGCTCTTAGTGGAGGTAAAAGTATCTAAAGAGATCATCAATCCATGGAGTAATAAATTCTTAAACAGTTCTGTTCACTTACATTGATTTTCTGTTCACTTTCTGATTTCTTAACACCTGTAATCTGCAGAATACCCATTGGGAGAAGTGTGTACCTGTGGAGAAAGAGTAACATGAATGAGCTATCCTGTGAGGAAGAATATAAAGAAAGACAGTAAGAACTGTGTGTTACCTGTCATCAGATGTTCCAAGCACAACACGGTCCTTCTCCCAAGTAATGTTGGCCTCAGGAATACCATTGACCTGACACTGGAAACGTGCAAAACACCTCCCTCATCTACTGACATGGACTCTGGAGAGTGTGGAATTAAGGAAGAGCCATAATCGCTTTCTTAACTTTGCCTCTGTGCAGTCTTGAATAATTTCTTTAAAGAAAATCAGTATAAATGCTTTGTAATGTTGCACTTTATTCCAGCCATAGAGGAAAGAAAAATATTCCTTAATTTTTTACCTCTTCATAAGCACATTTTACTTAAACATGCACTACTGATGGAAATCCCCAAGTCATCCCTATGGGACGTTCTGTAAAGCTGGTCTGAGTGAGCAATAACAAACAAAAAGAGCAGCGAAGGCTTGGTAGCATCAGGTGTTCATTCTACAAACATCATGTAAAGTTCGGAGAATAAAGTGCATTTGCTAGAATTGGTAGATTCTGTGCTGAGAACAGTGAGAATAATCTCTCTCATGCCCACATACACATACATTCGCTTTCTCCCTCCCTAGGAATTGCTGTCATTTGGTATCTTTGATTTGAATTTCGTAACCAGAGCACAGTCTGTAATGCAGGTCAATGAGTCAAGTGTGGGCTGAATACCACAGTCCCAGCATCCTTTAGCTCTGAAACAGTTCCCTCGTGACTTCCTCCCTCTACCAATAGCATGGGAAGCATGAAGCGACAAGCTGCACCAGAAGAGAGGTGGAACACTGATAAGAAAAGACACTCACAGACGTATTTGAACATATGCACACTGAGCAGCACACAACATGAGACAGATGACAAGTGTAGTGTGCACACATGAACACTCCCTCAAACACAAAGACAAGTGAGAGTAGGTTGTGTTCAAACTTGTCTTGATCACAGTATGGCCAATTTGGCCGTGAGTCTAAACACACTTTTAACTACAAGCCAGGCTGTTGTTTTCATTAGCAACAGAAAATGTCCCAGTACAATGTGTCTCACTGCAGATCTACTAATCTAAATGTGAGAGACAAACAATTACTACCAATTTTTCTTTTATCAGTTGACTTCATGTACCGTTCTATCCAGCTGGCTCAGATAAATCAAGAGGCCTAGTGAAATCTGTTGACTTGATATTTATAACTCAGTTATTATGTATTTAAATACACACACATAGGCCTACAGTATATATTTTGAATATATTTACATGTATTTACATGTCTATATTTATATTCATAATTTATATTATAAATAAATATATTTAATATATAAACAATATATTTTTCTGAAATATATTCATGCATGTGTGTGTATTTATATATACATAATAAGTATACACAGTACACATAAATATATTATGTAAACAAAAACTTATTTTGGATGCGATTAATCGCGATTAATCATTTGACAGCACTAATTTATATGTCTATATCTATCTTTCTATCTATCTATCTATCTATCTATCTATCTATCTGTCTGTCTGTCTGTCTGTGTGTGTGCGTGTGTGTGTGTGTGTGTGTGTGTGTGTGTATTTATAGGCTCTAAAGTACAATGAAATATTATGCTTTAGAATTTAGCGAAGTAAAAGATTGCCACTCATTTCTTTACTCACCTTACTCACCTAAACCACTTTTACTCATATTTAGCTCTTGGCATGTGTTAATTTTGGACCAGGTTTATAATGTGCAACTGAAATTCTTTGTAGATAAGTGTTTCATCATCCTTAATTATAAACTGTTCACCACTTTAGCTGCCTCTGTTCTGCTACAAGCCAAATTATGCAGAGCTCTCTCTCTCTTTCTCTCTCTCACTCTCTCTCTCAGGCAGAGACAGTCAGGGGATTTTTTTGTGGATTCATTTGGACGATGGAATGATGAGAGACTGATGGCAGATTGAGGCTTGCCCTGTAAATACTTACCCCCAGTTTCACAGAGGAAGAACAAAGAGGGCTTCTGTCGGGTCTCACCACAGCAGCAAAATCAACCTGCCAAAGGGAACAACACAACTAAATCTGTCACAATAAACCATAACTTTCTAAAAAACAAACTTGATGTGATGCACCTACATGACAGCACACATTCTGCCCACAGCACATATTTAATGAAAGAAACAAATAAGCCACAATTGTTATGTACAATATTGTTATGCACAATTATTTATGCCGTATATGCATTTCTAATGAAGATACAACTTGTCTATTTCTATCTATAGTAGATAGGGTGACTATACATCCTCTTTTTTTTCTGGGCATATCCTCCTGATCAGGATAAATACTTGCTGAAGGTAATGATGAAAAGTAGTTTGACCAACAGCGTGCAGACATTGTACATAATTGACCAATCATGGTGTGCGAGGAGGTGAGATCTGCAGGGAACGGTCAATGCAGTGCAAATATGCATACATATATAATGTATGAGGACTCTAGAGAGCACATCGATAGGAAAACAAAACCAAACACCAGACATTTTAGGTCATTTGAATTAAATAAGTGACATATGGTGACTCTGCTATTAAATAAATCTCATTTCAATGCTCATGCAAACTACATCAGATGATTTATGAGATATGGATTCTCGCTCTTGTGTAGTGCCAAATCATAACTCTGTTCATTTCCTCTCTTTTAAACACCATACTTGGATTTTTAAACAGTCAGTTAAGTCATACACATTGGCTCTATATCCCATGACACCATAATGTAATGTTTTCCAAACTAGGACGACAATTCCAGTAATCGGATGTTTTATCTGAGCAGTTATTTAGTAGAAATGCACCCCAGGGTGAACAGCCATTTGACTTGGCTTCTTCTCAAAATGTTGTCTGACTCTTTCATGAATGCTGGGGTGGTCATGCTTCATAAATATCACTTCAGTCAAGAGTTGAGAAACAGCCTTGTCCTCTTCAATTCTTTTATTTATTCATTCATTTATTTATTTATTTGTTTTTATGACGCAAATCCACACTGAAGAAATACTATGCAATTTACTTATCTTTTAAAATCTAGTCCAAATCATTGTAAGTTACAAAAACGCAATGATATAACCCCTTCAAATACATTAAAAACAAACAGAACACTCAAGTTACAACAATGTAATCTCTGACACATTTTGAGAAAGATCATGTCTCATCTCCTCTAAGGAGGTGATTCCAGTTAACGCAACATGATGTAGGACTGTGGTTTTTCTTCTGAAGAGGGATGGGGAGGGGGGTGTCCAGAGGGACATCAATCAACATTCATTTGCTTACACAAAGGTATGAACTGAGACGCACATATTTACAACAAATTCCATTCCTCTCCAGTTGACTGGAGCAAAGCTATTATTCTTCTACCTGCGCATTCTAGTTTTCAAAGGATCAGACACAGAACACTCTTTCTCTTTCTGTGTGCGTGTGTGTATGTGTGTGTGTGTGTGTGTGTGTGTGTGTGCGTTTTTGTGACAAATGAGGACATAAATTTGTACAATGACACAGGTATGACATAGGTATTACAAGGTGAAGGTGACTTTTCAGGACATTACATCATGTCCCCACTTTTCAAAACGCTTATAAATCATACAGAGTGAGTTTTTTGGAGGGAAAGTAGAAATGCACAGTCTCCTGTGAGGGCTAAATTTAGATGTAGGTTAGGTGTAGGGCAATAGCATATACAGTTTGTACAGTATAAAAACCATTACGCCTATGGGATGTCCCCACTTTTCACAAAAACAAACGTGTGTGTGTATGTGTGTCAGTTAACGGTTTCTCAGTTCCTTTTTTACCCTTTCCCTGTATTGCGTTTTTAAAGCAATGTTTACCAAGATCACTTTTTCAAATACATAAATATAGACTGTAAGTTGGGGAGGAAGTGGCCACATCAGGTCTCACTCAGGGTGATAGCAAAACAGGACGTGATCTAAACTTTTCCAGCTATGTGGCTCATAGTGCTTTTGCATTTTATCTTTGCATCTAAGGCTGTTTTTTTTTATTTTAGTAGCATCATAGTTACGTAAGATGATTCACAGTACATTTTCAAATACTTATATTTAATTGCTATTTATTGTATTGACCCAAAATTTCAATAAAGCCATAAGCATATGCATATAAGCATGCATAATCCAGGCAAGCAGAATAAAAACAGTGCTCTAAAATTTCACAAAACAAAGCCGTTTCAACATTCACAAACAGACTGAAATCCACAACACACACACACATCAACACTTGCTCATTTCCCCAGTTGCTTCCTTCCTCTTTAGTTCCCTGACAAAATTGTTTATTTCTTCTGAATTTTTACACACACCCCACCCTTTTGTCAAAAATCAACAAGCATTTTGCAATTTCACATGGAAACAGTAGTCACATTAGGGAAAATACACATTTATGTACTATATTTGTATACTATATAATACTACTGTGAAAAAAAAGTTAATTATTTATATTTGTAATATTTGTGCTACAAACCAGTGTGTTTGTCAATAATGAATTAAAATTATATGATACCAAATATCAGTTTACAATATCAAGTGGCATAACAGACTGTTTTTGACACAAGTGAATGACACCTCGCACATTAAATTTACAAATTAACAAATTTACTATACTCCTACGTTAAAAATATGGTGGATTATATACCACAAAGACTGATATCAAGTATGTGTACCATCTATAAATATCATGAAACATATTCAACTAATGCTCGCAGAAAGAGATTTTTTTCTCTGTCAAAGGTCACTCTTACAGTGACCCCTTTATTTTTCTGTAGTTTCCAAGTAGGGGGAGATCCAACAATATCTCATTTTAAATGTCTCAACAATCGGACTGTCACGGGTCGTCAAGGCGAGGAGCACGAGGAGGCAGAATTCCAAAATAAACAGTTTTTTAATGACACAACGGAGAAAACGCAGGAGAACATAACCACATTAAAGGACGTTCAGACAGGACAAAGAACTCTAGGAACTGAAGACTTATAAAGATATGGAAACAAAGGAGCAAACGAGATGATTAATTAAACACAGGACAACTGAATGAACGATAATTAATAACAGGAACTACCAAATAGGAAAAACAGAAACTCAACAAAAACATAGATGTGACACTGACACACCCAGTTTAGGAGCTCTACTCCAGGAGAGACATGCAAAATGTGCAGTAGTGAGAGCAGAATTGAGAAACCCCAGAATGGTGCTTATTTAACCCTTAAATGAAGACTTTTTGAAGTACTGAGCGTAAATGAAGGAAATCCTTTAACGACTGTTAATGTGAAAGTCAAACATAATGACATATATGAATTTTGAGGGAGACAAAAGTTGAGGACTGGGGGGCCAAGATGACCACTAAAAGCTTTTGTGGAAATCCTAATTGAGTGCTGATGGGATAGCTGTTTAAGGACTGTTTAGACAAACTACATCATATGATTGGGAAAAAAACAGAAAAAAAAACAGACCATCACCACTAAGAAAATATTAAAATTTTGCTAATAGAGGCCATCAAACTGGAGATAACTTTAATATATATTTTAGACACTGACTCATGTCTGCTCATTCTCTGAGAAGGTAATAAAATACGTTCTAAGCGGAGCTTCCCTAGAATAAAGTAAATACCGATCATGCACTCCACTTTCATTGAATGACTTTTAATTACTGCTTATTGACTTTGGTCACAGAAGCATTGAAAATGTAATACAGCCACTTAGTCAGCTGCACCACCCTTCCAAACACAGACAGCTCAATCAACAAAAAGCTGTTATTTAGGAGGTTTTATGTTTCATTAACTGCAGATTAAACATCAGTCATACCAGTGGACTGAGTGGGAATTTACGCTCAGAAAGTTAAATACATGATGTGTGATGGAGGGTCATCGATCGTCTCAGGCAATAATTAAATAAAGAATCAATGTTTTTAAAATACTGTTGCACTGCGAGTGTTGGATTCAATACCTGCGCAGACATTCTATAAGAGTGATGCTTGTGGACCATTTGATGTCATCCCCACTTGACCTGTTTTGCCATTGGTATCTAAGGAAATTTCAACCTATGAGTTTTAAAAAAGGGGGTCCTTGCAACCTGTTTTCTCATAATTGTGTGTTTAAATCTTACAAATGTGTCCTAGAAAACTTTATTTCTAGGTATTGCATCTTTATATCTCACAAATGTGACTTTTTTTCTGACAACTGCAAATTTATTTCTCTAAAATTAGACTTTATCCCACAAATGTGACTACATATCTCACAATTATGACTATTTCTTGTAATTTATTTCTCATAAATGTGAATTTATATCTGTTGTGACTTAATTTCTCATAATTATAAATTTATCTTGCATTAATTTCTTAATTTCTCATGATTGCAATTTAAATGCTGTTACATTGCAACTCTGTTTCTCGTAATTGCAACTTCAGATCTTAATGTGGTGTTATATGTTATCACTATCTCTATTATTGTAAATCGCTAACAGAACTGAAAAGAGATGCTCTTAGAACATTACCCGGTGCGTGTTACTCTGTGTCAACCTCTGCTCTATTTTCAGACTGAATGTGTAATCTTTAGCCATTTAGATTAAGATCTTTTGATCTGGGCTTGTAATCACTAATTTCTTGTGCATTTCTACAAGCTAACTGGTACATGACATTCCTGTGAACTTTGCTGTGTGTACCTAATGTGTGTACTTAATGGCTGCACACTTCCTTTGTAGCGACATAGCAGTAACATCAGAAATGCATTTTTCCACAAATATAACCCTCACAGAAAACCACACTGTTTTCAGATCTCATACATGCATTGATGTTGTGTGTAGCTGGTGCATGCATGGCTTTGAATAACACTGCATCTGGCGTAGCTTGAGCAGACATCAGACGTCAGTAAGCACAAGGTACACCACAAGACAGAAACAAACAATCCAGAAACAACTAGTTTAATGACGTTTCAAAGGCTGTGAGTCAATGTCTTCAGAAAACCTTGTTGAACTGTCCAGGTCATAGGCAAAAACAGAAAAGTGAGAAAGTGCAAGTGCTGAAAGAAACTAATACTGACAAATATATTTAATCAATATCATTAAAAAAATATTTTTAATGGGTGAAAAGGAGATCTAAATGTAATTTACTAACTCCTTCCAATCACACTTGATTTGTTAATATAACTAATATAACAAGTGTGTAAATCTCATTGTCAATGATTAAAGGTTTAATTACCAGATAAAATGGATAGCATTATATTTCTTTCAGCTCCCACCCGTTATGAACATGCCATGCATAAATTATATAGCACTACTTAACCCCCGGGGCCAGAACTCAGCATGAAGCCAGCATGTATATCTTGAGAATTTAATAACACGAGCATATTGTTTTGTGCACTTACCATGTGCTGTTTTATTTCTTCCTGAAGAATGGATTATGGTCATATGAGGTGGATGCGTGCTGGGGCTTTGGAGCTACGCTCATCACAACACTATGATAATAACAGACAGAAAACTTCAGTGAACTAAATCATGCTGAGGACTGAAAATATGATTATGCTTACAAAATCATTTATATTTTTAAATAAAGTATGATTTTCATTGTTGTTACTGCATTTATTTATTTTTTTTTTTTATTTTTTTTTTTTAGCAAAACACTTGTCCTTTTTAGGCTCTTAGCAAAATGTGCTATTCATGTTTTAACACATGTATTGTGGTGGGGGAATTCCAAGATGGCGGAGTGAGTGGTCGCGTTTATGCAGGCTCTGAGAAAAATAGCTTGAAAACATCCTAAAATTGATATCTCTGACATAAAAACTAACCAATAGTTAAGTCACTTTCAAGTTTGATTCAACTTGTGGACTTGTTGCGCTAACTACACAAGTTTTCTCCTTTTCCTTAAATGTAAACGATGGCAAACACCAACCAAGCAGATACCGGGCTAGTTGACCATGACTTCAACTTGAATGCTCTCGCAGAGGCATGTGATGCAGAAGAAATTGAAGATATGATGGTAGAAACTGCCAAAACAAGATATGACCATACACCTCTGCCCAGCCCGAACCCCAAGAAAGTAAGAACAAAGGCGAAAGACAAAGTTAAACAAACAGACGAAATAACAAATGAAGTGATTTTCGATGCAATTCAGACTCTAATTATGAGATTTGACAAGCAAGATCAACGACTGAAAAAAACTGAAAAAACAATGGAGGAAAATGCACACGCAGTTAAAGAGAATAAAGAAGACATTGGCAAACTGAAAAAAGAAGTAGCAGATTTGAGGAAAGAGAACATCTCACTGAGGCAGCAGTGTTTGGAGCACGCCAGATACAAGAGAAGATGGGATCTCAGATTGATCGGTCTTCCAGAGAAGGAAAAAGAAGACACAAGAGAAACGGTGATCTTTTGTGAGAAACGTGAAGACTTTTCAATGGAAGATCGCAAAGCTCGTGCTAAGTTGTGGCCAAAAGTGCAAGAAAAAATGAGAAGAGAGCCTTCCTAAAAGAAGGCTATGCACTTATTGATGGACTCAGAATTGACCCGTAACTGATGATCACACGGTAACACTTAGACTCCTGATTAAGTATTTAAGGTTGCTGCATATCAGATGGAAATAATCTAATAAAACTGTTTAAGAAAAGGTGTTTAACTAAAGGTGGTACTGATTGTTTTAGTTGGTATGGTTTGTTAAAGAGTTATTAAGGACAACATGTTCACTCCTGCGTAAAAAGTTGAGTGTGTGCTGAGAGTTGAGAGTTAGTTTAATTTAATTTATGTCTATTTCTTTTCTATCTTTGAATGCTAGGGGGTTAAAAAACAGTGTTAAGCGTAAAGCTAAAGGTATAAACATGGACCGAGGTACTTATTGAGTAATTTATGGTAGGTGCCAAAGTTCCAAACTGCAATGACACCTACAATCAATTACTCAATAAGTACCTTGGTCCATGTTTATACCCCCCAACTTGAGCACCGCATACTTATTCTGTACATTAACTAATAGGTACATACACCAGTATGTACATAGTAAGTATATGGAAATAGGACTGTAAAATAAAGTGCACCATTTTACATAACATTACACAGGAATTACCAGTTCTTCAAACTTTGTTAAACTTTATCATGTATATACCATTAGTAAGTACAGTAAATTAGTTACCATGTACGGGCACTAACTGTAAGTGACCGTTCTTACCCACACTCGTCTGTATGTACAAACTAATTACCATGCATGTACGACTGTTAAGTACAGCCGTGTTTCTTATTTGTTACCATGTACATACACTTTAGGTAAGTACCTTGTGTTACCACTCCTTTGCCTGTAGGTACAAGATATTTACCATGCATGTACCAGGGAAGTACACGTACTGTAAAATAAAGTACTACCAAAATGTTTTATAACAACATTTATCGTTATATATCTCTTAATACAGGTATGACTCCTAGAATTGAGATTTTGCGTGGAATTAGACAAGGCTGTCCAATTTCTCCAAGGCTGTTTATATTATGCACTCAAATGTTAGCTTTAGTTGTCAACCATCCTCAATTAAAAGGAATAACCATTTCTGATTATGAGTATCAAATTAGTCAATTTGCTGATGACACAGTGATATTTTTAAAAGATACATCTATAGTCAGGAAAGCCCTGAACATTATTTTTTTTTTTTTTCTAGAGCATCAGGCCTATACTTAAATTAAAAAAAAAAAAGTGAACTCTTTCCTCTGTGTTCGTGTAATGAAGAAATTATAGAATCCATTCCTGTTAAATCTGAAGTGAAATACTTGGGTTTAATAATGTCTAAACAATTACATACGAGAGAACTAGTAAACATAGAAGAGAGAATTGACAGTATGAAAAAATCTCTTAATCATTGGCTTATGAGAGATCTGTCTATTATGGGCAGAATCCTCTTGACCAAAGCAGAAGGTCTATCTAAACTAATTTACCCATGCTACTCTCTTTATGTTTCTCCTCAACTGAAAAAAAGGTTAATTCTATTATGTGGTTTCATATACCAAAATGTGTATTGAAGAAAGTCGGAGGGTTAGATTTTTTGCTGAAATGCGACTTTGAGGTTTCCAAATTGCCAATTAAGCTTTCAAAATTCCACAAACTAATTTTGTATTATTGTAAAATGATATTTACCCAAAATTTCACACCGCCTGACTCTACCTTGTGGAATAACAGAACCATTACAATAAATAGAAAGACAGTATTCAAACAAGAGTGGTATGAAAAAAATGTTTTGTATGTTGTAGATCTGTTAGATGAAGCTGGTCAATTTATTCAACATAATTCATTCGTGGAGAAATTTGAGATAAAATGTTCCTTTAGAGAATTTAATATTCTGTGTAAAGCCATCCCTCCTTCTTTAAAACAATTAATACAAAACACCCTCACATATTCAAATGTATCTGTTAAATTGCCTGAGTTGAAGATTGGAGGAATACATATTGGGGACAAAAAAAAAAAAAAAAAAAAAAGCAAGAACAAAGTAATAGGGAATGTATTAAAAAGTAAGTAAAAGTAAGTTATTTTCAGACTTCAATACACCTTCAAAAATAAAATATTTTGATAATGAAGTATTTAAAAATAAATTTTGTAATTATCTTAAATGGCCAATTCTACCTAAAATGAAAAATATTCAGTTTAGAATTATTAACAATGTTTATCCAGCTGCTGAAATTTTATGGAAAAGATTCCGTTTTGAGGTAGATCTCTGTGTTTTTTGTTTAAAAAGAGCCTGAAACCATTGGACATTTATTTTTTTACTGTCCAGTCACACTGCTGTTCTGGCAGGATCTTTACAGCTAGCTAAATATTGATATTAGTACTGATATTCCGTCATTTAATTCGTTTCAGGTGTTGGTTTATGCAGATGGTTTTTCGAAAAAGATGTCCCAGCAGGCACAAAACAGGCACACAACGTCATAAGACGTTGATATTTGGTTAAATTTTGGTTGCGACGTCGGGTGACCAAAATTCAACGTAAATTCAACGTCTAATGTCAATGTTAAATTGATGTCCAATACCGACGTCAGCTGACGTTGAGATTTTGTTGTTTTTAGGTTGTGCAACCAAAATCCAATGTTAAGTCAACGTCAAATTGACGTCAAATATTGACGTCAACCCGATTTTCATTTTCAACCAAAATGCAACGTCTATCCGACGTCATGTCCAACGTCAACCTGACGTTACATAGACGTCTGGTGCCTGCTGGGGTCATTGATGGTAAACATTATTGTTACAATGGGTAAATATCATATACACAAAGTAAGTGGAATAACAGTAAACCCGCTATAAATTGTTTTAAAAACGAATGTAAAAAATACATAGAATCTTTAAAACACTTATCCAAAGATAATCAACCCCTTGGTGAATTGTATAAAACCATGTATGAGTCTCTTTCCTTTTAAGAATGGTACGATTTTGTTTTTTTGTTTTTTCCTATATATATATATATATATATATATATATATATATATATATATAGTTTGTTTGTTGTTAATTGTGAGTAGATTTATGTATACACACATGGACATTTATGTATGACGTATGGACATTTAAGTATGGGAAAGAGTGTATTTTTCATATGCATATTTGTGTTCCCCACTTGAGTTTGTAAATTGATATTGTTCAATAAAAAAATAAAAAAACATGTATTGTGGTGGTAGCACTTCCTTTCTGTCAAGTTATGCTAAATTGTATTCTTGAAGGCAGCACCATTTTACCAGACAAACCAAGAGACAGAGAGAGGATAAAAAAAATCTAGCTTTAATTGCTATTTTGTTCAATAAAAAGTACGACCTAAAAGCAGAAAATTTATAAATGCATCGTTTACATATTCAGGAGGGACACAACAACCATCTTTGCGTTAAATGACTCAGGCATAATTTTGGCGAAAAGAAGAAAGAGCAATGACTGCGAATTATGTAGATAAATATTAGCCTCGTAGATATTTTATGCAGAGACATGTATGTGTCAACTTGCAGTGACAGGAGGGTGAAGACTGCGCGCTAGGGGCGGAGTTGGCAGAAAGCTCTCAAGGAAAAACTTGTGAGTCAGTTTAGTGAGACCGAGAACAACCGTGAACTAGTACACACCTCTCACGAGCAAAAACACGGGACTGAACTTTAGGACTTGTGAAAGACCGCATGCGACTCCGGCGAGTCAAAATGTATCCTAATCCGAGACGCGCTTTGGAGATTTTGGAGACGCGTAACAGCGCATGAAACTTAAACGTGGAAGGCATCATCGTGGGATCTTTGACATCGATTGAGGAAGTCACGGATCTCATGCAATGCGTCTTGAGCGCATGATTTGATTTGAAAATCAGCCTGTATGTGAAAAAAAAAAAACTCGGTGAAGATGAATGAAACGAGCACGAGTCGTGGCAAGGAAGGTTGGGACCCCACCATCCCGGTCATTATGTTCATTTTTGGTGTAGTCGGTAACGTGATTGCTATCGTAGTGCTTCGAAAGTCGCGAAAAGAGCAAAAAGAGACCACTTTTTACACCCTGGTGTGTGGACTTGCCGTAACTGACCTCTTGGGAACTCTCCTCGCGAGCCCAGTCACCATTGCCACCTATGTGAAGGGAGAGTGGCCCGGCGGGAACGCGCTGTGTCAGTATTCCGGCTTCATTTTACTCTTCTTCTCCTTGGCAGGTCTCAGTATCATCTGTGCCATGTCCGTCGAGAGGTACCTCGCCATCAATCACGCGTATTTCTACAACCACTACGTGGACCAGCGGGTGGCAGGCTTGACGCTCGCGGCGATCTATGTGTCCAATGCGCTCTTCTGCGCTCTTCCCAGCATGGGACTGGGATCCGTGGTGCGACAGCATCCAGGAACCTGGTGTTTCATTGACTGGCATAGCAACGACAGCACGAACGCCACTTTCTCCTACATGTACGCGGGCTTCAGCTCAGTCCTCATCCTCGCCACAGTCCTCTGTAACGTGCTGGTGTGCGCCGCTCTCATCATGATGCACAAGCGCTTCGTCCGCAGGACCTCGCTGGGGACGGGCCAGGCGCGAGTCGCGGAGATCAGGCGCAGACGGAGTTTCGCGCGTCTGGCCGGCGCGGAGATCCAGATGGTCATCGTTCTCATAGCCACGTCCGTTGTCGTTCTCATCTGCTCAATTCCTTTAGTGGTAAGCGGGATTTGGTGGCCTCTGGGAAATGACAGCGTACTTTGATTTAGAGGAAGTTGCACTAAATGTAATTATGTGGGGAAACTCACAAAACAAAACGCAAAGCAGGCTGGTTTGCCAGATGGTTTGCTAATAAAAGTCCACGAGTTCACTTAAACGTAGTTTAAATACGGTACGGAGGAGTGTTTTTAATCACAAAATTATGTGAAATAGTATCATACCAATTTTACAATACCATACATTGTAATTGTAAATTAAAGTGAAAAGTATGAATTACAGTATAATTTACTGGGCAATATATAGGCTATAGTCGTACGAGAAAATATTGTTTTTTTATAAATTAAAAATATGGGATACCTTTCCTGTATCGTTATGTAAATTAATGACATTTAGATAGTATTAATGAAATATACAGTCAAACAAATGCATCCCATAATGCTTGTGATATGTTTATATCTCTCTTGCCACTGTTTATCAAATGGTAAGGTTCTGGCAAACACAACGGCCAGCTTTTTAACCATAAAAATACCACGAATTTTACCACGATTAAGGTTTTTTATTTTTGTATTTATTTATTTATTTATTTTTGTTTTTTGGGGGGCTCTGTTCATACTAAAACACTTATAGGTTGAAAACATTCATACAGTTTTACATACTGTACAATTTCAGGCAGCACTGAGATTGAAAAGTGATGAAAAGTCCAAAAGTTTGTCAAGGTCACAAACTCTACTGATTGTTGTCTACTGATGAGAGATGTTGTTTGGAAAATGTTCACTGAATGGGATTGTATCTGTATTAATCTGAATGCTGATGACTTTATTATGTGTTGACTTATAGCGGAAAGCCTGAGGAGAAAACCAGTATCTGATAACAGTGTGTGTACCTTCATCTGCTGTATCAACTAGATAGTGGTTGGTGTCAGAAATCAATGTATGATAACTAAAGATAAGTAAACGTATAATGTCTTGTTTCCTGTTTAGGTGCAGGTGTTTGTGAACCAGCTGTATCATTCTCCAGTAGTGACACTAGCAAAGCTGAACCCAGACCTTAAAGCCATCCGAATTGCCTCTGTCAACCCCATTCTGGACCCCTGGATCTACATCCTGCTGAGAAAGGCAGTCGTGCAGAAGATTTTAGAAAAGATCAAGTGCCTCTTCTGCCGTATCGGTGGGAGGAGACACGGGAGGAGCACTACGGAGTTCCACTTCGGTAACGGCGTCCACAGCTCATCGGTCATGTCTCGTGATTTGCCATCGCTAGCGCTGCCCGAGCTGCCAGAGGTGATCAGCACATCACAGATGTACCTGTATCCCATGGAGGCGGGACAGGAAATGGGCTGCTGCGGTGGCTCTATGCAGAGCAGGACGTGTTCGACTTCAACCGAGCAGACCCTTCTGCGGGACTCTCAGGTGGTAGAGCTCAGCAGTGGTGAACACAGGACGGTCTTTGTGAAATCACATTCGTGCACGCACTCCAACACAAGTGAAGCGCAGTGTTCCAAGCACCAGCCGTTGCAGGTGACCTTTA
This sequence comes from Spinibarbus caldwelli, assembly GCA_039654775.1. Lineage (NCBI taxonomy): Eukaryota > Metazoa > Chordata > Actinopteri > Cypriniformes > Cyprinidae > Spinibarbus > Spinibarbus caldwelli. The sequence goes on along the minus strand of CM077222.1, from coordinate 31,640,324 downwards.
CAGATGAGACTTTGATCTTGCAAGAAAGAAGCATATGAAGCATGCTGAAAAACATGCTTAGTTCATCAGAACAATGTGTTGGGAGGTGAAATACATTTCAAAAGCTTGATGTGAGTGTTGTGAATGGAATCAGAACTACTCAGAGCAAAAACTTAAAGAAAGAATTCCTAAAAACTCATGAGACTAAAGAGAAAAGTTTAAGAGAAAGACTAACCAAAGGACTAAACTTGGTGCAAGAAAGTGAAAAAAAGTGCTTACTAAAGCAGGAAAAATAATGTTGCTATATATCTGGGTGAAAACATGCAAAAAAAAAAAAATTGCATGATGGGGTTCTGGAAAGAGTGAAAGAGCAGAGAAGGATGGAGAAGCAAACTGGCCTCATTTTCCGATAGTAACTCATAACGCATTTTAAAAGAAATGGGTTTTGTAGAGCAACATTTTATGCTGACTGCATATTCTAAACAGCGAAACAGCTCTAAAAATGTGCATTTTTAATTTATTGTAAGTTCTTGTGAATTTCTGCAGAAAAGGCCTTCGTATTAGATGAATACAATTCCATTGGGCCCTGATTGACTGATTTGATTGACCCGGGCGAATCTTGATTTGATGGATGACCATGTGAGCAAATATCTACTGCCCTGCTTCAAGTTCCCTTTTTGCAGACATCCTGGTGAGATCTCCATTGGGTCACAAGTTCAAGTAACCAGAATGCCTTGTTATGACTCCTTTTCTCATGCTGGAACTTTTAAAATGTCCTTTTCCTTATGTTAAGGTGACCAAAACACTTTTCATTTCCATTGGTGCATAAACTGTCCACTATTTCAAACTTACATAAGATGTAGCTAAGTGTACATTCTTTGGAATTTCCATAATATGTACGATATTCTGTGAATTAACCAAGCAAATTCATATCCATGTTTACTGAGAGTAACACCATCACAAAATATAGCGGTACCCAAAAACTCATCATACAATGTAAGAGCACATGATACACAGCACATTATTGCTAATTTTTAGTTTCTTTTAAAGTATGTGTTGATGATAGAATGTATAGTGAGGTGATGAAATCGTAAAAGCTATTAAGATGTTGAATGTCTTTTAAGGTCGTATGTATTGCACTTTTAAATCCTTGTAACCACTGAAGAAAATCTGAACTGTCACTATCAGTCAGTGGTCAGAGGAAGAACTGTTGAGTTCATCTGTACATACGTGTGATGTTAAAATGTGAACGCTGTCTTGCTTTAATTTATTGTAGCCTTTTTAGACAATCTGTGTACTCTAGTTATTCTTCTCTGTGAGAAGGTCAAGTTTGAGATGGTTCTACTCATGTTGAAGCAGTTATATGGTTTTTGTTTTATTTCACAGTTCTTATGTGTATCAAAACAGTATGAGGCATGATTTAAACTACTTAGCACCATCATCTGCTGCATGTATATAAATGATTCAAAATTACTGTGTATATTTTCACCATTTCATTTTCACATTTTCAAACACAAAGATAATCTTGTCTTGCTCTTACCCTTGATGTGACCCTCCAGAATGTGCAATGGACAGCTATTTATGCTGAAATAAACTCTTGAACTGAAGACAAATAGAAAACTGAAAACAAAAATCTCATGGTATTTGTTGTCGCACTCTTAATATAAGCATAGCAGCTATATAACATAATTCAAATATTATTGAAATCCTTTAAATTAATTGAAAGTTCCCAGTCCTGTCAAGCATTACAAATCAATTTAATATATCAGATTATTACAAAATTGGATGTTGTCATTTAGCCTTAGGTATTACTGAATAAAGTTTAAAATTAAATTCTCCACTTGCTTTTAAAATTAAATTCTCCACTTGCTATCAAAATTAAAGGCAAATGTCTACTCAAAAACATTTGAGAAATTGTTTGAGAAAGACATCTAAAGATGTCATTTTTAACTAAATTAAATTTGTCTGAATTTTTTTTATCTTGATTTGGCATTCAAGCAAATAAATATGACTTCAGAGATGCAAAAAGTCTTATGTCCAGAGAACATCAATGAACACAATGGATCTGTTCAAAAATTATAAACAATTTACTGATGGGACACGTCCCAAATTAAAAAAAAAAATAAGACAGTATTCATAAGACGTGCACACTCATCCTACTCACTGCATAGATTGGATCTGTAAGTGGAAAAAGACAGATGACCCATAATGACCCAACATATAGTTTCAAGTGTAATGTTTCCAATGTGTCAGCAATCCTTGTGTCCACTTTTTTAAAAGGTCAGAGCTCATTATATTTTTAGAAGAATAAATGACTGTTCAGCTTAGGTCATGTTAGACCTCTTAAATTCTTGGATAAATTCATCTCATTCATCATGTTGTATCCACATCCTTAAATATATAAACTCTGACATTCCGTTTGCTTTCGTGGTTCAAACTAAATAAGTCCAAGTGATTCACTGGGGTATCATTATATGATCCTTACACGATGACCAATGTGCAGGGACAGATCTAGAGACCTTCACCGACTGTAGACATCGCATAATTTCATTAGCTCATGAAGGGAAATCAGTTATACTCTCCACTGCAAGTATTCTCAGCATGAATCATGCATTTGTGCACTTACTGTGACGTACAAACTACCACCTGTCCCGGTTCCATACGTATACATAAAAGAACTGACGAAAGCGATCTTTCATTGCAGTCCTACAGCAGCACAGTCCATCAGTTTCAGGCATCTCCCTAAAACATCATTAGCGAAGACGTTAGTGTCCTCATTTATTTGAATAAAGCAACAATTAGCAAAGGATTAGCGGGAGGCAGAAGGATGCTGGAAGCTTCCGCCAGGTCCCACAGGTGCCAAATAAAAAGCATTAGAGATGTAAATGTCCCAGTTTGCAGCCCACGCACACAGCTGGACAGTATCAGTGCAGATAGTGTATGAATGCCTGTGAATAATGGGGTCAGTGGCAGCAACAGTCAAGATCACGCACACATGTAAGGCATGCCACAATCAAACTGAAATTGTGGGGTACTTAGAACAGAGTAAAGCATATTTAATTTTGAACCAGGGGAACAAACAGTTTTTTATGAAGATGTTAATGTTAGGTATTCTTATGTAAAAAAACAAAACAAAAAAAAAACCCTGCAGCAACCTGTAGCACATGATACTACTTGCACATAGAACACATTAAATCCTTATATAATCCTATAACAAAGCATGCAAACTAAAAGTCTGTTTTTAGTCAACAGTCAATGGTTAATATTCCTCCCTGCATGACCTCTCTCCTCTCCTGCATGATCTTTAGCCAGAGTTTAACCCGTGTCTCCATTACTCCTACTTCATTTCTTCGTAGCACTAACTAAACTCCAAAAGTCTGTAGATAGATAATTGATGTGTTTGTGTGTATCTTGGTCTTCCCACTGGTACATCAGAGATTCACACTGCTTTAACAGCACTCGGGTCCCAAGTGAGGCCTCACATCTCACATAAAACAGGACTGAAACAAAGCCAACTAGGAATGATGACATTGCTAATCAAGACAGTACATTAAAGGGGTCATGAATCAAAATTCCCTTGATCTTTTGACATATAAGAGGTCATTGTATTATAAAAACATCCTGTAAGTTTCAGAACTCAAAACGTTCTCATTAATATAAAAACAGCTTATATGGAAGCCAGTCTGTCAAAACGACAGCTTGTGGAATGTACCACTTTATGACGTAGAGTGGTTAACACTGCCTCCACAGAAAAAGATCAACGCCTGCTTCTACATCACTGCCTGTTTAGCCCCACCCACCTATTTGCGCACGTAGTGTAAATAATGAAAGAGACAAACGCAGGCCTACGCAGAAACCAGACAATAAAGTTGGCACAGAAGACAACAAAATGCAGTGCCAAGCTGTGGAAAAACACAGTCTTGGCACTGCCTTCCTTCTGATTCCAACATTAGGAAACAGTGGATGAACTTTATTTTTAAAGAAGTGAGAACTTGGTCCTTAGTTCACTTCATTTTACCACGGATTTACAAACAAAGCACAATTCGACACAGGATTTTCAGAAAGACTGAAACTAAAAGATGATGCTGTGCTGACTATATTGGATCCGATCCAACAGCAATGTCGCACCACACAAATGTGAGTAACTGTTTTTATTACGTGATCACTATTGCTTTGTCTGTTATTACAGATTGTTAGATGTGTACTGAATATTTATGCGTTTTTAACCTAAATGACAGCACCGTTCATCTATGAATCACACATACAGCTGCACAGGCAACTGTTAGCCAATCACAGCAGTGGGTGTTTACTTCCGATTCTAAAATCTGCCACACCTATTCAAACAGAACGTTCTGATGTGGGGGTGAAAAACAGGACAGAAAATTACTTCCATAAAAGCCAGTTACTTCTAAATTATGATGATTTTGATGTAAAAATCTTTATAACATTATAAGGGAACAGTACAAAATAATAAAAAAGGCAGTTCATGACCCCTTTAAAAAGGGATTGCTCTGCTAAGGCGACACTTAGCTGCGCTTAAACTATGAAATAACCACAGAATGCTTCAGTAAAAGGAAGGAATTTATGCCCTTGTTTGCGTGAAAATGATCCAGAAGCATTTCAAATTCTTCTTGGAATCTGGTACTCGTTTTACAAATTCACTCGGAATAGTAACTTTGTTAAACACTATGAGGAAGTCAATCAGAACCCTGGATTATCAAATAAACATAATACATACATACATAATCTTAACAATATACACGAGGAGACACAAAACCAGCCTCTATTTCACTCAGAGTCCTCGTGCCTTGACTAAAACACTCTGTGAGGACGAAGTGGGTTCGCTGTCATCTTCGACAATGACCTCTTTGGCGACCCCACGTGCATCCACAACAACCGCTGTTTTCTTTAGGTCCTCATATTTTTTCTGTCTATCAGCCATGGCAGTGCAAGCCTCAATCACTTCATCGCTTTCAAAATCATAATCACTCTTCAGCTCAGGAGCTTCCACAAGGAGCCTTCGGGCTTCATCTTCCTGTTTCTCTCTTTCACAGAGAGCTTTTTGCTGCTCCCGGAGCTGTAGGGCCCAGCCTAGGTCTTCCTTCCAGAGGGGGCGCTCAGACGGATGCAGGTGCAACGCCACTTGGAAGGACCGTACAGCCTGGAACACACAGAACATTAAACGTGTGGGAATTAACATAAAATAGGATTAATAAATGCTTTAGAAGTATTTATTATTCTTAGTTAATGTTAACAAATTTAATTTTACTGTAAATGTGTTATTTGATCAATAATACAGTAAACACTAATATTGTGAAATATTAATACAATTTGAAAAAATTGAAAGATTTTAATATATTTCAAAATGTAATTTATTCCTCTGAGCCAAAGCTGAATTTTCAGCAGCCTTTACTGTCTTCAGTGTCACATGATCCTTCGGAAATCATTTTAATATGCTTATTTGCTGCTTGAGAAACATTTCTTATTATTATCAATGTTGAAAACGGTTTACTACCCTAATAATACATTCATTAATGAATAGAAAGTTCAAAAGGACAGCATTTATCTTTTGCAACATTATAAATGCTTTTACTCTCACTTTTGATTAATTGAATGCATCTTTGCTGAATAAAAGTATTAACTTATTTAAATAAAAAAATCTGACCCCAAACTTTTGAAGGTTATTATAAATTATATAGAAATAGGCCCAGTATACATATATCAACAACTGTTTTTAAAATGTTATATTTTTCAATATAATAAACACTATAATTCAAAACAACTTTAAATTGTAGTAGACAGATGTGGGAATATTACAGCAAAGTTTATGCTATAGAACACTAAAATAAACAAATAAGAAATGCATCCACCAACAAAATTTGTAATACATGTACATCTTGAGATTAATCTTTAAATCTAACTCTTCTAACCTAACTGCTATCTCAAGATAGTTTCATTAAAATTATTTAATGTTTTTATTTGAACTTAAATGTTTGATATGACCAAAAGCAGTGGCACACTGAATTCTAGTTCTGCCCTCTGCTGTGTTTTGCTAATATATAACATCCATGGACTCTATAGCACTTCAAGAGCACATACCTTACTCTCCAAAATGAACATGAACAGATGTTTATTCCACAATCAAACCAAATGAGCATTCATGACTCCCTGCTAGTTCTCATGATAAAATAAACCTCTGCAGCCTTCTGGAACTAATGAAAATGTACTAAAACAACTTCATTTACACAAAAGTCTTTTCCCATTTCTTGCCAAAAAAAAAAAAAAAAAAACACTTTAAGAAATAAACTAAAAAGAAACACGCATGTGTTTTCAGCTCAATTTATAATAAGCCCTAACAAATCACATCATCCATGATCGCATATACAAGGAAAAAAAAAAAAAAAAAAAAAAAAACCCTGCTGCAAACCATATAATTAAGAATGAAACAACTACTACGTGTCCGATTTTTTCTACACTCAATATTTGTCAGAAAGCTAAATATTTATTTCCTAAATATGGCTTTCATGTGCAAACAGTATCACAGCTGCTTGAGTGCTGAAGAGTTCGTTCAGTCTATGGAGAACTGATCTAACACATGTTCATTTAATTCTATATGAGGTCTAAAGCCTAGTTCCTGCTGTGAATCAGTCACCCTGCTCGTGTTACCCAGGGGACGAGGGGATGAAAGAGAGAGAAAGAACGACATTTGCTTTCTCTTCATTCCCTGGGAAAATAACGAATTCATAAATAGGATTTAGCGAGCCATTTTACTTTATAATTGCCCTATTGACTCGACAATCTACAAAAGAATGGTCAACTCCTTCAACAGAAACACTAGATCACGTATCAGCCTCAGAGAGGAAGAATATCAGAGCCAGTGTGAGCAGGAGCCAAGAATCCCTAGCCCTTGTCAAGAAGAAAACCTTTAATGAGGAATAAAGCCATCTGACGGCTTCGGGAGACCTTTTCTCCTCCAGAGTGCTGATCGATTTAGCAGAGATGATTTCAACAGTTGTGCTGAAGTCATGATATAGACTCATTCAATCTTGCCTCCTCCATTAGAAGTGACCAACGTACAAACTGGAAAGTGCTGAATCCTGTAAGATGACTTTTATTTTCTTCTTTTTTTGTACAAATACAAAAGTTACCCAGACATTTTCATGTGGTTAACAACAACAGTAGGCATGAAAGGGAACAATTATGCATATATTTCATTTTTTAACCTCACAATTTTTAATCAAAATGTTATAACTCCAGATAAAGAAAATTATTAACAGCAACTTCTAAGAAAAAATTGTGTACTTTTTGCAAGAATTTATTAAAATATTAAGGGATCAAACAAAAAAAAAACCTAACCCTTCTTCTCCAGCATCTTTATTTCTTACTCAAATAAACTTTATAGAACATTCCGTAGGAATGAACAGGAGATTTCCAGGAACAGCATGATTTTCAGTAAAATGTGTTCAAAACGTGCCCAAAATTGATTGGATATTAATCTTATGTGAGTTGGAATGAATTGCCCAATGTAAAATGAGTTGTTTTTCTTTAAAGAATGTGTTAAATTATGCAATATCATGATTAAAATTGTGGATACTATGATTCAGAATCAAGGAAAATGTCAACTGAAAACAGACAGCCTCATTTAAAAATGAATACAAATGATCAGCATGGTTCCAAAAGCTTCAACAATGCATAAACATTGATATTATGAACTTTGACCCAATAGACATACATTTTATTAAAACTAATCATTTACATTAGAGCAAAATAAATTCAGGAGCTCTTATTGATGTTACACGTTCATTTGAGAATGAACACTGGAATCTTGAGAAATTATCATGTGCTATGAATTAAAGATTTGGGCGGGAAAATAGTAATCATCCTTGTTGTGAACAACCTTTTAACAAAAAGTTAATTATAACTGAAACAGCTCTAAGAAAATGTGTTCCATGATCCTGCAAAAAACTACAGCCCTCTTAAAAATCATAGAACGTAAACATTAGTCCTAACATTTCACCTGAGTCCTCCTCCATCCTCAGGTTATTTTTCTCTTTGGTGAATGACTTGACAAGGCATGCTTAGCCCAAAATAGTAAAGTATTTATTCAATTTCTAGCCAAGACGTCAAACTCAGTGTGTGAGATGAGCGTTTGGATTACTATACACACACGCAAGTAGTTACTAGCTGGAGAACTGCAGGATCTGCAAGGTTCTCTTTCATTAAGTATGTCTGTCTAATGCACACAATCACACACAGGTCGGGACATGTAAGGTGTGGCAGTGTTCCTGTTCAAGTAATCTTCCATGCTCCTGGGCTTGGACGTACTGAACTACACATTTAATCACAATGACACTCAATTTGAGTGATGGATAAGTGGCAAGAGGACTCATCCACCTCATACTGACTGATAAGGACACTGATAGCATTACATGGAGGGATGCTGGATTGGAGACCACAGGCTGTTAGCTTAAAATTGGAAGAGATGCTTCAGAATGCTGAATAAACTGTTTGTGTGGAAACAATTTATCACCTAATAAACTGACTCCCAAGGTCGGCTGTTCATTTAGGCTATACAGGTTGTCGCCTAGGGCCCTGATGTTGTGGGATGGGATATAATAAAAGAGAACATTTATTTTATGCTGTTCATTACTAAACAAACAAACAAAAAAAGCAAGAATGCTCCAATTGCAATCAATGAACGGAACTCTGCTTATCGAATCTAAAAAAACATTTAATCTTTGGACTAAACATCACATTTCTGCACATATTTATGTACAATGTTATTATTTGCTGTTTGAGAATATTGCAGTGGTTCTATTTCTATTTTTTTTTACGGTAAGACCCCATGGGGCAGATTTAACTGTATACTTTTGGCATAATTGCATCTACTTACTAGTTCTACTTCGCCAAAACTTAGTTGGGCGCGGCCCAGAGTTTGCCACGCCTCCCACCAGAGGGGGCGGAGTCTGGTGGCCATCTCTGCAGACTGCACAGCCAGGAACACTTCTTGAAGGGTGATCAACACCTAAGGATTACACATTACAAGGTTAGAAGATTTTAAAGTTGCCCTTATTACGGATTTTTGAAAATTATCATTCATGCAGTGTGTAACTTAGCGGTATGTGAATGTAAACATAAGTAAAGTTATTGTCTCACAAAAGATGGAGTCGACTCTGAATGGCTTAAACGAGTTGTTAAAATTCAAATTCCCTTTCCGTTAAGTTCACACGTCAAAAGTTAACATATGCATTATGCCTGCTTACGTTCTGCATGGACATCCCGTGAAAACTTGAACCCTCTTTAAAGGCCGTAGCTTGTTCGTGTGGATAACATGTCGACAATTGTTATTTGGGTCTTTACTACATTCCGTTTCCAACATGCACTGTAACGCAGTAGACCAAGCACAACAGACTGGTCATTGGACCAATCAGAGCAGAGTAGCCTCACGCAAAGGAGGGGTTTGGAAAGATGAATCTTTGAATTAATCATTTGAAAGTCATTGAGAAATAAGATAAATTTAGATGCATATTATAAGAATATGAAAGTTTTTGACTTTGCATGCATGCAAACCTGTTGTTGGGGACTCCCAAAACCAAATTACGAAGCTTTCAAATAGCATAACAGGAGCACTTTAAAAGACCAGGCATCAAACACTTGCTGAATGGGAATCATACAACAAATGAATGATGAACACAAGCTACCAGAATACCAGTTGTTTCCAACACAACAAAGTCACACAGAACACACGCCTCATTGCTAGAGGATGCAAGACAAATGAAAACAATATAAGCTCTAAAACTGACTCCTCCAACTGAATGGGATCATAGTCTGAAACTATGGAGTTAAAAATGGAGTTTGTACCCATCTGTGAAATTGGTCTCCTCCAACTGGCCAAAATCTTCAGACTGGCTGTTACTTTTGGCAATGTGCACTGACTCCTCCAGACTGCAAATCGAGGGCAAAAAATTGGGCAAATGTTGTGTAGTGTATTCCAACCTTTACAAAATCTGATTTATGCAACTTACAACATCTTTTGTAGCACATTGTTAGCAATTTTTTTAAGAAAACAACAGTTTTAAAATTCACTTTGAGGTATCACTAGCTATAATTTATAGAAGAACAAAACTAAATCATTTTCACCACAGACCTAATTTCAGTCAGATATCCAAACATAATTGTTCTAAAAAGTTACTGCAGTTTTCCTGAAGTAACACATGGTTAATTAGCCTTCAAGTTTGGTCTACAAATTAATGTCAAGAATGAGCAACTCTATTCATATTTACTCAGTTACAACAGTTCTCAAGTTGATGTAGTTTATGATTTTATTTTAAACAACAATAAAGTGTTATCACAATGCAAAACATCCACTTGGGCCATAAGAGAGAGACAATAATGACAACGAGCAAGCAAACACTGCTCTACGTGGCAACACAGGGATGTGCTTACATTACAGATGTTTCCATTATAGAGTTTTATTTACTTAAAGCCTTTAAATTCAGGTCAGCCCAATAATTTAAGTAAATACCAGCTTTATACAGGGCAGGGTGTTGCCAGAGTAACAGCAGCTAAAGGACAGAACTGGGCTGTAATCTTAGTTTCCAGCAGGTTTGGTTCTGAAATTGCAGGCAGGCAGGCTGAAAAATGATGAGGTGAGTGCCACTGCTGAACAGGTGTGCAATAAGCAGATGCAGGGGACACGGTGAGAGAGAAGAAAGGACAAATTGAGAAGGAAAATTAAAAAATAAACTTTATGCAAACTCGACTTGTTGTGAAACATTGCTTGTAGATGGATCAGGGCAAGACCAGAGCCAACGTGCCACTTCAATGTGATCAGATTACTAATGGGAGACACACTCAATCATCACTCTTTTCAGGTGACTCACCTCATATAATTATATGATCAGTCAGGAAAAGGTCACTACAAGAAGTGGAAAACAAGGACAGCCAGTGCTGAAATGAATCCCTGACCTATGCTGCGTTCAAGTGCTTCTGGGAAATTCCCACTTATGAGTTCGGAAGTCATAATTATATGATGTGAGTTCAAGTAATTTTTTTCTCAAAATAAAATGGAATGACTGGACAGTTTTATTATAGGCAGGAAGAAAAAAGTCCACATTAGGTGCAACAAATAAAAGTGTAAAGTCAACATTCACAGTAATGTATTGTGATCAATAGCAATCTGAAAGAAAGTGCAGAGTTTTCTTCTGATAATTATGCGTTTACAGTGTTGTTCATGTGCACTCAACTCAATAAATTGTGATCATTCTGACATAACCAACAGTTGTTCAGCCTCATCAATGAATGCAATGGATGCCAATCATTCATAACCAATAAGAAATGCAATGCTTTGTTATATATTTTTAACTGATATTATTTATTATTAAACTTAATAACCTTAATTAAAATAATGCCAAACAATTTCATACCATTTTCTATTGACTTGCTCTTTATGTCATGTAGAAAAATAACTTTACAGGTTTTCCAGATGCAGTTTTTATGCAAAGAAACATGTTTATATGCATGTATGAAAGTCTTTATTCATTTTGAAAAACTATAATAGAAACCCAACTGTATTGTAAAACCTGCTCTATCACTGTTACATTCACAGTTTTGCAAAGACTATTTGATTTAGGCTTTATCCAGTTTCTGAAGTTAACATCCACATACCGAGTCTGTGTTAGATCTCTGAATGAGAGTGCTAGATGAGAACATGAACAGACTGTTGTTGCTTTGATCGAAAATTTAATCAGGAAATCAATCAGTCGAAAGGAGTTTTAAAGTCCAACCTGTCATTTCACTCACACTCATCTGTGCCATGAAAAACAAAACTGCAACAGACAAGGTTCACAGACATCAAAGCCAAGACACTTGTGCCAAAGATAAGATGAAGAGCGATGAAAGAGGAGTTTAAAAGTGAGAAATAATAGAGGATGGAAAATTTAGAAAAAAAGACAGTGAAGGATGGGAAAGACAAAACAGGGTTACAAGAAGACAGAACGAACAGACTAAGTGACTGGATGTAATGACTGCTGCTGGATACAATCTGTCCTATGTTAGTGAAATAAGAGAGCAAACAAGTGTGTTTGTGTGTGCACTCATCTCAATAAACAGCTATACAGTGGCCCAGTAGTGCATAACACAATGGAAACAAGCCACAACACAACAAAATTAGCACAGCACAACGGAAACAATTCACAACACAAAGGAATCAGAATCTGAATAAGAATCAGGAAGAGCTTTATTGCCAAGTATGTTTGCACATACAAGGAATTTGTTTTAGTGTCACAGCTTCCAGTACTCAGAAACAACAACAACAGCAACAGCAACAGCAACAGCAGCAACAACAACAACAACAACAACAACAACAACACACAAATAATAAAAATAAGATGTGAATAATATATATATATATATATATATATATATATATATACACACATCCAATGGTTGTGTGGAGAGATGTTCGGAGCGGGAGTAGGGTGTTAGATTGGGAGTTTCAAATCTACAGTAAAACTCATTCAGGTCTTCAGCAAGTTGTTGATTGGCCTCAATGCTGGGGGGTGGTGTCTTGTAGTTGGTGATGGCTTTCAGACCTTTCCACACTGAAGCTGGCTCATTGGAAGTGAACTGATCTTCCAACTTTTTAGCATAGCTCCTCTTAGCCGCTCTAATCTCCTTATTCAGTGTGTTCCTGGCCTGATTGTACAAGACTCTGTCCCCCTTCCTGTAGGCATCCTCTTTGGCCTGACGAAGATGTCTGAGTTTTTCTGTGAACCATGGCTTGTCATTGTTGAATGTTAAGTGAGTCCTGGTAGGGATGCATATATCCTCACAGAAATTGATATATGAAGTTACAGTCTCTGTGAGCTCGTCCAGATCGTTGGTGGCAGCTTCAGAAACACTCCAATCAGTGAGGTCGAAACAGGCTTGTAATGCCCGCTCTGTTTCATTGGTCCATCTCTTTACAGTCTTTACTGCAGGTTTAGCAGATTTAAGTTTTTGCCTGTAAGTTGGTATAAGATGAACCAGGCAATGATTAGAGAGCCCCAAAGCTGCCCGTGGGACAGAGCGATATGCATCCTTTATTGCTGTGTAACAGTGATCCAATATATTACTGTCTCTGGTGGAACATGTAACATGCTGCCTGTATTTTGGCAGTTCACGGGAGAGATTTGCTTTATTAAAGTCCCCTAGAATGATTAAAACAGAGTCTGGGTGTTGTTGTTCTGTCTCTGTGAGCAAAAACTCCGAGCAAAACTCCCGCGGCGAATAGAAAGGCTCACAGTTGATGAAAAGCGATTCTATATCAGGACAGCACATCTTCTTTAACACAGTGACATCTGTACACCACCTTTCGTTGATACAGAAACATGTCCCGCCACGCAATTTCCCCATTGATTCTGCGTCGCGATCTGCTCTGAAAGCCCGGTGTTGTGGAAACAAGACACAACACAACGAAATTAGCACAACACATCAGAAACATGCCGCAACACAACAAAATTAGCACAACACAATGGAAACAAGTCGCAACACAAAGGAAACAAAACACAACAACAACGAAATTAGCACAACACAATGGAAACAAGACAACACAAAGAAATTAGCACAACACAACAGAAACATGCCGCAACACAACAAAATTAACACAACACAATGGAAACAAGACACAACAATCGAAACAAGACACAACAAAATCAGTACAACACAACAGAAACATGCCGCAACACAACAAAATTAACACAACACAATGGAAACAAGACGCAAGACAACGGAAACAATTCGCAGCACAAAGGAAACAAGTAGCAACACAAAGGAAACAAGACAACACAACAAAATTAGCGCAACACAATGGAAACAAGTTACAACACAAAGGAAACAAGCTGCAACACAACGAAATTAGCACAACACAATGGAAACAAACTGCAGTCTGCAACACAATGAAATTAGCACAACACAACGGAAACAAGCTGCAACACAATAAAATTAGCACAACACAACGGAAACAAGCAGCAACACAACTGAAACAAGCCACAACACAATGAAATTGGCACAACACAAAGAAATTGGTCCTATGCGTTGTGTTGTGGTGATTTCGTTGTGTTGTGCACTAGGCCTACTGGGCCACTGCACAGCTGAGTCACTGAACATGCTCTATAGCCCATACGTGTGTGCATATGACTGAGTAAGGCAAGCATGTACGCGACCGTCTATGTCAGGATTTAGAGCCATTCAGCAAATTCTGTACAGACTAGAAGTAAAATAAAGGAGAAATCCAAATGATGCAATCCAAGACCATTCCTGAGACGAGCTTACATTGCAGATATGTTGAAATCATGAAAGTCTAAAGCTTAAATCTGTCTTTTTTTATCACAGAATTTGGTCATCATTTCAAATGCCTGCAATTTAAAAATGACATGTCAAAATGACAAAACATACAGTAAATAAGATCCTGATAAACAAGTGAAGAAGAGAAACTAAAATGAATTACATAACATTTCAAGCTATCAACACCCTCTGTTTAGTGTCAAATTAATTTAAAGTAAGATGTCAAAGAGATGAAAATGCTCGACAGAAAAACTGTCTGATATTTTGAGTCGATTTGCCTCTGCCAGATCCAAGATACTGTAATGTCCTGATAGCAGACTCTCATCTTGACTGTCAGAGCTAAAGCTGAGATGAGATGCTAGTGGATAATGGACAGGAGAGAGTGAAAGACAGGATATTAAAGGTAAGATGAGTGAATGAGGTGACTGATGGAGCAGATAAAAAGGCTGATTAGGTCATTTGTTGACTGAAACTAATGGCCATCTTTGGCTCATCATAACCTGAAACCACCATCTGCTCTAGCAGCTCTGTCATCTTAACAATAATATTATCTATTCTGTGAATTGAATCTTTTGTGAGCATTATGCAAATGCTTTACAAATATATTCTGTTACCATCTGATTTGTACAAAAGCAGGTGCTTACAAACATTTTCCCATGTGTACACTGGATAAAGACGTTGCTCTGGCTTGTTAACGTTGAGGGAGCAGCCCGCCTGGAGGGTCGTCAAAGTGCTTTTATTTCTTTTACGGTGTTAACGCTGTCATTCATCATCGTAAAACAGGTTTACTATTCATTACACACTGCTAACATATTAATGTGATCTGTAAACGTATTTTTTTTTATAAACAGCCCACCATCAGCTGAAGCAAACTCCACGCTCCTGTTCATGACATTATTTTAACTAACATTCAGTGAATAACAATCAATAACATATAATTTTAGTTATTTTTTATTAGTCACACAGGGTAATGAAAGAAACAGCACTCCTTCAACACTGTTTATAACATTTCATTGTGTTCATCACATTTCGTCACAAATACAGAGGTGGTAGACAGATAATTACCACATACAGTATCTAGGTTACAAACTTGAAGGATCCCATGTCTGATCCCAAATGTGACTCATGAACTGGTGAGTTAATGACATAGTGTAACAGCTTTGTCAGATCACCACTGCGCTCTTGTGCAAGACACTTAAACCCAACGGGGCTTTCCCTACATTAAGACACGAGAAAGCATCTGCTAAATGGCATCATTTATTTATGTTGATGTGGGTTGCATATTCAGGATCGCTATCTAAAATCGGTGGCGTCCTCAAGGAATAATAATTCCATCCAGAGTGAAGGACAGATACAGTATGTCCATCGTGTTCGCTATGTAAGACACAGTTTGTGTGGTAACAGCACAAGACGGTGAGTGACGAGAAGGTACAATACGGAAAAAAAACCCTAGATGTCAAAATGTTCTGTTATAGAGCCACAGATAGGGAGAGTGTTTGGACAGTGAAACTTGGGGAGGAGGAAATGAAAATAACAGCCAGAGAGAAAGAGAGGAGAGAGGAAAATAGTGTTTCAGCAAAACAGATGTGCGTCTCTACATCTGCGGTAAATTCCACTATTCCAGACTTACCATTTACATTAAAATCAATTTTATAGTGTGAATGAACTTAAAAGACCTTTTTTTTTTTTTACCTGTGACTTCATCTCATACAGCACAGCATCGTCTGGAGTGAGCTGAATTGCCTCATCCCACCTCTTCAGTGCCTCCCAGTTCCTACAGCAAACACATATACAGAAAATCCTCCTGTAAACGATTATTTAAAATATCAAACATAACAACTACAGTATGTTTAAACACATTGTGTGTACAAGAACACAAACACTGCTGCACACATTTAGTAAATCACTTCATTATTATAACACTTACAATCAAACTGTTATCAAAGGCCAAATGTCTACCATGCAAAATCTGTTTAGCAAGGTGGATTCATATGTGAACCTGGACCACAAAACCAGTCATAACCAATCTATTTACTATGTGTATATTATGGAAATATGTATGTGTATTGTATATTTTGTACAATTGTCTATTGTATATTGTGCAAATGTGTATATTGTGTAAAGTGTGTATATTGTTGTTTATGTACATTGTAAATTTTTCATATCTTGTTGCTTGTACTGCCATGCCACAGAGTCTTGTACCTAAGAATTTCACCATCGGTACACTTGTGTACATGATGTGTGACAATAAAGAGATTTGATTTGATAAGTCAATTTTTCAAAATTGAGATTTATACATCATCTTAAAGCTGAATAAATAAGCTTTCCATTGATATATGTTTTGTTATGATTGTTATTTGAAAATCTGGAATCTGAGGTGCAAAAAAATCTAAATATTGAGAAAATAGCCTTTAAAGTTGTCCAAATGAAGTTCTTAGCAATGCATATTACTAATCAAAAATTAAGTTTTGATATATTTACAGTAGGAAATTTACAAAATGTCTTCATGGAACATGATCTTGTCCTAATGATTTTTGACATTAAAGAAAAACCAATTATTTTGACCCATACAATGTATTTTTGGCTATTGCTACAAATATACCCCAGCGACTAAAGACTGGTTTTGTGGTCCAGGGTCACATATGTCAAATGGAATTTAAATTATTATACAACACCTACAGTGAACGAAAAAGCTAAACTAATTGCCAATGAATGGTCTTATTCGTACCAAGCGCACAACAAATATTTGTTGGGCTGAATGAAAAGCAAATTCACATTGATACAATAGATGATTCAAACACATCTCTAGTGAGTCTGTTAACTGGGAAGCATCAGAAAAACAGTCAATTTTAGTAATTAGAGTCAATTTTAGTAAACAGAACAGCAATTGCGATGACTAAACAAAGCATGCATTTTGAGTGGCTTATGAAGACTTGGAGAATAAATCAATTTTAGCTATAATGGCAAGACACATATTTCTAAGCATAAACATGAGAGCTTTCTGGTTTGCAAAAAATAAAAAAATAAAAAATAAAAAATAAAAAATAAAATAAAATAAAATAAAATAAAATAAAATAAAATAAAATACATGCACACACAGACCCTCACAACAATTGAGGCAGAGTGAGCAACATAAGGTATGTATGGGGTAAAACAGGATATTTGACGACAGGTTTAACACATGCAACTGCAAGCCTTCTCTTGTTTTCCTTCCCTCCAAAAACAGCTAACTGACAAAATAGTATAAATAAGTGTTTTGACAGCTCATCAGAATATGGGGTTTTAAAAAAAATCACTTTCTTATGACTATAACCATTACACAAAGGAAAACAGTCTGAACTGTAGTACAATTCAGAGCTATTTGACTTTAAATATTACAGATACTTACATCATAAAATTAAACGTTGTAGGCTGCAAAGGAATGTTCTTGGGGAAAATAGGACCGTACATAGTCAGTTTTCCCAAAATAAAACTTTAAGGACTAAAAAGGAGCCAGACTGAATGTTATTTGACACTAGGCTGTGTTTAAATTCTTGGCATACTACTAATTTTGCGAAGACAATTTGACAGTAAATGATCAGGCCATTTTTTTTCATTGTGAAAGAAACCAAAAGGCTTGTTAATTGAAAACTGTTTGCTGGTTAATTGATCAGCTGTTTTGAAAACAGACGTACAGGTACATTGTGTGCTTGAATGCTTTATGTCAGAACATGCAGCCTTCTAAGAAACCAAAGTAATTACTGTACCTACGTCACAAAGTTTGAAATGAGAAGTTCAGACCTCATTACCACATTAACTTGAAGACTTTGAATTTTAAGCCCTTACAAATTCCAGTAATTCTCCAGATCAAGCAGTCACCTCCTCTTCACAGAACCAGCTTCTGTATTTACACAAAGAAAGCTAGTAAAAAACTAAGCTAGTGTTAAACATCAGCTGGGCAAATATAACATGGCATTTTTCTGAGAGTCCATAAAAATGGTTTGGATTCGTTAGGCTGTGCCATGCCTGTGTTTATCATGCAAATAATGTACAGTGGTTAAACGGAATCATGGGTTACTTTTTAGAGACCTGTGGTAACTGATGAGATAACGGCTTCCTATGAAGGAATTCAAAGCACCCACAGGGGAAGAAAAAAAACCCTCAAAGTCAGTTAAAAAGGATTTACTAGATATTTTCCAAGTACGTGATTATGAAATATGTCATAAGCTATGGAAAGGCAAAAAGTACATAGTGTTACTCTACCTGCAAAAGTGGGCGTAGGTATGAGGAAAGGTGTACTCCTGTTCATATTTTCAAACGTACCTCACACTAGAGTAACATCAAATTAGCTGACTGTGCAAAACATGGTAAACAAAACTTTTTATTGATACTATATATGGCATTTTCTGTATTTAATATTAACTTCAACAGCATCGTATATGTTGGAACACCTCAGGCAATGTTGGGAACAAAGGTCAGCCAGATATAAGTTTTAAATTACAAATATGCTCTGTCACAATCTTACCATGCATTATTAGTAGAAAAGTATGACAAGTGTTTGAAAAAACATCTTGTCATTTTTCTTCTCCGAACTGCAATAAAACCCATGTGCTGCATGTGGTAGTGTAAAAGCGTGTTTGGGTGTGGTTTTGTGAAACCACAAACGTTTTGTGTGACAAATGACACGGAGAAAGCATTTAGTTAAAAAAATAAGTCTCCACCTCATCTAAAATGTAAGAATTCACACAGAGTCAGAGCTGTAAAAGTAATGCGGGTCTTCATTACTGTACATGAATGAATCCCTCATATAAGATTTCTCAAAACACAGATGTTATAAATGACACTACAAGATCTTTGAATGTTTGCACTGCAAATAGAGACAACTTGGCACAGGGAGAAAAAGAAGGTATCCACAAACACAACAGTGAGCTAAATTCACTTTACAGTTGGACCTAAGCAAAGTGGCATGACAGCATCTATAGAATTGTTGACCAATGTTTGATGTGAACCAAATTTTAAAGATCATGTGTAGACCCTCAAAAAATATATGAGCAAAAAATAATTAGCAGTGTACACATAGCCAATGATGCACTGAGCAGGCAAAACATCTACAACAATCACAGCACAATGTGCTGGTAACTTGGTACAATATTTGAAAAAGAATTTCATCACTATGATGTTAGGAAGCCCTGTTCCTCCCCTCATGAGGACTTTGGGATACAGACTGTATGGCGCTGCCTTTATATCCATGTTGAGCCAGGAGTCACGTGAAACTGAGTGATGTTGTGCGCAATTACCGTCATCCTTAATGTAAGTGACACTATGACACTATGCAAAGTCAAAGTACTATTTGTCTGTCCTTTGTAACTGTGCCTTAGACATCAATATTTCACAAACCCCCTGCAAACTTAATTTGTTTTTTAATTTAAAAAGATAGATTAAAAAAAGACAATGTGATTATTGAGGAATTTAATAATATTCAAGCATTTAGTCTTAATATCACAGATTATGCTAATCAAAAACAAAGAGCAAATTTATCAGCAAGACATGGAAACTGAAGTTGAGTCCAGCATTAGGAATATGCTGACTAGGTAATAATAAGTCACCTGCTATTTCTGTTGTTTGGTAGGTAAATCTGTTTCTTTTGAGCTGTTAGCACTTTCAGAACTTAAATTACAGATGTACAGACATCTGTAAAATCAGTTCTGCAATGGAAACTTACAAATGGTCTCATTTCATCCCACTTAATAAAGTATGGTAGGAAAGTTTAACTTGAAATGAATGTCACCCAGGAAATAGTCCCACTAATAGCGGAAGAGCTCCAACATGTGTCAGCATTACTGACAGGAGACACAAGCCATCTGTTCTGTCACTTTATTCATGAGAGACAACTTACTGAACATCAATGAGATAAGGATTATAGGGTGTCGTTTTCACATGATAAAATTTGGCTGACTTCACATAATGGTCAAAACAGGAAACTCTCCTACACTGAATTGCATATGGTAATATGATATAATGTTTTGTTTAATGTATAAAAAACTGAATGAAAGCACACTGTTGAAAGCAAGTTTCACACCCTTTCACTATGTATATATATACACAGTAGTCAACATTTGAAGTGGATCAAAAAAGTTAATCAAAATTGTCCTAAGACAAGAATGCATTTTGGTTTTAGGTTTTAGGACAACTTTGATGAAAGGTTTTGATCCACTTCAAATATATATATATATATATATATATATATATATATATATATATATATATATATACACATATATGTGTATGTATATATATATATATATGTGTGTGTGTACGTACATATATATACAGGTGCATCCACTTCAAATATATATATATTTGAAGTGGATCAAAACCTTTCATCAAAGTTGTCCTAAAACCTAAAACCAAAATGCGTTCTTGTCTTAGGACAATTTTGATGAACTTTTTTGATCCACTTCAAATGTTGACTACTGTGTATATATATATACATAGTGAAAGGGTGTGAAACT